>JAPZPC010000051.1:0-211977 GCA_037952705.1 Haplographium delicatum
CCCCCCCCCCCCCCCCCCCCCCCCCCCCCCCCCCCCCCCCCCCCCCCCCCCCCCCCCCCCCCCCCCCCCCCCCCAAATAGAGAAAGGGAAGAGAAAGAGATAGAGGGAAGAGAAAGAGATAGAGGGAAGAGGGGAATGGGGGGGATGAGAAGTGGAAAGGGAAAGGGAAGCGAACCGGGGCGACGCGTCAGGGGACAGGATAAACGCGAAATCGACGCGTTAAGCGACCCGACGCGCCTACATGTCCGTGCATTTTTACGAAGGTGCAAGTTGGGAGGAGTTGGGGGAGTGGGGATTTGGGAGTTGGGAGTTGGGAATTAGCGGTTGGGAATTGGCAGTTGGGAGTTGGGAGTTGGGAGTTGGGAGTTGGGAGTTGGGAGAGGTTGGGATGAGAACGGATCCGATCAGATCGGTGTCACCAAGAAAACGGGTGGGGAGGGGAAGGAAAAAGAGCCAAAAGGGAAAACTCAGGGAAAAGAGCCAAAGAGGAAAAGAAAAAAAAAGGGAAAAATGACCATTGGACCCCGTCGGCGCTCTGGGCCTGGACGAGCGGGTTCTGCTGTCCCTCTGCCAGCCGTTCTGGTGCAATAATTGGATATGATTTATTGCTGTGAGTTAGTGGGACGATGGCGGTGGTGGTTGCCTCTTCCTCTTCCTCGGGTTGCGGCTGCCTTGCGGTGCGTAACTGTACATGTACATGTACAGTTACATACATAAGAAAAGTACTTTAATGCAACTGCAACTGCAACCGCAACCGCTCAGCTATTACTGTCCCCGACGGATGTCTGTCATCTATCACTTTTCACTCCACTATCACCACCCGTCATTCATCACCCTTCACCCTTCACCCTTCACCCTTCACCTATCACCTATCACCCATCACTCTTCACTCTTCACTCTTCACTCTTCACTCCCAATTGCTCTCAGCCACTGCCCCGCCGTGTTCGCATTTCACCACCTGCTGTCATTCCGTGATCCATGGGAACTCGACACGTTCGCTGCAGGATCCACTTGTCTATTGATTGAGCCCGGGAGCCCTGGATCCTCCACTTTCGTAAGAGAAACCACATAATTCGAACACCCACGGCGGTACTGCCCTCGACGTCCTCGACGGTATCATCCTGTACATACTGTAGGGTGCAGTCCCGTCCGGACCAGTAGCTCCCCCGTCCGGCGTCGGGCATTCCTCATTCCTGACCGCACCCGTACCATCTCCTGTACTCCAGCTCCTGTGCGGTGCGAGGCATCATCACATCACGCCCCCGTCGGCCGGTCCGGCGAATCTGGTTGGTGGTCGCGGTCACGTCACGTCACGTCACGTCACGTCACGTCACGTCACGTCACGTCGCCTGCCCGGCTGCATTGACTGCGTTTCTGCATGTTCTGCACGGCTGCCCCAACCGCGAATCGAGCGTAGTCCCGCGCTGGATCACCGCTGGATCACCGCCCACAGGTGCACCAACGAACGCCCAGTGCCCCAGTGCCCCAGGAGAAGGGGTCCACGGAGAACCGTGACAGACGACCAGACGAGAGACTATTGCCCACGGATCAGTGCGTCTTCCCTAGCCTGACGAGCGGTTGAGAGCCAGGAGGACGACGCACCTCAACTTTACCGCTGCACTGACGGGGGACGCGACTATTGCCACAACCCATACGGTCGAAGTGGAAGTGGAATTAAACGGCAGACAGGGCATTCAGTGAGTACGGTAGCAGTGCAACACAGGCAAACCCGCTCGCCGCATCTGGCCGCCAACCCATTGGAACCCGTACTAATCTTTGGGCTCCATCATCACAATTGGCGCGATACGTTCTCTTCCACGACGGCTCTCGATCTGGATCTGGATCTGATTCTGGATTGGGATCTGGTGCTTCTTCGTCTCATTCCGGCTCCATTCGATTCATGCTCGACTGGACGTAGCCCTCCCTACTCGTACATACACGTACACATACGCATACGCATCGAGAGTACAGCACAGGAGCGACGACAATCCTTCCCTTTACCAACGACTTGGCGGTGATTCTGTTTCTGGATCTCTCCCGCGGTCACATTGCAGATTTGTAGTGCAATCCTTTTTCCTCTCTCTCCCTACTGCACTCCTGAGCCGCGCATTTCACATCACGTTCGTCTCCTGCGTACTTCCAGCGACGACCACGTTGAATTTGAAGTGAACAGGTCTTAGGGTGATCCGAACTGCGCTTGCCGTGCTCACCGCAAAGGCGTGGTGCCGGTGCAAATACTCTAATCCGGGTTCGTGTTTCGGGCAGCAGATCCGATATCATTCGCCCAGCACGCCAAAAAGGTACCAATCCAATCCAATCTGGTGTGTCTGGCCTGTCTGGCCTGTGCCTATTCGGCCCCTGGCTTGGGCTTTGGCGTTGGTTGTGGCTTTTGGTTCTGGTTCTGGCTCTGTCTCTGTCTCGCCTGTCACCAGCGTCCTCCCCACGCCCGCCGACTGACTGCAGTTCCTGTCCAGTGCTCCATACAGTAGGACTGGACTTACATTACGCACTTCCCACTCGACGACTATTCCTCGTTCGTTCGTTCGTTCGCTCTCACGGCAGACTACTGTCAACTCTCGTTCTCATTCGACATTACATTCACCTTCGCCTTCAACTTCAACCTCCCTCTACGATCCCCTTCTCTTCTTCCATTCCTTCATTTGTCTGCCGTCCCAGCAGCCCTTTTTCCCGTTCCAACCTCCTAAGCAGAATACGGCTTTCGGGGATCCAAACTATCTACGGGAGCTAAAAAGTGGGACGTCGACACACCCAAGTGTTGCGACAACGAAAAGAAAATTGATCACCGCGGCGCAAGCAGCCTCAGAGCCCACCTCTTTCTTCTCCCGCCTTCTGCGTGACGTCTGGACTGTCTTTACACTTCATATTATTCAATCCTGCAAGCAATTCTGTCCGAGACAATAACCTTTGGCGACCTGTGCCCGTCGAGGTTGTCGCAATTGTCAAAGATCGACCCAGGGACGCTCCCAGCCATCGAAATTTCGAAGACTCGCACCCCCCCAATCTCGACCCTCAATGCAGAAAAAGTGAGAAACGTTGCATTCCAGCAGATAATCGGAGTCGACACTGCTGCTTTCGCAGTAGAAATAATACACGAGTTGTCGTCGATCTACGAGACACGCCTGGTCGATCTGCAATTTGGGCTCAGCTTTACTCGCCTTCCTTGAGCACCAGCGACCACAAATTTCCAATTGGGACTCGAACAATAGCACACGCACTACGATTTTTCTTTATCAACTTTTCAATTTCGATTCCGCGGCCACTTTTTGTACCATAATTTTCCTGTAATCAATCAACCTTCGTATCGCCGAGCTCTTGCCGTAGCTTTTGGCACTGTACACCAGGACGATCTCCTTACCTATATTCTCCCATCCGCACACAACATTACAATCCGGTCGCGTCGGCACATAAACACACGATGTTTTATCAACATTCGAATGGGTCAGCGACCCTTCCTCGTGGCTTCAGGTTTCACCATGACGAAGAACCTAGGACACCAGAACCAGTAGCAGCCGACGATCCGGAACAACCCTCTCCACCGCGACAGCGACTCAAAGTCAGGCGGCGCAATGCTTCAAGTCTTCAAGCTCCTACCCAACAATTCCTCGCGTCAGTTGCTGCCGCAGACATTCCAATACCTACGATCGAGCTGCCTCCGGCTGGGCAAGATATATCTCAGGATTCTGAAATGATAGATCCAGAAAACATATCTGGATTCCTTTCTCCGCAATCAACCGACTACAGAGCCTTCTCACCTCCAAAGACTCCGGCCCCACGAATCGCTGTCGAGACAGGCCATCGCCCAGATTGGTCAATGGGTACCTCATCACCTGAAGATTATTTCCGCAGACCCTCTTCGGCACTATCAACAGCATCCGATTTCTCAGATGACTCCTTTTACAGCGGCAGCCGGATGTCACGCCCATCAGAAGATGGTAGCTGTACAAGTCCAGAGTCCGAGACGGGCGATCCTTTTGTATTCACTCTATCCAAAGGCAAGGGAAAACCCATGCTCAATAATATGCGCCTTCAAAGCACACCTCTAAATAACGTGCTTCGGAGCAAAACACGAAAAGATGCGCAGTGGACCAAGGTTCAGAGTGCCCATCTTTGGTCTGTGTATCTTCTCTACCTCCAAGATCCAACCGTCACCCCATTCCGCATCGGTCCCAGAGCCGTGCCCCCAGAAGGAGTTTGCCATCGAGTCGCAAGAGAAGCAAGACGATGTTGGAAAGGTCCAGCAACTCAACACCTCCGACGATCGTCTCGACTCAGCTCACTGAGTGTTCCATCACGTGCTTCAAAGAGTGGCAGTCTTACCCCCACTGGAGAGTCTACAAGAGTATACGCTTCATGGCCCCATTCCAGCTCCGCCACTAGAAGCCATCTGAGAGATCTCTGCAGAAACAAAGATAATGGGTCTGTTTCGTTCCAACGCCATTTCCAATCTCGCAGTCCTACCCCATTCACAAAACCACCCGTGTTGCGAACAAAGACTCCAGAACCTCGCTTCAACAGTTCGTCATTTAACACTTTAGATATGACAATGTCTCTTACCACTAGCACTTCCGAGAGCATGCAACCCAGTGGCCCACTGGCTCAACTTGCTTCATCTACCTCAGAGGAATCTATGACTGCATCATTTCCAGCTTCAGGAGCGTTGAAATCTTCAACAATCGGCCCTCGTGGCTTGGGTATTTCATTCGACGAGGCCAATCGTGGACGCAGGCTTGGGTCTCCGTTCACAGCACGTACCTATGGTCCAAGCTCGTCCAGAAACCTTCATCCATTTAATTCACGATCTTCGCCATCTAGGGCACACTACGATGTTTCAGGGCCTTATCTTCGATCTCCTTTGAAGTTGAACAATTCTCGCTCTCTGACCAACACACAAAAGCGACGTGCTCAACATGATCTGGAGGAGGAACTTAGTCCAAATGGTGCCATTGTTCGTCCAAGTGTCCTTAACGATCAATTGTTCGGCTCTCCACTGAATCAACGACGCGTGCGAAGTCGTGGATTCAGTCTTGGCGATGAAGCTTTACGAAATCGTGTCCCAGGCATTTCTCCCCCGCCATGTAAACTCCCAATTCCTCTCCCACCTAAGGGGGAAGAATCCGTGCCAGAAACACGCGCTCTTCCGGTCCCGACTCCCACCCTTCTTCCACCTTTCGACCCGCCTCAACGTCTTGGGTCACCATTCTCCGAGTCTGGCCCAAGCCAAACCTTTCCTCGCCGTTTCTTCCAAAACGGTTCTGCTACCATTCGTCGATCTGCATTTGCAACCATGCATCAAACTCGTCGATCTATCGAATCTTTCGATTTCGGCGAGGGGCCCAGCTTGCAGAGTCGACTTGAGCATCTCGATAGTCAACTCCAGAGGATTCGAGAGCGAGAGGCTGCAGCCAAACGCGAATCCTCTCACTGAAGATAACTTTCTCTGCATAAAAAAAAAAGCATACCTCAGGAGTTTTACGCAAAATTATCTGGCCTCGAGAGAAAATCTTTTTTTTGCTCATACCATATTCGACTTCTGCCTTTTCCAAATTCTACAAGCATTCAGCATACATGCATTGCGGGTGTTTTTAATTATTTTAATCTTTGCTTTCTTTCTTCGCGAAAGTTTGAACATTGACGATTACAAATGATTGCACAAATTGATTTTTTTCTTTACGAAATCCCACGAATTTTCATGTCGAACAGAGACACAGGAGTGGCTATGGATCTGGCGTTTACGGTTTCGATACTTACGACTCGAGACTTAATCTGTTGGACGAATTTGATTTTTTTTTTTTCTTTCTCTTTCAAAGATTGTTTAATCCTATACCTTTTCTTCTTGCGGGGTGTGCCAGGGGGCATGTACAACGGTCTTTTGTTTAAAGGGACTCTGTGCGGCTTTCTGCACCTCTAACTTAGGGACTTTTTTTTTCTGTCTTCGCCTGTTTCGAGAATGCAAGAAAAAGAGAAACAACACAATGGTGGAGAGGCGCACAGGCATGGGCAGTGTAAAGGGTGTTTTTCATTTTTTTCCCAGAATTTTCTTTAATCACACTTTAAAAAGTTTGACACGCGATGAAAAAGAAAAAGAGGCTTTCATGATGTTACGAATTGAATGACGACGACATGCACATACTTTGAATGGAAATTGCGAGGATATCATGGGATTGGTTTTTATGACATTTTTCTCCTCTTCAACCTTTCTTCTCTTCTCTGCTTGTTTTTTCGTTGAGGGGATGGTGGCTTGGAGAAAGTGGGAGGAATATTAGGGAATTTGTGGATATTTGAGGCAGGATGGAATCAGTGTTGTAGGATGGAGGGGGGAGTTACATGAATCTTCATTTCTTCGATTTGGACATATTGGTTGTTTTATTGACAAGGATTTGAGGATGAGGAATGATTGGGGCTTCAACAGGAGAGAAGGGAGAGAGAAATTTGTTCTTGTAAATAAATTGTAATCTGAATTCCATGACTTCACAACATTTTAGCGATCTTTTCGCCACCTTGTCTGAGACGTGATTTGTGAAATGTGAGTTGTGAAATATGAAATATGGATTTATGAAGAAGTAGGGGGGTTCTCGGTTAAGTTGAAAGGCGCATTATTCTGGGCCATTTTCAAGAAATGAGGCAAAATCAGGGCCACAAGTGAATATGATTATTTGTAATTGTCCCTTTGAAAAAAGGACTCTTCGATTGATTGATTGATTTCAAGATAAAGTTCTGGCCGAGCCTATGCAATAGATATATAATTGGGAAAGATGGAAAAGGAATGTCTAGAAGAGAAGAATAAAAAGACAAGAAGTGAAATCTTACCAATCCAAGAAGAAGAAGACGAAGAAGAAGAAAAAGAAGAATAACCCAGAACGCCAGCCGATATTATCCGACGCTGTCCCTTTTTTGCCCAAATCCCAATGCCCCCCCGCCCCCCTCCTCCTTTCTATTTTATTAACTATTTGCCATCGTGGCAAGAATGCGATGATGAGATGAGAAAGATATGAGAAAAACCCGAAATGAAAAAAGCCCGGACGAGGAGGATGTTGGGGTTCTCAACAGCTGTGCGTGAGATAGACGCCGGCGAGACCGGCGCCGTTGGCAGCGTTGACGTACTCGTTGAACTCGACGCTGGAGGATTGCTGGACCCACGAGGCGACGGAGAAGAGGAAGGCGAGGTTGCCGCCGCCGATAGGGCATGCCTCGCTGTTGATGGCGGCGGTGCTCTGCCCCGGTGCGAATGTGACGGTGCCGAAGAGGCCCTGGCCGAGCGGGGGCGAGGTGGGTGGGTAGAAGAGGTTCCATGAGTAGTTGTTGGGAAAGGTGATGGCGGCCGAGTCATCGTTGTATAACGTCGTCACGTTGAGTTGTGGGTTGCCGGTGCTGGTGATCGGGTAGTTTGCTGGGAAGTTCACGTTCAGTTGGCAGGCGTAGGCCCCGGCCGGGATGTTCTCGAAGCCTACGACTTGGTAGACACGGTCTCCGACAGCTCCGTTTGTCACCGTTTGTGCGACCTGGAAGTGGCCGTCGGTAGACAGGGTGTTTGGGTGAACAACATTTGGGTCTGATTCGGTGAGGCTTTGGAGGAAGGTTGGGAAGATGGTTGATCCACAGCGAGGTGCGAGTTCGACGGGAGTTGGAACTGCAGATGAGAGTCCGAGGAGGGAGAGGAGAGCGAATGAAGTGGTTGAGGCACGCATATTGAGGGGTATAAATTAGGTTTAAACCGGTTTGTTTAACGATTTGAAGCTTGTATTAAGATAATACTACTTGCTGGAATGATATTGAATGAAAGGGGGACCACATTGAGGAAGGCACTTACATTTATATAGTTTAAAATGTTTATATCGTTTACAAATGCTCAAATGTGAGAACCTGCATTTCCAATACGAAAATTAAAATCTGCCTGGTATAACAAGTGGTACAAAGCTGTGCACGGTGAGAACGCCTCGTATTTTATGATTCATCCTCAAAGTGGTTGTCAGAATCCACCGAGCCAAGAAGCCACGAATCTCAGTGTTTGCGCAGCAGTGACCATCATGAGACGACCAACCATCCAAACAGCAGCGATAGGAGAGGTATGGACTACCACAACCACAACGGAAGGGGCTAACCTTGTGGCTTTGGAGATCACCACCATGAGCTGGTGCGGAAAGTAACGTGGAAGCTCTTCAGCCTTATCTAAATAAAGGATTCTTGGGTGGGGCTGAGTGAAAAGCCCGGTTGGCAGATGACCAATGGAGAGTGCTTGAGAAAACTTCAAGCGTAGCCTTCAACAACTGTAAACGTAAGAGGATAGCACAAGGTTGAGGCGTCAAATCGCTGGAGAAGCAGGTGGTCGGTAGACAATCCCCCGGGTTCGTCGGAACCAAAAGACAACGTCAAATTTTTCAACACCGTGCAACTAAGAAATATAAACGTTACGTGAAATTAGATCAGATAAGCACGGCGCCTTGGCAAATGTAAAAGCTAAACCACGCACTTGCTTGATTGAAAGACTCGTGTACCGTAAGCATCAAGAACGCCATTCCGTCGGCATAATGCAACTGCAGACATATCGGAACACGCCGCATTTAAGCAAAAAATTTTATGAATGTGTGAAGAGCACGGAGATTTCTTATTTTTCAGGAACTTGCCAAGTGCCGAAGGCTCCGTATGCGAGGCTACTCTTCAGCGAGTCAGAAGATAGTGGAAGGCCATGTCGTTTTTCTGTCCGGTGAGAGGTTGACACCTGCCATCATGATGAGATCCCTGAACAGCTGGGAGTTCATTGACAATGATATGAAACCACTATAATGAAAGTAGCCTTGCCGGCAGCCTGTAGCATCATGAGATTCAGAGATGTTGTCGATGTCCATGCAGGTTGTCGGAGAAAGAAAGTAAACGAGATCTCGGGATCTGGGGAACCCTAAAAATAACCCCGCCGTCAGGCGACAAGGCCGCAATTTAGGCCGCCGCAAGTAAGGTTAATCCATTCCCCGGCGCTACCAACGCATCCAAACTCCAGCTGCGAACAACACCAGATCATCAGACCACCACCAGAGCACAGAAACACAGCCTCTTCCTTTGGCTGTGAGCTCTGAGTCGCGGCAAATAATGGGCTCCAATGCGGGGATACCCCTTCAAGATGACGAGATCACCGTCCTCGTCACTGGTTTTCGGGTATGTACCTTCGTACCCCGCATCTCTTTGATCGCGTACCGATCGGCCTGCGTCCCGTGAGCCTTGTGCTCCATGCACCCAGATGGCGCCTGTACATGTAATGTGCACTGGAACACCCAAAAACTCTTCTTGGACTTGGGAGTCCTCAGCGTTTTGGACGAAGGAAAAGAAGCAATTAGCTAATATGAAACCTCTTAGCCGTTCAAGGAGTTTGCGCTGAACCCTTCCTGGGAGATCGCCAAATCTCTGCCCGCGTTCCTCCCACCGCCAAGCTCCACGGATGCGGCTGACATTTCCACGTTGGCAACTCAGCCTCCAATTCGAATCGTTGTGCATCCCGAACCGGTACGAGTTGTCTACAAAGAGATACGGGAACTCGTGCCGACATTGTGGACAGGGAGGAAGATCCATTATGCGGTGCACATTGGGATGGCAGTCGGAAGGAGATTCTACAGTATGGAGAGAAGAGCACATAGGGATGGCTACAGTATGGAAGATTCAAGCGGCGAATTCCTCGGAGACTACAACAGAAGGAAGCTGGAAGGCAGTGAGTGGATATGGCATGGGCTACCCGAGGAGCTATTTACTTCAGCGGACGTTGAGGATGTCTGGAGGAGGTGGAGGCTTGCCTTGCCTGTACGTACTTCGATGGGCATGAGAACCGGGATAGTGATGCTGACTTGGCTATAGAATACCGACGTTAGGATCTCGGAAGATGCTGGGAGATGGACCTGCGATTTCATATATTTTTCGAGCATGGCACATCTGACCAAGATTGGGGAGGAGCGCAGGGTGGTCTTCCTGCATGTGCCGATTGGGTGCGATGAGAATTCCATCAAGACGGGCGTGGAGGTTACGGTTGAGCTGATACGAGCCTTAGTCCAGAGTGACAGGATGAAGAGGGTGACACAATGAAGAGGATGAATTACGCGCACATGATTATACGTTCAAAACAAGCATAATTTTTCATGGAGATCATAGTATGATCAGGATTTATATAGCGAATACTGGAACGGCTAATATAGCTGGTACATACCAACTAGGAAACCTTATAAAGATATACATCAACTCTTCCAGCACTAGATACAGTGTCTACATGTTACTTAAAGTCTTCTACTCGATGGGAACTAAACGTACGGGGAATTGCGAAGTATGAGGGAGGTCTGAAAACGGGAATTTTCCCTGTGCTACAGTAGATGCTGAGGAAGCCTAGACTCAGTGGAGGCAGTAAAATTATAAAAATCTTCCGATTCAAAGTTGGGTGGCGGAGTTTTCTTCTTTGCTTTTTGGATGTAAGTCCCATTTCACAATAGAAATACAATAGTGTCTGTGAATTAAGTGATAGAAACGCTGTCTAACAGCGTCTGCGGCGGAATAAAAAGTCAGCTATGAGTTGAGAGTTATATACCGTAATGAATAAGAGGGGATATATCAATCAATCAATCGCACATTAGTTACTCTTTGATTGAAACCTAATTTTGTTCGAAATCATGAACAAGGCTACTACTACATTGACAATCTTGGGGAGTAAAGTGGAGCTCACATCCCAATACCTAACCGTACCGGTACTTATAGTGGTGGTATAGCGCAAGGCTAAAGTGGTTTTCTTACACGTGACCACGAGAAAAGCTACGCGTCTTCGTCTCGCGCGCTATTACGCTACTCCAGCAGCATTCAACCATCATCAATTGAAGTGTCGAAAATGTCTCGCAGATCAAATCGAAAGCTTGATGATAAAATCTCAGAGATTGATGTCGCTGATAAAACTCCTACACCAGTTGCTACTCCGAAGAAAGGACGGAATACTCTCAAGGTTGAAAGCCCCTTGATAGTTCCCAAAGTCGAAAAGGACTCGCCTTCTAAAAGGAGCAAGAAATTCGAAGCCGATATTGAATCTCGAGAATCTATCTTGGAGGATATCAAGAAATCTCCTGCGGGTATAAAGATTAAGAACCTGAAGGCTAAAACCCCCGAGGAAAATCAAGCCCAGAAACTTACGAAGGCACCTACAAAACGGAAGGCGAAAACAGAGATTGACGAAGACGAGGACGACGCGAATGACTCTAAGATTAAGAAGAAGAGAAAGACTAAAGAGGAAAAAGAATCCGAAATGGTGCCAGTTGCTGAGCGAACGGCTATTGGAACGTTGAAGAAGGCAATGTATATCGGTGCGCATGTCAGCATGGCTGGAGGTATGTCTTTTGAATTATCGCTCTTCAGGATATCGATATGGAGTGGGATCTGACGAGTTTTAGGTGTGCATAATTCAGTTAATAATGCTCTTCATATTGGTGGCAACTCGTTCGCGCTTTTTCTCAAATCACAACGAAAATGGTCCAGCCCTCCCATGACCTCCGAATCTCGGGACCAGTTTAAAGCATTCTGCCTAGAGCACAAATATGATGCAGCAAAACATGTACTACCCCATGGCTCGTATCTTGTGAACCTTGCCCAACCCGAACCAGAAAAGGCCGATCAAGCATATACGTGTTTCGTGGACGACTTGCAACGTTGCGAGGCCCTGGGTATCAAGCTGTACAACTTTCATCCAGGTAGCTCGGGAAAAAATCCTCGTCCGGAAGCAATCGGACGCATTGCTAAACAACTTAACAAGGCGCACAAGGCAACCAAAACAGTCGTCACTGTCCTTGAAAACATGGCTGGGAGTGGCAATGTGATAGGGTCAACTTGGGAAGATCTCAGGGATATTATAGCACTGATAGAAGATAAGTCTCGTGTCGGTGTTTGTATTGATACTTGCCACTCCTTTGCTGCAGGTTATGATTTAAGATCGCCCGAGGAATTCAAAAAGACCATGGACAGTTTTTCGGCCATCGTTGGAATGCCGTACCTGAAAGCATTGCATCTCAATGATAGCAAAGCTCCGTTGTCATCTAATCGTGACTTACATGCCAACATCGGCACGGGATTTCTTGGACTAAGAGCCTTCCATAATGTTGTTAATTTTGCCCCTTTTCAAGATCTCCCGATGGTACTCGAGACACCCATTGACAAGAAAGGACCCGATGGTAAGGTCATAGAGGACAAGGGAGTATGGGCAACAGAAATAAAACTGCTAGAGGATCTTATTGGCGTCGATGCAGAAAGTGAGGACTTCAAGAAGGAGGAAAAACGGTTGTTTGATCTAGGAGCAGAAGAGAGAAAGAAATTCCAAGGCCAAGCGGATAAGAAAAAGCAGAAAACTCTAGATTCCATGTTTAAAAAGGCCTCACCTAAGAAGAAGAAGATAACAAAGGATGAGGAAGATAGCGAAAGCGAAGGAGGTTGTAGTCATTGATGCTTAAAACATATGGAATATTATAATGCAAATCATCCAACTTAGGTCTGACGCCAACTCACCGCAAAATCCACGTCCTTTTTCAAAGTATAACTATTTCTCTTACCCACAGTATCTCATTTGCTGAAGGCCAAGCGGTCAGTTCATATCACATCGAGTAACTCGCGAGAAGTCCGGTCCTCGTGGCAGTTCCACCAACCCATCAGCCCTGTTTCCAACGTTATTGATGTTTGATGTTGCAATTAGAAGTTCTGATCTGCAGCTTCCCGTCGAAGTCTCAATCAAGTTTTGTCACAAGAACCATTTCAGACATTTAAACTCGATGCCTGCGAGTACAAATTCTCAGCTGGCAAACAATGTGTTGTCACTTAATGACGAGAGTTTGGTTGGAGCAGGCAAGCTCCCTTCCCCGTCTGGGAGGTACTTTGATTGTACAGGATGTTACCTTGGATTTGTCCAACCCTCCGAAATTTCCTTATTAGGATATACAGTCCCTCAATATAGATACTCTCATTATCTATTGGAATGTGTTTTCCTTGTCTTTCCAGCCGAAAAAAATCACACGCCTCACAGAGGCACCCTAGACGGCGGAGGATATATCAGGACAACATACCCAGGTTCATCGAACCCCCTCATACCATTCGCCGTAATTTATCAGAGCCATTTCATCTTCCATTAGTTCCATACAGAGAGCCACAACTCAACCCAACTCCACTTGCTCCATTTACTTACCCTAACCCGCCTCCTCTGCTCGTGCCAGAACCATATCCTGAACCCATCCCTCTTCCGTGCGTTCTCCCTCCTCCCCAAGAGCAAATCCTCCCCATTCAACATAGCCATCCCATTCTCCACGATCATCACTTGCCCCTCATGGTTTTCAATAACCGCGGCGGCTACAGCATGGTCGAGTTCCTCCGCCCTGCCGAAATGGAGGCTATACAGCGAGACTTCATCTCCCGATACCTAGGAATCGATATTTTCTCACGCAACATGAACACAAGACAAAACAGCATCCTATTTGCCGGTGCCCTAGGCGGAATGGGTAGTCGTCCGGACGCCAAGTGGGAGGATGTCATAAGATCTGAAGATATCAGACGGTGGGCCCCTTGCCAAATTCCTTTCTCTTTCTCTCCTTCTTGATGCAAAAAAAAGGTCGTTTTGACTCCTGCACGCTGACCAGTGAGTCTATATACTCGTAGAATCAACATCACAGCCCAGATCGCGAACAGCACCGTCACGCGAAACATGATGTATGCGGAAATCCACCCCAAACTGACCCCGGACTCGAAATATCCTCGAGACTTCGATACGCCGCGACGTCTCGAAGAGTTTCTAGAGATGGAGAGTATGTTCCAACGTCCCCCCCCCTCCCTTCCTCTTTCTTACCCCCCTTTTTCTTTCAAGTATCTTTGGAATGAGATCTACGCTTTCTTTCTAACCCCCTCTCTAAAAAGCAAGTAAACTCAACCGCATCCTCGACGCATACAACCTCGACCCATCCTACGCCCGCGCCTCGCTCTCCCTGAACAGCATGCTCACGCGCGGCAGCCTTCGCGGCCCGCTCTCGAGCCCCAGCGACCGCGGCGTGAAACTACGTTGCCTGCTCGAGTTCCTGGGCGTCAATGTCGGCGAGGCGGATTGGGACGCCGAGAGAGATAGGGATCGGGATAGGGAAAGAGATAGGGACAGAGATGAGAGGGGCTCGTTCAGGAGTGATTCCCGCATGGATGCCACCATGAAGTTGGCCGCTGGGTTGGGTGGCATGTCTTGGGCTAGCTTGGGCGTCACTCCTTAGTTTGGGCCATGATGGCGGCGTTATTTTCCGTTTGATGGTTCTGTTTTTTGCCATTTCTTGGTTCATACCTGGGTTTGGCTTGAATCGAGCTATATTTCTGGGCTAGCAGGTTGAGTGGAGTGGATTAGAGATCTTAGGTGCGGTGACTTATAAATTGATGTCTTCCGGTTTCATTGTCTGTGCATCTGCTTTTATTGAATTTCGAATATAATACCTCCTAACACGTCCTTGTCATCACTTTAAAAAACATTCTCTTCCCTTGAGCCTGTAATCATCTGATAATACCTACTCACTCCTCCCGGAATGGAAAATCGAAGAAACAGGCACTTTTTCATCAGATATAAGACTGGACACCTATTATGGGAGAGGAAAGAAAGGGTTTCCAATTAAGGAACTATCTTCTTGATTATTAATTAAAAATATAAAAGATTTGGGGTATGAACCAGATTTCTATATGCCCCTTACAGAAAGTTATTTTCTCTGCCATGTATCTGCCGCGGCGTTTTCTTTCCACAGCCCTATATTTCGAGTCCCAAATCTGCTTTCTTCTCTCTATCTTTCAGACACGGATTCCTCTCTACCACGCCAAACCTATTGGGTTTGATTTCTCTTTCGCTATGTCATGCAGCAGGGTTTCTTCATCCCCAGAATCATTTCCCTTCTCTCTTCAATTCGCCGTGTCATCATCAGAATGGCGAATTTTATGAAACAGGTTGACCGACGAACGACCTGATTTCGGAGTGTAAAATAGATCATAGGTAGATTAAATAAAAGCCTGAATAATGTGAATGGTGATATTCAAGGAATTCCTTTAGGTTTGTCGTTGTCTAATTTCATGCCCAGGATCATTCTGACTTCTGGGCAGTAGGACATGATGTGATCAACTTGGCCTTGGTCATCCCAGATCTAAGATTTTGTTAGTTTTTAAATCTCTTCATAGCAGTCGGTAAAATGCTGCAACTAAGAGGAGTAGACATACTTGCTCGTGATGTACCCCCAACCATCCAATGTGGTAGCCTAGTGGAGCATCATCCCATACACTCTCTACACTGAATGTTTTACTCATATCTGCGTTTGGCATCCGGCTTCCCTCCAAACCGTTGATTCTATGTGTCAGCCACAAATCTTCCAACGCCCCATCCCCGCTTTGCCTTTGCTCCTTTTCCAGAACCTTTCTAATTTTCGACACTTTCCGTAGGCTTAATCCGCCATTTCCTCCATATGTCGCTGTTTTCGACCACGGCGCACCAATCCAATCCCATTCCAAGTAATCATTAATTGTGCGAGGTGCGTTAGCGCAGAAGATGGAATCCGGCTGAAAGACGAGGAGATGTTCGGCTGGAGCGAGGAGGTTATAGAAGTCTGCCGATGTGAACATCTGGGAGATTGTTTCACGGTTCTCGAGGGAGAAATTGCTCGGTAAGGGGACGATGGAAAGCTTTCCTGATTTTTCTAGGCGGGGAATTATTGGTGAGGAACGCAGAGCTTCGATGGCTTCTGGGGATCCCATGAATTTAAACAACCATTCGGGAGGTATTATAGCTGTCATATGCGCAAAGAGAGCCGGGAGGTGAGGAAGAGGTCGCGTTTCAACAAGAAACGCCAGTTTAGTCTCGTCATATGGAGAAGGAGGCGGCGGTGGTGGAGGGCATTCAGGCGTGGGAATTGGGACCAGAGCTTGCGTCGCGGTTTCAACGGCATCGAGGCTTGTGAGAGAGGAATTGGACGTATTCCAGGAACTGTATTGATGATTGCAATTAGTCACCGCGCATTAGTTGTGAATTGAGTCGGGGGCGCATACATGTAGTAGAAGATGAGAAACAATAGTAAGACCAGAATTGTCCCGTTGGCCACGAAGCCTTTTCTCCCGCAAGACTGCAACGGTAACATTCTCCCATATGACTGCAACGGTAGCATCGTGGTCTTGATCATGACCTGCTTGAAAAAGGAAGCATGAGTAGGAGAGAAAAGGAACGAGAGAAATAATATCTCCTCGATTCTCTTGCTATCGCTGTAAGACAGGAAGAGATAAAAAGTAGCCAGATGCCAAGAAAGCACGAGACCAAAACGATGGACGAAAGTGCAGGGAAGACACGGAAAGCGACTAGAGGGAGAGAGAGCTGACGAAAGAAGAAACCACTTATTCTTACTAAACATTCCGATTGGAGGGTCGTTCTGATGCCCCTTTTGCACGGCGCAAAACACAAAGCTTGGGGCCCGAATGAGTAAAATCGACTCCACATGGTGGCTGAGTTTGGCGAGGTTTAATGGAAGCTGAAACGAGAGAACACGAATGCAATCCCATATTTAGTTTGGAGGCCGAAATCAATACGATAGATAAGTGACTCCCGGAAAGGATAAGAAATTCGGGAAAATCTATTGGTTGAGACAGTATTCTTTTGCTCGCATGCTCGCCTGTCCACAAAATACCACTCTGTAGCTGTTAGTCTTCATAGCTGTTGCTAAAGCCCTGTGTTGTGCAGCACGACTGTACTGTTAGATTTACGATTCTAGCCAATCGGGTACGTCTAGTACCATTAGGTAAGCAGGTTGGTGGGAAAGTATGAAGGGAAATCAGATATATTGAATCAACTGTACAGAGCTCAAAACTAATGGAAAACCTGCCCATATAACCTCCACTGTCCTGTCTAAGGCATATAACTCATCCATACGGATACGTCGATCCCGTACAGGTGGAAACAGTACCTAATACTTAGATGATTAGCTCGAGCAAGGCGTGGAACAGCAGTCACGTGTCAGAAACGATTGCTGACTAATCTAACTGCAACATGTACCTCTCACGTGAGAGATCACATGACCTATATGCTGGTAGTAGCCTATTCCACATTTGCCGGCGCTGAAGAGGGAGGGTTTGAGCCTCATGGCGCAAAGGTTTGCATACCAGTTGAAGAGGGATGTTCTTTTTCTCATGGTGCCAAGGTTCGCTTACCGATATAGGGGAGTCCTTGCCTCCATGCGAAGATGAGTCTTCATCTTGGAGGCACACTTTCTGGCCCGAATCCAAGGTCCAAGACAAGTTTCCTCAGTAACATAATCAAATCATTTGCCATATGAAGCTTTTGTATAAAGTTTTTAATAAAAAATTCTATATATGAAACTATTAAGGAAACCAAAAACTAGAGGGCACGTATCTCTTTTAAACTAGCTAGTCTCAAAGAAAGTTTCCAAGATCTTATTTCTCTTCCAATGCTTTAAGCACTCTCTCATCTCTATTGTCTCTGCTTCTATTTGCTCTCTATCCCAGCTTACCGTACGACGTGCCCCTGAAAAGATTCTCTCTGGCTCATCGCTCATTGGAGAGATTGAGAGAATATTAATAGCCATAAGTGAAAGCCTTGGCCAGCGTTGCCTTTGCGTATCCTGGCACCACCAAGCCAGGGCCCCTTTGCCGACGTCGTACGATTCTAGTGAGTTGTAGTCCTCATACTCGTCCTTATTTGTAGGCCGAGCAACTGAGCAAAGAGATAAAGCAATCCTATCATAGGTATCAAGTTCTAGTGGCTCTTGAGATGGTTCTTTGCCGTACGAGAAGAGGAAAATATTGCTTGGCTGTGGAGGGATTACCTCCTCTCTATATTTCTCCCAGAACTGCTTTGCACTTATAAGAGCTGGTTTTGCGTACTTCTTTGGCCAGTTAGCCTCAATATACCTCGTACGGAAGCTAGGATTGAGAATTAATGCCATAGCATAGAAGGGCGGGAGATCAGCTTTAGAATAGTACTTGTCAAGCGTCGCATGTGCAATATCAAGCCGTACAAGAAAGTCTCCACTATCCTGATCTCTCTTCTTCTTATACTCAGCCTATATTACTTAGTTAAGCCTGTAAAAGAGGAGAGAGGGGACTTACAATTATTTCTTGAATATACTCAATTAAGACGTCCATTGCAAAGAGTGTACGATCAATAGAAGCAGAGCCTCCTTCTACACTAAAGAGAGTAGCTCGTTTAAAGGTAGCAAGGAAGCCCATAATCATACGAAGCTTCCTCCAGTCCCTGGCAGATAAGGTATCCTCCTCAAGTTCGTCCTCGTGCATACGGCAGTATGCGTCTATGTGATCCCTCTTCTCTATAAGAACAACAAGCATCCTATACCAGCTATTCCACCTCGTACAGCCATCTATAGGAATTACTCTTCCTGCAAGCCCTACAAACTCAGCCATACGAGCAGGTGATCCACGAATATGAGCCGCAATATTATACCCTTTGCCAAGCGGACCTAAGAGTATAAACTTTACTCTCTTTATATTATTATTTATCCACTCCTCTTGCTCGTACGACTCAAGCTCTTCTATTTCAACTACTCCAGAGAATAAGAAGGCTTGTACAACAAGGTTAATAATATGGCCGATACAGCGAATCTGCATTTGCTGTGCGTTCCACTCAAGACTAAGCTCTTGCTTCCAGTGTACTTGAATCATCTTACAAAGAGTCCTATTAGTCCCAGCATTGTCGCCTACGATAGTCCCTAGCTTTTGTACAATACCATAGTCATCTAGGACAGAAAGGAGGATTGGAAATTGATCTTCTCCCTTATGGCTAGTAACTGTCTTAAGAGCAAGGAGGGCTTTCTGTTGCGTAAACTCGTACGAGGTAAAGTGTGCACAGACAGCCAAAAGGAGAAACCGATTTGGGGAGGTCCAGATATCTAAGGAGATATGAATATATGAGATTGCTGACTGGAGAGCGCGTCGTACAATATCCTTATGTCGCATCCAGGCTTCTTTGACCTTATTTGAAGCACTAGAGTAAGAGTTAGGAATCATACCCTTGCAAGCTCCATTTAGGGCTTGGCAAAGCGTGTGGAACTCTGGCCATTCTATTATAGAATAGGAGAGATCTCGTTCGACAATAAGAGTAATTAATGCTTCCGTGAGGGCTGTTTGATTAACCTGATCTTCAAGGACTTGTAAGTCAAACTCCGCTGTAACCCCGAGTCCTTGTGCGTGATGATAAAGATCCTTGATTTGTTGATTTACAGCTCCTTGGTTCTCAGAAGACTCTATTGTCTCAGATAGTGCGAGGGAGGATTCAGGTTCAAGTAAAGAAGACATTTTGAGGATATACTTAAAGTAGAATAATTGTACGAGAGAGTGAAAAGCAAGGAAAGAGGAAGGGATGATAGCAGGCGAAACAGCGGTCTAAGTCGCTGACCCCTGTTATTTGGAACGATTGGAAATAATACTAATACCTGACTAATCCGTTCCAGACTGATACCTGTATTGATACCTGTACACTCCCAGGCTTTTGCAGTATCCTCTTCATCATTCTCATTTCCCAGCCAAATCAACACCGTCGCAGCGTTTCGATAGATATCGCACATTAAAAGTACTTGATGATTGCGCTCTGCTATATTTTGCTGATCGATGCATATACTATCTACCCATAAAATGCGGGGGCCCGCTGATGTCTTCGTGGGACGAAACTGCGCAAGCAGGGCGGCTAGGTTCTTCGTGATACTGATCTCATCGCCATCACTTATTTTCCTTATTTTTCCATCGCCCCAAACATATGATACGGCTTCGTACGGCAGATTGGTGCTGAGATCTGCGTCGATGAGATGACAGCACAGCTCATCGCCTTTTGCACCAGGTTGGAGCTCCATGAGGCGTATTGAGGTGGGTGTCCCTAATGGTTTGTATTCATACATTATGGTGTCTCCTAAAGATATTGTATTAGTGCTTAAGGAGGATGATTTAGCTTCGTGTTAAGTCATATATTCTGAGGAAGTTGCAAAAGAGATAACGTGAGCTGGAAAGTGGGAGCAGGCGGCTGGCAGAGGGGGGAAAATAGTATATCGTAAAGTATTATTAGAGCAGTTTACTGATTTAGCAGCCGACATTAATGTATCTCCAAACGCTACAGTACATCAAAGGATTGGAGAGATTAGGGACGATCTTCGTGTTCTGTCAGGAGTCCGCATGTATATATGGCCACTTAACGTTAGACTCTTTGATTAGATAGGGATGGAGTCATGTGACTGGTTGTCTCGACAACCAGTCCGCTTCCTGACAACACTTCTTCAATAATATACATGACATACCATGATACATGCATGACCGATATTTAGCAACGAAACACCACCGCCCATCGGTAACCGCACAGAGCTACGCTCCCAAGCTCAGGTAAAATGTCGGCTTCCGAAAATCTCATAGATTTTGACATTATCGAAGGCCAGAAAGAGAATATCCAGTCTCTCCCTGGCGGACGATCAGCGCGTGCGCTCGCCAATATGTTTTCGACGTCTCCGCTGCACCCATTGTCCACCCCAACACCATCCGACACCAAAAATCTTAATGATGTTATGAGACAGGAATACGAGAAAGAGCTACTCAATATTCAAGAATCCGACGACCCTTTAGACATCTACGATAGATATGTGCGGTGGACCTTAGACGCGTATCCTTCAGCCCAAGCAACACCAGCATCACAACTGCTCCCTCTCTTGGAACGCGCAACCAAGGCATTCCTCACTTCCCCACAATATAAGAATGATCCAAGATACTTGAAATTATGGCTGTCATACATTCAATTCTTCTCAGACACTCCGCGAGAGACGTTTGCTTTTCTAGCCCGTCACAACATTGGAGAAGGGCTGGCATTGTTCTACGAAGAATTTGCAGCGTGGCTCGAAGGCGCTGGAAGATGGTCACAGGCAGAAGAGGTATATAAAATGGGCATTGAGAAAGAAGCGCGACCGACACCTCGACTACTTCGAAAGTTTAACGAGTTTCAGCAAAGATTTGCGCAGAGGCCAGAGGACAGCAATGAGCCGTCTTCACCTGCATTACCTACCGTACGACCCGCGCTGGCTGCAAAGATAGACCCTTTTGCTGCAGTGGCTACGAGAGATCCCCAAGCGCCTCGACCCAGTTCTGGTGTCGGAGGGGCGACTACCAAGAGTGGACGGCAAAAACTCACCATTTTTTCTGATGCTGACGAATCCGCACCAGCGGTGGGGACTGGAAGAGATACGAAAGGATGGGAAAGTATCGGATCTCTGGCAGATCGCAAGAAGGAGAATGTAATGGAACCAAAGCCATGGGTAGGGGAGACATTGAAAGCCGGAGGAAAGAAGAGCAGTACGAAAATGGCCATTTTTAAGGATGAGGTATGTTTGAATTTTTTCTATCCTCTCTCACACACATATTGATGGTCACAGGACTAATGATTGTCGGTTACGGCGTTGTGTATTTCAGTCTAAGCCTCTCTTTAATTATCTACAAATTACAGATCCTGCAAAACACCAAGTGACCATGAATCCAAAAGGGAGAACAGAACGAATTATTGTTAATCTTGAAGCCATTTACCATTGCCCCGAGGATGTTGGAAGCGAGCTGAGTATAGAAGAGCTAGAAGCCCACAGTCGAGGATGGTTGTCTAAGATCTGGGATCCTGAAATTCCCGTGAAGCCAACTAATGATGATTCTTCAAGTATCTTAGATGGAACAGGAGAGTCTAATATTAATACTGATGAGATAAGTCACGAAGTCTCAGAGAAGCTTGTAATTGCTCGTAATTCGCCGATCTTAGATGAGAATGGAGTAGCGAAAGAATCAGCTCGTGAAGGGAAGGGTCGGAGAATGAAAATTAAAGAAGTCAACGAGACACAAATTAGTACGCAAACTCATGTAAAGATGGCCCTATATACTAACGAAAAGCAGTCAAAGCGAAACTGTCATCCCCTTCAGGACCTAAAATGACTAAACGGAAATCATCCAAGGAGCAAACAATGACTCTTCATACTCGAGCCGCTACTGATGATATCTATGATTTATTCAGCCAACCTTTAAAACCTGCAGAAGAGGAAGAAGAGGAGGAAGAAAGCGATGATGACGATGACATGACAGACGGTGACTACACTAGTGGCGGTGAAAGCACAGGAACTGGCCGTATTGTGACTACAAGTGAGGCTGGAGAAGACGAGACGTCAGACGTAAAAAGCGTTAGTGAATGGTCTGAATTTACTGCGAGAAAACATATCCCTACGCTTGACGAGGACGAAGATGAGGATACTAGAGCATCTGAATTCACTGAAGACGACGAAGAAGATTTTGAAAGGATAGAAGTTGAACTTTCTAGTTCTGTCAAGGACGAGGAACCTGAACTTCTTACCCCGGTATCTCCAGAATTTCCACCTACTACCAGGACAACATTTGTTCCTATTCCCCCTGAAGATTACGAAGCTCCTACACGTCCATACCGGGATCCAACTCAGGTATCGCAAAACCGTCTCCCCTTCATGACTCCGATTGCAGAAAAGACAGAATCTTCACTTGGGCTACCAACTGCGCGGGGAGACATGGAGTATTTCAACACGAAAACGCCTAGCAAAGAAAATGGATCACGGAAGCCACCTGTCCGACCATCGGATGGCCTTGATAGCAGCCCTTTCAAAGAAATCGCCAGCGAGGAAAAGCAACCTGAAAAAATTCCACAGCCTCTGCTTGGCGCGAATCTGAAAACAAACAAAACGACAGCAATCGCAGCCAAAGTTCACGCAGGCGGTGGGCCACTTGCAAAGGAGATTGCACTGAAAGGGCCAATTATCAAAGACGCTCAGTGCAATCCTGTCGATGAATATACTAGAGACATGATTTTTGCTGGCCTTCAGCCTCCTCTTTCCACCTATGAAGGTTTTTTTGAGCACAAAGATGAGACCGGCGGACGCTCTGCAGAGCTTAAGAAATACGCCAAAGCAGCAGCCAAAATGCGCAACGCAAGCGACAAGACCACGACTAACCTTGCCATGCCCCCGATCCTGCGATTTCCTGGTACAGACCGGCACTATATGTTGAAGCGAGAACTTGGTGCTGGTGCCTTTGCCCCCGTCTATCTAATCGATAATGTAGCCGCTGAAGAAGAAGACGATAATGAGAACCCCATGATGGGCAAAGGGGCCTTTGACGCCAATACACGGAAGAATCTCGAGGCACTGAAAATGGAGGACCCACCCTCAGCTTGGGAATTCTACATTATGCGCCAAGCACAACGACGGCTTGGTGTCTCACGAGCAGCTGAGAGCGTCATAAGCGCCTATGAAATGCATCTCTACCAAGATGAATGTTATCTCATTGAAGAATACCGTGATCAAGGCACTCTCCTAGAAGTTATCAATATCGCGCGAGCAGAACCTACCACGGCGGCAGGACCAGGTGTCATGGATGAAACTCTGGTTATGTTCTTTGCCATTGAACTTTTCCGTACCGTGGAAGCTCTACACTCAAAAGGCATCCTGCACGGCGATCTCAAAGCTGACAACTGTCTTGTCCGTCTCGACTCTATCCCTGACACTGCTGTCTGGACGCCCAAATACAGAAAAGATGGGACGGGAGGATGGAATAAGAAGGGCGTATCGCTTATCGACTTCGGCCGTGGCATCGATATGAAAGCCTTCCAGCCCGACGTGCAGTTCATCGCGGACTGGAAGACAGGACCCCAAGACTGTGCCGAGATGCGCGAGCTCCGGCCCTGGACATACCAGATCGATTATCACGGGCTAGCGGGCATCGTACACAGCATGCTTTTCGGAAAATACATCGACACGGTGGCCGACAAGGGTGTCGGCCTCGGCGCCCTGAAGACCTGGCGTATTAAAGAGAGTCTCAAGCGCTACTGGCAGACAGACATCTGGAGCGCGGTCTTTGACCTCCTCCTCAACCCCTGCACGCACGTCGAGGGCGAGGAGGGCAGCAAGATGCCCGTGCTGCGCGGCATGAAAGAGTGTCGGGAGAAGATGGAATCCTGGCTCGAGAATAATTCTGAGAAAGGCGTCGGTCTGCAAGGTACCCTGAGGAGGCTGGAGAGTCAGGTCGGTGGCAAAAAGAAGTGAGCTCGAGGTTGCCGAGTCAAAGATGTGGAAATTTTTCTTTCTTTTCTTATTTACGACTAGGAAGGTGTTTTATCATGACTTTGCATGAATGATGGCGTTTTTTTTTGTTTCCGGGATGGATAAGGCGTGATGCTGTCCATAATGCTTTTAGGTGGCATTTGCCTTTTCTCTGTTACTGTAAATTGCCTGCCTGGTTTTTTATTTTCATAATTAAGTGCAATACAATTCACTTCACCTCACAATCATATCTCTTTCTAAGAACGGCGATCTCTCTAATGATTTGAAGTGCACGTATAGTATAAGAGCTATGAAGATCTAATTATAGTTTACGCACACAACCGTGCTCAAGAATCTGATTCTAATTTATTTAAGCATCTACGCTCCGGGCACTGACCAAGTAGATTCTCTCTCTACCTTACACCCCTCCTTACCAACCCCAGTATCTTTCTTCTAGTCTAAAACCGCGGCCACGAAAGAAAAAGAAATCTATCCTGTGGGGGAATTGCAGCCGAAACTAGTGGCATGGCCCGCTTTGAAATTTTGTCTCAGGCCGGTTCCACTGGCATACATGCCGAGGCAGGCGGTGGCCAAGCTGGCCAAGAAGAAAAGGAAGTTGAACAGCTTGAAATACCATTGCTTGGCGAGGCCACGCTTCCAGCGGCTCCAGGTGAACCAGGTGTCTACGTGCGGCGGGGTGACGCCGGTGGACGGGTTGAAGGCCTCCTCGGGAAGCATGGCGTCCTCCTGAACCTTGATGCCAAAGTACAGAATGGCCGGGAAGGTGTATGTGAATTGCATGATACAGGTGGCTGATACCATGGAAGAGACGTTGGTGAACTGTGGTACGGCAGAGGCGATCAAGAACGCCGCGCTCCAGTATAGCGGCACCATGCCGATCCAGAGCATCTTGCCCTTTGAAGTCGTGAGGCTGGGTCCCCCAAAGAGATCCTGCACGATATTTTGGTAGATTACCTTGATCCCTATGTTGCCGTAGAGCACGCCTGCGATGATCCCCGACACGAGGTAGAGGGCATTGGTGGCGGTTTGCCATGCGTAAGGGGAGAGACCTTGGTTGGCTGGGTTGTAGGTGAATTGACCTTGTTGCGAGTATACTACAAGTCCGAAAATCAAGTAGCAGACGTAAATAAATATCTCTGCAAAAAATTGGGCTTTGATGAAGTCCAAGGGGCGTCTCATTTCAGCCATGAATTCGCAGTAGAGCATAGCACCGCCTGTGAAGATATTAATGTTAGGTTTGCTAAATGGAAATGGTAATATTGGAAGGACTTACCATAAGCGTAGACAATTTGCATGGCAGCTCCGAGCTGGGAGTTGAAGTCTGAACCGCTGGGAATCCAAACCGTATGCTGGATTGGCCCTTGTACAGTACCGAATGTGGTAAAGGATGCCAGGTAGTTAGGGGCACTATGAGCGGCGACACCCATGGTGATGAAAATAACGGCCAAGTTAAGCCAAATGGCAAAATTGGCCAAGTATCCAAACTTCTGCAACGTGCGGATTTGCCCCAGGATAGCACCACAAATGGGCCAGATCAAGACACAAACGGAGAAGCAGAGGCCAGCCTTGGACATTTGAGAGAGCGCCTGGCCGTTAACGATGATGATGACACCAACATTGAACAAGAGCTGAATACTTTGCAATATATTCATGCCATGACGGGTATAGACACCGTAGATTCGGAAGCCCATATCACCGAATGTTCGCATTGGGTAACGGTCAGAGTCAAGCTTAAGAAACATTCTCCAAATTTGCCAACCGGCGTAGAATGCCATTATGCCCATGAAGGTATATGTCATAACACCACCAACATATCCAAACTGGGAGATAGCCCATGGAGCATTGGATGGGCCTAAGATATCGGTTGTGATGAGGTAGACGCTATACTAACAGTCAGCTTCTGTTATTTATTGGGAGATATGGACTCACATTGATCCCCAAGATGCGTTTCTAGCAGCTCGAGACGCAGTCTCCCATTCAGCTGGGCTGACAATTGGGCCGGATACAATTGGCGTTTCACCCTTCTTCTCATCTATGGTATCAACACCAGATTCGCTGACTAGGGCTGGGGAGGCAGTGCCGTTATAGAGAGCTTCACGCTCAGCAGGGCCTAGTCCGTCTTTCTCCTGTTGACGCTGGACTTTGGCATAGTAGTAATATTCTTCCAATTTAATAGAAGGATCGTGAAGTCTGTGACGAATTTCATCTGACATGGAAGCTACGGCCTCGCTCACACCTATGAAGAAGTTAGTAAGTTAATACATTCTATACTAAAGGGAAACAATTCACTGAGTCGAGGTTCGATTTCCAAGTTCTTAGCCATTGTGTTTGGAGTGAAAGACTCTTCCAATGGACTGCAAATTGCTAAACCAGCAAAGATATCAAGTAACAGGAAGAGGTGAAGAGGACAGTATTTAAACCAAGACTGCAGGCTACAGAATATATGGATACATAGCAAGGGGCAAAAGAGTGTATGGAGCTATCTCTCCCATAGCTTCGTCTAGTACAGTTTTCATCCAACATTCTGCAACATGGTGGGTAATCGGGAATCGACGATAACATTGGCCACTAAGATAATCATCAAGTGGATACGGGAGAATCTGGCCAAAGAGTCCGTGCAACATTCCTTTCAGGGAACGAGTATTACCTTGCGCGAGGTAAAAACTAGTCAAACAGAGCCCTTCCCTTTACATTTACTAAGTTCTTATCAGTAGTTCGCCTCCGATCTGAAAGCTCATTGACGCCAAAGACTCGTAGAATATCCTTTCGTACGAGCCCGACCGGTCTAACCTTTTACGTTTTTACCTCCCCTAGAAATCTCCGTAAATCAAAGATATTGACAAAGCATCATAGATCATAGCATTCAATCAACTTTCGCCATGCTATGTAAAACTACGGTAAGGCACAGCAGTTTAACAGAGATCAGACTAACTTGCCCCATAACAGATTCCTGCCGGGGAAGCCGGTAGACTAACCGGGTCGATAGAATTTCTAGATTGCTTAGTATGAAATGCTGCGTGACATCGAACGCCAATCGAGATAGGAAGGCTTCTAGAATATAGAAATATGGAAATAGGCGCTCTCACTCTCAGCTTCTAGAATAAGACAAAGAAGCGATAACCATCGGGCCGCTGACTTCTGGTGGCAAGTGTTCTACCTCAGATGCGCCGCAGACAAGCAGCAAAAAACTGGTATCCACTGGAACAGAGATCAGCCTGCCAGATTAATGAGCAGGGGAGGATCATCAGATACAGTCCTAAAACGCTATGCCGAGGATATGTTTTACGTATATATTCGCAAACACTTGTTGGCCCGAGGAATAATATAAAAGGCCAAAGAAAGACACTCTAGTTGCGATATAAAAAATAATCATGTCGCCGTGAGTCAAAGGAAACGTGTAACCTCTCCAAGACAGGAAGGTGGGAGTATCTTTGTACTTCTTCTATGCCATGAGATGGACAACTAGTGGCGACATTTCTAACAAAGGAGCGCCATGCTATTCCTAAATGACGGTCTCGTAGGCCAATCTTGACAAGGGACTCTAAGCCCAACGAACGAAGCTAGGTACTGGTACGGCACAGAACTGGATTGAGGTTGTAGCTATATCCGAGAGGTGAATACGGAGTACGAGGGATATATGATAGGGTCTTTTACGCAACCTTAATCAAGCGAATACGCTACACGGTACACTCCCTGAACGAGCTGTATAAGCGGGGATCCCGCAACGCCTTCGCCGCTTGCCGCTCGTAAAGCCTTGGCCGCCAAGAATTTGGCTGAAAATGGCTTGTGACGTGAGGAAATAAGCATTAATTCCGCTGTCCTGAGAGATGGCTACCCTGCTAGTTCCTTGAGTATCCTACAAGTCGGAGCACGGAAACCTATCCATCTGAAACTATTGGTAGAGATGGGGAGGCACAGAAGAGCCCCATATATTGTACTGTAACGTACCTACATCCCTGGTCCGATCTGGTACTTCTTCCCAAGCCACCGTGTCGAAAGAAGTGAAGTGATATCACGGCTACCGTCGGGACACCTTTGCCTACAGACCCAAAAAATAACTAAACTACTGTACATACATACGTGAGATAACCGGAGTATGCCGAATCCAGATGTCCGTACACCCTATTGAAATAGTATTTTCACATACCCACGGCAAAGGTGCCGAATCTAGTTTCCCGTACCGAGAGTATGGGAAATAAATGGGACTTCTTTTCATTTAATTTAAGCCCTTCATACAATGTGTGTCTTCCAGAAGGTCACTACTGCAGGTTAAGGTGCGGAATGGGCGGCACGCCTCAAACCTGGAGTACAGCGTTTCTTATGGGAAAGGTCTCCACATGAAACAAAATATTTTACAATATTACACTAATAATCATTATCCATTGAAATCGAAAAAGAAAATCAATATTAATATGATAAGAAATGATAATTTCTTGGCCGGCGGGCTATAACCATGATAACACTCCTTAGTGACTTTAATTCTTTCCAGTGCGTCCAGAAATAGAAAATCATGACTCCGAGTCTCGAGCATCAAGTTAGAATCAAGAAACAAAAAATCTATTAGGGGGTATTTCTAGTAATAAGAAGATGAGAAGACATTGTGAAAAGATAAGTTTTGCTAGTACTGGCGTACTTGATGTTCGTAACGTTCATATATCTGATTAATGAGAGGAGTATAGACAATCATTGAAATTCATTACGTTTTGTCTTCTTACACCTCAGATTCGAGGAGATTACTAATGTAGTCTATACCAGCAGCTTGAAGAAAATTTTGGAGTCAAGAGACTTGCTAAATACCTTAGAGATTAGGCATTGTCCAGATTTGGATATACTTGAGTTCAAAAATCCACGAGACCAAATAAGGAAGGTGACAAATCTTCTCGTTTATGATTGGCTTCCAGCGCAATGCTTGGGTTCGTATTCATCACAGAATATCTCTTAGACATTGGGAATTTCTAAGAATTCAGAGTGGATTCTGCGGCTATCTAAACATGTTGTAACCGAGAGCCGAAAGCCCATCGCCTTCTTAAGAATTGAAGTGACTTTGGCACCAGTTAACCATCTCCACAAAAAAAGCTGCCTGCATCTTGACCTCTGGCTCCGACCATGCTACCATAGACTCCATATATACCTTTAGAATCTTCTTTACATTCCCCCTATCAACTCTATACATACTCGATGCCACTAACAAGCTTGCAGTGCTGGCGGCTTTGGCGTAAACATGAGAAATATCCTTCGTAGCTTCGAGATGAATTGCTCTCATCAGCTTGGCTTGGTCTGAAACATTCATTTCAGGGATTTCATCCAGTTTCTTTGAATTCTTCGAAGCTTTTGCAAATGAAATGATAATATTATGTGCTTTCTCCGCCAGTTGCTTTGTCTTTGTTGTGCGCATGAGCTGCAATAGGGGCACGAGGAGGTGGAATGCTAGAGGGTTTGTCGACTGTTTCTTCGCGTATATTTCAAGGAGGTCCAAAACTCGACTTTTGAAGTTGACCATAGTTTCTTTGGCATCTTTCTGTTGTTGTTTCTTATTTGGAGCTTTCTTGCGCTGAGAAAAAATTTCGATGAGTTTAGAGTCGAGGGCCATCATTTCAGAATCCGTCATATCAGCGTCGCTATCAGATTCTGCCTCAGCATCTTGGTCGAGCCGGTGGGTTCCAAGAGCTTTCGCAAGGGCTTCGTCAAGCTTTTTTGCATCTTCATCTTCATCTTCATCGCCATCGCTGCCTAACTCTTCTGTCTCATCTTCCTCTTCATCAGAGCCATTGTCTTCATCTAAGTGGCCGTTGAATTGACCCTCATCGCCATCCATATCGATAAGTTCCACATCTGAATCTAAAGATCCATCCTCATTGTAATCATCCAACTGCTCTCCCTCTTCGGGCTCTTGGTCGAACATTTCTTGCTGCCCCCTCAAACTCTCGTCGGATTGAAGCACATCCGTCATAAGTTTTAATCCATTCTCTGTCATATCAGCCATGAATGCACCGAATACATGCTGCGCTACCTTTCGAAGCAAAGCAGAAGGTTTAGAAATGAAAGACAGTAACAACTCTACTAACACTTCTGAAGCATCAGTATCTGACTCCTCAGTATTTCTATGGCGGACTAATTTGTCGTAACACAATTTAAGTTCATCAAGAATAGAAACAGCTTCAGGCTCTCCGTTGTATAGCTGAAAGATAACCAGGGAATATAATAGGACCAGAGCCTGCAAGGGTGGTTTATCCTGAACTCCTGCCTTCTTAATCTTCTTTAAGATCTTCTCCATACTGGAAATACCGCGGTCTTTTGCATCAAGAATACCTTCATCCATCTCCACAGCGTCCGGTGAGAAAGTCTGTAGCAGGTTACAAGAGAATGCAAATCCGTTGAGATTGGAGAGAAGATGCCCAAAGGACGACATGAGCCGGTTACGGAAAAGTGTTCGACTTTTCTCAGAGAGAGAAGGCTTGCATTTCATATTATTGCTGTATGAAAGTTTGGCCAGTGTCGGAAGGGCAACCTCCCCGACCCATTTTGTAATTTCTGAGTCGACATTCGTTCGGCGAATGATGTTCAACAAATGATCGCCTAGGAGTTGTCGACGTAACTCCGCTTCTTTAATTACTTCAGATTCGGTGGTGCTACCTTTGTTAGTGGGACCAACGTCTAGTTGTAAAAAGTAGAACATACCCTTCAATGGATAGGGCCGGATCCACCAAAACTTTTATAACTTGAAGTACATTAGTTTCGTCGACTGTGCTCAGAAGCCGCTCTACAGTCTTAGTTTTGGTAATCTTATCGAAATTATACGTCCCATATCCTCCGATCACACGTGGAAGGAGGATCGGAAGGAGTTTTGATTCGGACTCTACAGTCTGGATCAGGACTTTTAAGGACTTTTCTGCAGCACGATTCAAAAACCGATCCTTTTCTTGAACGTGATTGATCAGGCATCGCACAAGATTGTGGCTGAAAATACTTGAAATAATATTCCCATATGCCTCTGCTTCTTGCAATATCTTTTGAAATAGTAAGAACCCCCAAAATTTGCGCTCCCTGGAGGCACTGGCGGAAAACAAATTTTCTAAATAAAGTTAGCATGTAATAATTTAGAGATTGGGGATATTTCACCATCAACAGCTATTTTCCAGAAATTTTCAAATTCAGACTCGATGCCGTGCTTCTTATTTTGGGCTGCGAGAGCATATTCTGCGAGCACGACGTTCCAGACAAAATGTAGCTGGGGGTTCCAAGTCCCCGTTTGGTTTGCTTGCTGAGTCTTCTTCGAATCAGTATCACCCGAAGAGCTCTCTTTCAATGCTTTTGCAAGAGACTTTAGATGCTCTAACGGATTTCCGCTTTGCCCCCAGGGTTGGGTTGGAAATCGCATATCTGGGAAGCGGGTTCTTGCTCTAAGCCAGATACCAACACCTTCTGGGGACAATGCCAACCCAGATTCATGCAAATGTTCCAATGTATATTCAGCATGGCTCTGAGCCATTTGCGCAAGAGCCTCCACAATAACCCAGCCACATTCCTCTCGTATCCATGGCTTTTTCTTTGCAAGTTCCAACAACTTCTGCAGCACACTTTTCCACTTATCATCCTGAGAGAAGAGAATTTTTGCCCTCACAAAGCTTTGAAGTCCAAACAACAGACCAAGGTAATGATCTTTTTCCTCTTGTCCACTTAAGTCTCCATCAGGTTTCGTCTTAGCGATTAAAAAGCCGAGCACAGTGTGGAATGTCAAATTGGGATATTTCTTGCTTGCTAAATCATTCCTGCCAAACAATTGAGTCAAAACTTCTGTTAAGACAATACTGAACCCTAATCTGGCGCCCTTCCTACCACTTGCAAGGCCGCGAAACAATTTCCTCTCCAGATGTCTTTGTAGCGTAGACTCTACCACTTGATCTCCACCCAAAAGACCAGACACAATTGCGTTGGCAGCATTGATTCTTTCAGATATATCTTCACTACTCAGTATATTATAGAGTTCGACTTCACGCTTGAGATCTGCTCCTTTGGGGCTGTCGAGGAAGGGAGTTGAATCGAGTGGGGTAGGCGAACTTTCTCTTTTCGCAGATGCTTTATCGGAAATTTTCTGCTGTTTTTTCGGTAGGGGAATATCTGTAGATGTATCTTTCTGAGACCGTTTGCGCTTATTGCCCATTTTGGCTGATTTATCAATGTTTAGACAGCTTTCAATTGTGGTTGAGGAAGCTTCTTGAAAATTTATTTATCTCGTGAAAATGGCAGAATTAAGGTTTGGAGCTAGCCATTGGAGGTCACCGCTTTTGTCCGCGTGAAACACTTCGCCTGACCACTTTCGTTCGACTTATTCACTTTCCATACATCAATCTTGTAATGTTCCTCATGTATTCCAAATTTATTTTAGGGTCGCAATATCAATGTCAGACTTAGCATATGGTTTTCATTCAGTAGCACAACTTCAAATGCCTCGCTTAAGCTTAGGGGGACTTATGCTTAATTTCGCATGATTTCTGCCTGAAAAGTGTCGCCATTTCAAGCGTACCCGGCTTACCTCTTTTTGGCTGGTTATGAGGCGGGAAATCAGTTGGAACTTGGCTGCAGATAGGTGATGTTTAGTGGTTGAAGAGATACTTATAAGTTGGATGTGATCTTTGGGGCGTCAGGCCGTGAAGATGGATCCCCTCACCGCGATTGGCGCAATTGCTTCTATTGCGCAACTCGCCCAGACAGCCTTCTCGCTATCCAAAACACTCTATACTCTAAGAGCCGCTATTTCCTCTGCATCCGATGATATCGAGGCATTAGCCGACGATTTAAAGACATTCTCACAGTCTTTAACGCTTCTATCTAAATTGTTAGAAGACAGCAAATCCTGGTACTCGGACGATATATATCTTTTGACAGCAAAAGTCATTAAAGACTGTGCAGATCTTTACGTTAAAATTGACAAAGTGCTAGTGAAATTAGGCGGCAATGGCAAAACTACATGGAAACTAAAGATGAAATTTGTTTACAAGGAGGGACAGATTCGGAAGCTGATGAAAAGATTGAGGGATATGAAAGGGACCTTAGCAACTATTTTGATGAGTTTGCAAGTCGATTTACAGCTATCTTTACTGTGAGACATGGCTACTAAATTCTGTAATTTTCTGGGTTATTTCAGTCGCTAATATAAACTTCAGGAATATTTCGACTACGTCCAAGATCCAGCGGCAAGCTCAAACGCCGCTCCAGCCTGAAACCATAGAAACTCTGAAGCAAGCCCAGCAAGCTATCGTAGTGGGTGGATTCCTACCCAAATATACCGAGCGAGAAACTCAAGTTTCAGAGAAGACTGTGGTCTTGAAAGTTGTTCCCCAAGATTTTACCCTCGAAGAGCAATCAAGGGAATGTCCGACCACACTTCCTGGTGGGGCTTTGTCGAACGGCACTGAAATGGAAGCCTCCAGCCTATCTAATATCACTCAGAGTTTCATTATATCTCCATCACAGTTACATGAGTTTCCACCTGTTATGGCAAAAAATACGAGCATAGCTAAAAGTACCGACACAAATACTCAGATCTACGACCAAAAGATCCATGGTGATGCTCAAGATCATAAAAAGTCTCTCGAACCATCTCTGGCTACAATTACATCGAAGTCAACGCCAACACAAAGTCTGAAGTCATCAGCCTCGTCAGAGAGCTTTAAAAGTGCTATCTCCGTGCAAGACGAGGCCCTCGATTTCGCTCGAAAGGTAAAGGCTGTCCAGAGTGTAATGCATGCCTTTCGAACCGCCCTCCAAATACTCAATGATCTAATTGATAAGCGTATCCGGGACACCGACAGTGAACTCTATTTTGCGGCCAAAGACCTAAAGGCTTCGTTGCAAGAGGGAAGCACAAAGATTGATCATACACATATTTCAAATTTTAAAAAATTTGGCAATGAATATCTGCAATCGTTCAAAGATCATCGTGAGTTTGATACCAAATATCTTATTCTAAATCCTAAGTTATACATAGATTCCGCCAGTTTCCAGAAAATTAGTTCTACGGTCATGCAGGATATAGTCATGAAGCTGCATGAATATTCAGCAGAGTATGAAGATCTAGAAAAGTCGGGGATCGATTTTCTTTATGCATGTTCAGAGAGATGCTGTACCCAAATGTTATTGCGCCTCGAACTTTTAACTACTTTGATTCCATCAAAAGTAGCTCTCGATTTTGATACTAGGATGCGCGCACCCAATCATGATGTTTCTTTAGATGTACATCAACGTCTCCGGGATACTTTGTCTTCAAATTTATGGGATCAAGCTCCTAGTAATCCTCCTGATATGTCTCTTCCATTCATTGGCTATAGCTTCAGGAGGTTCACCTCAAGCGATTATTCAATGCCGATGGCATATTCACCTCATATGTCGCTGCCCAAAAATACTCTGGGTTCCAGTCTAAATCATGAAGTTTGGGATATAGATATGAATGAATCCATGGATACTTTATCAGACCAATATGAAACGCCCATTATTTCGGATGAAGCGGCCGTTCACCACCCCCTTCCTAGAAAGGAGATCGCGGCGACGCAAAGTGTATATAAGGTGCCTAAAATTCAAAATTCAATGACATCTCGGCCTCCACTCACTTTTGCACTTGGACTTATGGACTGCTCAGATCTTGATCAGACAGAGCTTCCGAGATTACCCAAAGACTCGAAGCATCCTATTATTGCGCCTTCTTCTACCGAGGATCTCCCAAAAGATATAAATCATATGCAATCTGAACGGAATTCCAGGCATTGTCCGGCCAGAAGATATTTGAAAGAAAGCATTTCCACCGAGGCCAACCTAGAAGCCATCGGGGGGTATGCTCTAGACGAGGATAGCCCTATTGATATTCCATCAATCGGACCCGACCTTACTGATACCAAGTCTATGGCAGCTCTAGAGCCGCAACTTGTTTTCAATCATATTGTTTCGTCAGATAAACCTGCCACACTTTGGTGGCAGGCGTATATTAATTTGCAGGATTCAAATCAAAAAAGTTTCGATCTCTTACAACGCGAACTCAATAAGAGAATATACTCTCATATATGTAATCTAGGTCATGAAGGCGAACTCTCAGATTTTGAAATGTGTTCATATATCTCAAGTCTCTATCATAAATTTTCTGCTTCGAAGCAGAAGGATGCAGTTCGTATTGAAGGACTGGACGAGGTTTTAGATATGAGAGATAAGATAGTTCAGATAGTTACGACTGTTGATATGCAGCTAGGTCTGCATGTTGCAACACTTGGGTGGGCTTGTGTCTGGGCATTTATTGATGCGAGTTTTGACTCTTCCCTTCCGCTCTCATACCACTAACGGCTTGTAGATCTATCAGGAGATTTTCTCTTCCGTAGAAACGAGAATATCCGACGCGGTAGAAATCTTCAAGGAATCTTTCTATCAGGTTCAAGACATAGTCGCTACCATAGCTAGGTATGCCGTGATGGAAAACTTATATCAACGATCAGGCGGTGAACTATCTCTCTCGCTTTCTCTCAAGCCTGAGTACCAGGCTGCTTTACTTTCACTCTGCTCAAAGATTCTCGAATATTTTTCCGAGGGATTCACACTTGCACGAATGTGTCTAGAAGGAAGCTCTGTTGAAGAGATTGCCTCTTCTAGAGACAAATGCCAAGATTTAGTTAAGCAGCTCAAAGAGAAGGATAAAGCGTGCCAGGATTTCAGGGTCGTAGTTGAAGCGAGAGAGGATAGTGATAGTGATAGCAGTAGCGATGAGATGGAGATTGGGGATCTTAGTGAATATAATTGGGAAGAAATCGATACTGCTGCTGGCTAAGGTAATGGTGGTTTGGATTCGGGCTCTGGCGCTAATATTGACTAAGATTTTAATAGTTTTCCTTTTGGGTAAAGGGGAGGAGGTTTGTAATTCTCGGGTTTGGAGCCGAGTTAGGGGCTAGGGCATAATTTATTTCTCTTATAAGTTAAAATGTATTCGAAGTTAGCAAATCGCTAAATATGAAGGCCATATAAGCCACGTTCAACCCATTGCTTTTCCTGATCGGTTTCCCAATAGATATTCGCATGCTTCGTACATGTATCTCCATAATTCCACAACATGACCAGCTCATCTGTTTCGATCTTGTAATTCGGAAAAAAAAAATAAAATAAAATAAAAAATTACGCTGAGAATGATACCCCGGATGTCCCCATTGGCCAATTCGGCTCTTAAACTACAAATTCCTCCCCTCTTCAATTCGGCGAAGTCGCTGACCTCGCTAATCTCATCTCGCCGCAGATCCCGAACGCCCTAAAGAACCTCCTCGGCGACCTGCATCATCAACTCATCGATTAATATTTATCAGCAGCGCCTCTCATCCAGTCCTCTCCTCTCCTCAGATATAAATTCTCGCACAGAATTCATTTCGGGGTATCAAATCATACAAGAAACTGATTTCCAAGAAACAATAAAAGCTTATCAGCGATAACAGAAGCCAATCTCTACCCCTCTATCCCAATCAAAACCACAATCACAACCAAAATTCAAGATGTGCATGCAGGCTACTTGCAGTGTTTGCCGTATGTTCACATATTTCCTATCTCTCATTATTTATCCCTAGTTGAAACATGAATCGAAAAGAGGGATTGAACGTAGAGTAGGCTGACCATGCACAGAGAAGTCAAGCTGGAGGGGCTGCGGTATGCATGTCCCGTCCGTGATGGATGCCGTTCCAGAGGAGGAGAGATGCACTGTGAGTGGTCCCAGTCCCTTTCTCCCAACATCCCATTTCCTCTGCAACCTGGTTTTGTCTACTGCCATATGAGCATTTGGGAAAGTGAAAGGCAACACGTGACTAATGTTCAATAGTGCGAGCCTAAAGTCGAGAAAGGAGGAAAGGAGTACCCGCCAATGGCGAAGACCGCTTGACTAGCCGGGGGTTTGGTACCTACGGTGATAAAGGGGGTAGTGGTGCTTGTGGGGGTGAGGTGGCTTCTGGGGAGGACTCAGGGATAGTTGTGGAATGGAGTTTGGTTTGGTGGGAAGGCATTTTTGAGGCGAAGGTGGGGTTGTATGAGATATGAAACTTCAAAATGTGTAATCGCAATAGCTTCTTTCGTGAGATGTTATCTGTATAAACTTGTCATTATACATTGCCACTTCCATTCTCGAAGTTGAGGTGACCCTTTCTTTATCCATCTATCCTAGATCGATGTCTATTCAAAGATTGCATAAATTTATAAGAGTTCTATCTTCTATGTGATCTAGATCTTACTACCCCTCAAAAACTGACCTCTGCTATATTGTAGCGGCCATTTGACTTTAACTTCAAGTCTATGAGCAACTCTTAGAACCCACTCCGGCTCTCTCAAAAACTGTCTTGCAACTAGTACAATGTCCGCCTTGGCAAGTGCTCCCTGCTCATCTGTAATTTCAACTGTCCCATTGTCCTCTCTCTTCCCATTCTCGACTATTGATCTCGCTGCTTCTGCTTCGGTGATCATGCCTACAGCGCCGATGAGCAGATTTTTGATTCCTGCGTTGTAGAGCTCTGCTCTAACTCGGGCCGCAATTGCAACCTGAAAGTCATTATAAGGCGTCAACTCTTGCGCCTCGCTATTCCCTCCAGAACTGACGTCCAAAAGATCCACACCGAGAGCGGGAAGTAACTTCGCAAGTTTGATTGTAGACTCGACGTCCCAACTCTCCTTAGCCTTCTTCTCCATCCATTCCGTGCCACTGACCCTTACCAATAATGGCATTCCAGTCGGGATAACTTCTCTAACAGCCTGGATGACCTCCAACAACATTCGAATTCTGTTTTCAAAACTACCACCATACTTATCCGTCCTGGTATTGCTTAGAGGACTCAAAAATGAAGTCAGAAGATAACCATGCGCAGCATGGATCTCAATAACATCCACCCCGGCCATTACTGCCCTCTTCGCAGAATCCCTAAAACCATTTACCACGTCTTGAATATCTTGTAAACTCATCTCTCTGGGCATAGGATAACCCACACCCCATTGAATTGCACTCGGACCCATGACATCGCTAGGCCAGCCGCCGACGTCCTCGGTGGCAGTAATAGTCGCTCCACGCTCCGCCAACCATGGGGCAACTGTACTTGCTTTTCTCCCCGCATGAGCCAGCTGTATCCCCAATTTCTGATTTTGGGAGTGTACGAAATCGGCGACGCGGCGAATCGGCGCGATCTGAGAGTCCTTCCAGAGTCCGCTGTCTTCAGGAGTGATGCGACCGTTTGGCAGGACGGAAGTGGCTTCGATAATGGTCAGGGAGGCACCACGGAATGCAAACGCAGACAGATGTATGAAATGGAAGTCGGTGAGGTGTCCATCCGCGGCAGAATACATGCACATTGGAGCTACCCCTAATATCATGTTATTAAACCATTAGATTGGAAAATGGTCCATTGGGACGAGTAGAATAAAATTGGCGAGTAGGTCGCGGTGTTTTGAATTGGTGAAAAGTTCATTCTTACAAATGCGATTTTGGAAAGTAACATCCCGGATTTTTAAGGAAGTAAAAAGTGTTGGCGGGGAGGGAGAGAGCGCAGTTCCTACTGGAGGAGACTGGTCTGGTGTGAAGTATGGGGCATTGGGTGCGGGTATGTTCTTGGGAGTCATGATTAGAGGCCAATGGTTGAAACTTAATGAGTGCTTGGAAAAAAAAGATAGGAAGCGACTACAAAGTATGAAAAAGAGGTGACCTCAGGATATTTAAAGGCCGAGGCAGAAAAATTCCGCCCCCCTCCTCATCATGGATTGCTTTACGCCACCCTCCTAAATGGGATGTATTGCTAATATTGGCCGTACGGTAGATAGCAGTAGATAAAGCAAAACTTCGGATATAATTTTCTGTATTTTAATCCCGTTCTGGTCCAAAATGACATGTTCTGTTATCGCTACGCTATCTGCGGCAGAATAATTAATTCTGCCACGAAGCAAAGTGCATTTGTCAGCACCTTTCAAAGCGGTGAAGAATTGCACATGTCGCTAAAGTGAAAGGGGCCATTATTTATCATCCACCATTACAAATCTTTCGGCTTATTATGATTACGTGCTTAAGGGAGGCAAGAAATTTTCAAAGATCATGCATGTCAAAGATATCGGTCTCTTGAAGTGAAATTGCTTCCCATTGGTATCAATTATTTGGATATTGACGAGAAACTAAATAAATAGGAAAACCTTAGCAATAACCTTTTCACCTGCTACGCTCTTGACGATCGGTACGAGTTTTATTTTCCCCGGGCCTTTGGATCTATTGTTTCAAGTAATGAAAATAGCCATTTGATGAACGGCTCTCTTCTTCCATCTACGTAAAGAATATCTCATTAGAGTTATGCGAGAATGAGATGGATGTTAAAAATATTGTTCATTTCGTTACACACAAATATAGCGTGGATCTATCTTTCTACCAAGACAAACTAACCATCCGACAAAGCATTCCTACAAAGAAAATTACCTCCGAGCCATAGGTCCGTCCATTAATCCATTCAAGCCAACATCCTACCTATCCATCTTCAACGCCAGGACTGAAACCCTACCTATACCACAGACTCCAATCTTTGATTCTCCTTCTCGTCTAAGCTGGCATCCATTCTCCATAATCGATCCTTTCTAAATGGAAGGCTCACCGACTTAAATCGTCTCCCAGCCTCCATTGTTAATATCCATCTCTAGTTTCCTACTAATAACACTAGGAACCCCATGACCTAGCCACACCGTCCTTAGAAGAGCATCATATCTCTTCTGATTTAGGAACAACTGACGACTATGTCTCAAGCCAGGATCTACTTCGCCGTACTTGTCAATGTAAGGTGCCACCATCCAAGAGCCGGATATATGGTGAAGGTAGAAAACCGTGCATTTACGGATGTTGATGAAGAGACCTATATTCTTTTGGCACCTTGAATAAATGTTAGCATTGAGATAATTAAGATGGAGAAAGATCATTATGAATAAAGAGTATTAGACTGACTTCAGCATGTGTTGCTGTGCCCCACCAATCTGCATGGCTTTGCCATTCTTGATAGGCCCCGGCTTCAAGCAACATATACTCTGTGCGCATGCGATGACGCCACAGAACAAACAAAGCATTGGATCCGAGACATCTTTGCCAGTCGTAGGACAACGCCTCTTCATAGTCTCTTCCATCAATGTGTCGTAATTCTTAGGTAGGCCGACAAGCTCAAAGATCGTTGGGTGGCTAAGAGAGATCCTGGTGGCTGGATCATGAGGAGGCGTATTGGTATGCATGATCCATCCTTTGACAAGCATATTGAGAGCTGGATTGCCCTCGAAGCCACTAGCAGATTGACACATTTGATCAAACGTGGGCAGACGCAATGCCTCAGTTAATCGTTCGAGTTCATCAGCGTCAGGGTTTGTGGAGATTTGATTGTGGAAAGCTAGACCATAGCGCACATGAAGTAAGACAACGACTTTGCGCAAAAATGCAAGAGCGTACTTCTTCGCAAATGCTTGACAAGATTGCGCTCCGTTAAAGCACTTTTGTTCCATAGCTGTGCTAGCAGGTCCATCTTTGTGTAGGTTGCCATCTTCTATATCATATGAGCGAATTATTGCGCAGAAGCTTTTGAAAGCGTCAAGGCCAGTTGGAGGACCAGAGAGTAGAGAGGTCCAGCCAATCCACTGTAGGTACCCTGAATTGCCTTTGTTACGATTCATCTTTAAGGCGACCTTGACAAGTTCGGCAAGGTAGCATAAGCGCACGAGGTTCATAATGTCAATTTCGTCCACTGGAGCAAGGCAGAGAGAACATTCTGCAAGGAATATAAAAATATCTTGTCCTAGTAGTGTTTTACCACTTTTACCTAGGATGTTGAGAGTAGCTTCGGCATCTGCACCTGAACGGGATCCTTTACGGAGGAATAATTGTAGATGCTGACGTTCATAGTCGATGCAAAACTCTCTAGCAACTCTATTTTCTCCTGCGGCCTTAATTCCACCAATGGTAACGTAGCTGGCCGCAGTCTCGGCAAGCACTCGAAGGTGAGTGAGAGCTTGCTGGGGAATTGTTTCCAGAAACGTTATGCCTCCCTGTGATGCAACACCACGTTGCTGTATTTCTACGGCCGAGATAGAGTACCCTAGCGATTGTGCTAATGTGTCGCTTGAATATAAATCATTTGAAGCTGATTCATTTGCTGTTACTTGATTTTGGTAGGTAAATCCTGATGGTAGTCCGTTCTTGCTCATTGTGTTTCTTAAACGCTGGTAGACCTCCACAAGAGTTGTCATGGGAGACACTGTTGCTGCAGGAGAGTTGCTATTTGAAGGGCCTGCGTCATTTGACCAGATTGCTGGAACCACAGCCGGTGTATTGATTCTAAGATCAGCAGGCGCAGCGAATGGAAGAGGTGGAGTTGGGGGGCTAGGACTCCAAGCTTCAATAAGTAACTCTGGCATCCTATTTGCCAACGGGGCCGGAAGAACAATCTTGTTATGCTCCATAAATAACTCGACAGACCGGCTGTTTGGTGCGCCGATTGCTGAGGAGTTGATCTGTTCGGATCGTAGAGGATAATTTGGGCCTGCAACTGACATCATCCAGTCGTCGAATTGTACACGAGGTTGAAAGTGACTGAGTGGCATCTCTTCCTTTGGTGACCAGATAACAGGCAAAAAGGCATTTCCCAAGGCTTTACAAAGGGGGCAAACAAATTCGTTCAACTCCAGATTCTCAGGGTGATGTCTCGCAATTTGATGTTGATGCCTCCGATGAGTAGCTTCGTAATACACCTCGAAACATTTATAATGCATGATGTGGCCGCATCCAACGGATACCGGGCCGGGTTTAGTTGAGTTGGAGGGAAACCCTTTTCCGATGAATTGGCGCTCACTGACAATTTCAACTCCACTAGCAGTGACTTTGTGAACCTTCTCGCGATTTTCCTTAGCTACGCCAAACGGTCGAATACTCTCTGCAGATCTGTCTAAGCTCACTGGGCTATTTGCCACCTCGCGAACAAAATCTGGGTCCTTGAAATCTGTCTGGCGTAGAATGTTGCTATTCATCATCAGAGCAAATGTTCCATATAGCCTGTTATCCTTAGTCTCTTCTTGACAAAGAATGCAGGTTCCTGATGGATACTGCCAGTATGTCTTATGATCCTCTATATCTGTATCCAGGTTGTCATCGCTGGTGTCATCCTCACCCCAATCAATGTCTCCTTGATTATCAAGGAAATTCTTCTGCTGTTGTTGGAACTGAGCCATTACCTTAGCTTGACGTGCTAAAGCGGCCTGCTTCTTCTTTTCACGATCTTCGAGAACATCAGTATTGGCTGGAGATGCCGTAGATATTCGATCGACAGGAACTCCCAACCGAGCAAAAGCAGTCTCAAAGTTACGAGGGCGTTTTTGCTTCATCCTCTTTAAAACCAAAGTAATCTTTGAATGGCATGCTTTGAACTCTTCCTTGTGGGATAGCAGCTCTAGAATTGAAGCTACAGTTTTCGAGGCTGGCGAACTGGGGAGAAAGTTGCTGCGCGCAGTACTTGTTAAGGCAATGTAAACGAAGGACTGAAGAGACTCCTCAGACATTTCATCCTCGTCAGTTCTATCTTCAGAGATAGCAATCAACACAAGATGTAATATGACCTGCAAGAATGCCTCAACTCTTGTGACAGGAACGCTGGGCGTTAGCTCTTGAGCTTTCAAGGGATACAAAAGCGCGTAGTATATAATCTGTGCAAACACTCCAGTCCTAGTAAAGGCTGCAAGGTCTGAAAATGCTCCTGATTCGATAGGACGCAGTCTAGATTCGAACACAATATCAGAGGCCGCTCGTCCTGTCTTCTTTGCTATCCATGTCTTGTACGCATTTTCGGATTCTTCCCGTTGGTTTTTGTTGTAATGGGCAATGTAGGGGTCAATGTCTTCCAGAAACTGCTCCTTCAATTCGAATGTGCCAACGTCAGATAAACCCTCTGGAGATTTAAATGTAGTCATTTCATCAAGGATATCTTGGCATTCCTCCTGATCTTGAAACTTGTCTGGAAGTTTGCTACAGATCTCAGAGAAAGACAATGGTTTAAAGCACAGCACATGAGTGATGTCTCGGCGCATAGCAAGGACGTGAGGGCTAGGCTCGTCGTCGCTTGAGACCAAAGATGTTCGATCGCTGATCAAGACGATGAGGAGATGGATCATATCCTCCGCGACATCTAGCATTTGGCCGTCTTCGAGGCCATCCGACTTCACTTCGTAAAGCCCTTTCATCCATTTCTCTAACCCAAAACGATCAATAATAGAGACTAGGACACGGGCAGGGGGGCAAACAACCATGGCGGTTTGCAAAAGGAAGATATCCCTGTGATGGGATACATCGCGTTGACCGACCCCACGATATGTGCCTTGCTGATGTCGAAGACTCATGCCGTTCCGAACCCACATGCCAGCTTTCATTTGTGCCAACCAGGCGCATACCCTCAATGGATAATCGAAAGCTGCCATCATGTGGTCTTCCGGAGAGTACTCTTGGCTTGGCATACTTCGCGGTCCCATTGCTCTGGGTTTCTGTAAGAGATCTGCGGTTGTGAAGCTTAGCAGCTGAGTAAGGTGTTCACGGGACATATTTTTGCCACACTCGATGAGCCACGACAGTGTATAATGGAGAGCATGGTGGAAGCTTATGGGCTGAGACTCAACAACGAACTTGACAACCGAATGAACACTGTTTGATGATTCTGTAGTATCAAATTCATAATCTCCAACTTTTTTGAATTTGATCTCATCTTTAATTTCGGCTTGAACAAAGCGCTTTCTTTCTGTACCGAGCGAGTTGAGAATAACTGCCTTTGCAGCCAATCTAATAGCTTTCCCAATATAGGTGTGATCTTCACCAACACTCCACTTAAAAGATTCGGAGAATTGTCGACAGAGGCGATTGATCTCCCTTGTTATCAAAGAGGCGCTGATCCAAGCATCTGTTTCATACTCAACATGCTCCCCAACAGCTCTGGTATTGGGACATATTCCTTGGTGAAGCTTGACAAGGTCTAAGAATTGCAGCATGTATCTTTCTTCAGTACGTAACTTTTGTTGAACATGCTCAGAGCCGAAAAGATATCTCAAGTCCATGAAGAAATGATACATTCGTCGGTTTGTAACGGAGCCAGAGTCAAAAGCCAGCGTGGCATTTGACACGATTTGATGAGGATGACCAACTTGCCTCGTAGTCAGGAATGTATATAATATTGCCATCAAGTTTGTCAAGAAATTGCCTCGCTCCACAATCTCGGCCGTAATGGAAGGTGTCGTCAACATCTGCAATGATATATTGATAATTGAATGATCAGGCTCGCGGTCAGCAATGAGGTAAAGCTGTGCTAAAGTTGTATATAGGCCAGCAAATCGTAGGCCTAATATACGCTTGAACTCTGGGATTGTGACTACCGTTGATATGTAAAGGTCACGAAGGTTAACTCGCACTTTCTTCCACATCCTCAAATCAAACAGAATCATCCAATCTAATCGGAGGCGCTGCCATAGGTCTTCATGCATTGACACTGAGCCTTTTTCAGTGAACGCCGAGGGGGTTTCGAGCCAATATCGGGCAGGTTTTGGCGGGTCTTCGAGTTTGAATTTGTTTCTTGGCGTTTTAGGGATCTCTAACCCAGCTTTGACATACACATTGTGTGAAATTAGCGGGTGCATTTCAGCAGTGTCAGAATCAGAAGGCGTGAGATCTCTATCTCGAACAGCTCTCATTGGAGCGGGAGGTGGCGGTGGAGGTGGTGGATATCCGGCCATGGTGGCCTCCGATGCCTCCATCGGTGAGGTCTCTAGGTCGTTTCCACTCATGTCAATATCCCCATCAGCGTCGGTTGACTGAGTGTTGGCAGGGCCTGCAAACAGGTAATTGACCGTGTCCACCGCCCCTTCACCAAAATCTGAAGCATCTTCGTCATCAGACCCAGCGTTCATCATGGCTCTTTCCAAGTCATCTTCAATGTCTTCATCAGCCATGGATCCATCGTCGTCGGATTCATCCGAGCCAGATGCAGCTGTAGCTGTAGCCAACGCCGTTTCTCTCACCATAATAGCGTTACGATTAAGTAACTCGGTTCGATAATCAATGATAAAGTTTTCTTCCAGTTCGTGATCATCAATGCCCTTCATGCCAACATCGCTGTTGCTAGCTTCGCTTCCCGTGCTCCAGGCCTTAAGCATTTCCTCACAAACAGTGCGGCGTAGAATGTTATGGTCTGAGCCGACACTACAACCTGCAATATCACTCAACCATTCAATGATCGTGCCACACATCTGTTCTCTGAAGGTATCTCGAGCAGAGCGGATTGTAACGGTAACTTTGATCTGCTCGATAATTTTGCAGACCGCAAGGAGTTCATCTACATCATATCCGTATTTGACGATGCTTCGACCAACATCGTCAGTCTCATGGGCTCGTTTTTGACCCTCTGCTTCTTTTATTTTGCAGGCTCTTGCTACCTGGTCACGGACTTCTTCGACGGTGTGCTTTTCATCGTTCCACAGCAGTAAAGCAAACTCACAAGGCTCCTCCACTATATCCCCGCCATAGTATTTGGAAGTGAGGCGGGACATCTTTTCGTCAAGCAATATAGTCTCTCTAGACTTAGGTAGACGCAGTTGCTCGGGAGAACATGAGATAACATCGCAAATGTAGTCGAAAGCTCTGCCAATGGTCATCCGGATAGACTCGACTAGTCCTGGGGGAAGAGAAGGCCCCTTGCCTTTGTCTTTGCCTTGGGGCCCCTCCTCGTGTGCAGTGTGTATCGAGCAATGGACTGGCAGCCTCCATGCCTCAGGGTCTCCGCAATCGCAGCACCCACTATTGCCCAAGGATACACTGATATATACCATATGCCCAGTATGATCAGAAGAATCATAACATCGACTGCACAGTACACAGGTATCATCTGCACTGCACGTCTTGCATCTGTATGTAGCTTCACCACCTTTGAAGATATGCCCGCACGCCTTGCCTCTAGCCGCCTCAGTAAATTCATCTCCATCAGCACCTCCTTGTGCTTGTCTTAACTTCCAAGTCGCATTTGGGAGTGGCCGAGTATTATCTGGAAAGAATAGCCGCAAGTAATCTGGTCGTCCGCCAGCGAGAGACCAAAAGAGGGATTGTAGAAGGTCATTTTCAGCACCTTCTGTATATCGATTTTGGTGAACGCGAGGTTGAGTCCTGAGGAAATCGCAGAGCTGCCGCTCTGCTGTTGACATCGTCTCCATTATAAGTTTAATAGAACCTTTCGTATTTCATGTTTTTCTTGATTGTGCAGGAGCTCTAGGATGTTTCGATCCGCGAGATCCTATGCTCCTCGAACCTCGAGTTAGGATGTTCAGCCTCGAGCTGATAGTGACCACTAGAGAAAGGAAGCCTTCACGATAGAAATACAGAAACTGATAGATCTACTATCAAAGTGGAAGAATCGTATTCACTCTTAAATGCCGCTCTTGGTCGGGAAATATTTCGTGTTGATATCGTGGCAAGGTAGAGGAGGGTGCGTTGGTGGGGAATAGGAAGCTTGGGTTTGTCATGGGTCGACTGGTGCACGCGAAGAGAGAAGGCTACCAAATCTTTCAACTCAGGCATGCTAATTCGGGCCGCCAACTTGAGGGCAACTTTCATTTTAACAACAGTGAAGACCAAAATTTCAGGCGCGGATTGATTGGGCCACATATCACAAGAATTAATGACGTTACACGCATGAAGTGGTCAGATGCATCTCTTTTGTACAGCTCAACACCAAATCCCCACTACATATGCTTCCATCTATTGTCCAGTTATTGTTCTAAACACCAAAAGCCAATTCCGACACACTCTAGAGACCCGACTTTACTCATCATCTCCATCCGCGCTCTCAATGTACTTCGATCGGATGTCCTTCCATTGCCGCTGCCGCCACAAGTCAGCCTATGCTCCCTCTGAAGTCATCAATACGCAGCACCTACCCCTTTGTTCATAGTATCCCAGATTCTATCTGTCGCGATGTCATATGCCCTATCCTCATGTCAGTCTACCCTCTGTTCCGATGCAACGCGGGCATTCCGTAACATACATTTCGAAGCCGAAAGCTCCAGCGAAGATAACACCGAGGAAAACATAGTTCTTTCGGATGAGAAAGCTAGAATAAATCTATATTAGATATTGGATTCTCTGTGCGTAACACAATGGTCTTGAAAACGGCTCTAGGCTAGGGAGAAGAATGGTGCGACTTGCTTGTAGATGGGACGACCGGTGTAAGCCTGCCATTGAACGAGTTAGCTTAGTCTCAGAAGTTTCAGTTTGATTCCAGAAGCTCTGCTCACCATTTTGAAGTATGGAACGGAGCACACGAAGAGGTGAGATATCAAATGTGTGGCAGATCGTTCTTGTAAAGTGTTTGCGATTCGGAAGCTTGACGATTTTAGCTTTCAATTTGGTTGCCGGTGATCACGTGATTTTCGGAATAATGCTTCAACCTCAATTTACAGCCTTGCCGACTTACCCTTCTATTTAATACATTGGTAATAATTTTCAGCCTCCTACCATTATCAAATCCGAATGAGTCTATGCCATAAACCCCCGCCAATTAATTTCTTGTGCTTTCAATTCGACATTATCTATCGGGAGCGAAAGCTCTTCTGTACCAAAATTCCTCAAAATGCCATCGGTGCCAACACCCTCTAAGGCTGGCATAGTCGAAACCAATACCGGAGAGCGTCATATTCCATCCTCCACACGACCGGATGGTTCGAAACGAAAAGAGATAAAGATTCGGCCAGGATACAAACCCCCCGAAGACGTGGAGGTATATAAAAATCGTACGGCAGAAACATGGAAGAACCGAGGCAGCGCTGGCGTACCCGGAGCAGAAGGTCTCAAAGATGATAAGGAAGAGGGGTCTGCAGCAAGCAACAAGAATGCCAAAAGGAGAGAGGCGAGGAAAAAGGCTAAAGCTGTTGAGGAAAGTGGGGAGAAGTCAAATCCAGAGCTGAATAGCGAGAAAGGAGAGGACAAAGCTGAAGAAATGGTTGATCCGGAGGTTGAGAGAGAGCGGAAGGCAAGAAATTTGAGGAAAAAGTTAAAACAGGCCAAGGAGTTGAAGGAGAAGAAAGATGGAGGAGCTGCCTTGCTCCCAGAGCAATTTGCGAAGGTAATCAAGATCAACGAGCTAATTCGAGAGCTTGATGCATTGGGATTTGATTCCGAGGGCGTGTCTAAAGATAAGAAAGAAGAAACTGAATCCTAAATTATAGACCACTGGAATTAGGAGATTCGATATGGCAAGGATGATCGGCTGGAAAGGCGTTCTGGTGCAAGGCGTTTGGGCTGGCGTATGGAGCGATTGCGGCCTTTGGTTGGAAAATAATGATTCCTTAGACGGATTTGACGATTGATATAGAAAGTTGGGCTTGTGTAAGCCTACTTCACGATAGTTTTCCCTATCTAAGATATGAAATAAAGCTTCCCTATCAGGTTAGGTATATGATATTTTCATATTCCAGTACTGATATTCTCCAAACTGCTCTCTTTACCATATCAGAAGCTTCACTCTTACAAATATTCAAGTATGTTAGCTTTAAAGGTTATAAATTTGCCTGTTCTGAAACCAGCATCGACGGCGGAGGTGATCGCTTCTAAAAGGGGTGTCTCGCTTAAATATATTTTGTCCTCTTTCACCCTCCCACTCTTCAACAACATCAACTTCGTGAGACAAATCAAACAAACCAGACTCGCTTTTTAGAATCCGTTTTGCCGCCAAGCCTTTCTAGTTTCCAAAAGGGCTTTGGAACTCCCTCAGAATGGGATCAGAGATGAAAATTCCCATATGGTTGGATTGTGATCCAGGTGAGTGGCTCTTGACCTACTACTCTGAAAGAACTTACATTAATAACGCCTTGCAGGCCATGATGTAAGTTGTTCTGTCAAAAAGGCATCCTTTCGCACCTTTGTTTATTGTCAGGGGTTTTTTAATTTGAGAAACTTCTTCAAGGCTCTGCAGAGAGCCTGCTATTCCAAGAGACTATCACTATTTTATGTCTAGTATTCTTTCTACCCCAGTCCCTTCACGAGTCCGTACTTTACTTACCCATCTCTTTCATTATTTTTTCTGGATATTATTATTCTAGAGATATATTATTAACGTTCTCATATAGGATGCATTTGCAATCCTTATCTCAGCACATCATCCATCCCTCTCCCTTCTGGGCATCTCAACCGTACATGGTAACTCTTCCCTCGCCCACACCACCTACAACGCAACATCGTTAATTACTGCTCTCGGAGTCCCCCATATCCCTGTTTATACCGGCGCCTCCCATGGCCTAGTTCGTCCAGCTGTTCACGCTGGTTCCATCCACGGCGAGTCTGGCCTGGATGGGACTTCTCTTCTTCCCATCCCGACCGTCTCCCCCGCTTCAGAATCCGCAGTCGATGCTATGGCTTCTGCACTTTTATCCACCACACCAGGAACAGCATATCTCATTGCTACAGGGGCCCTGACTAATATTGCACAATTATTCCAGAAGTACCCGGATGTAGCTGCACATATCAAAGGCCTCTCGATCATGGGCGGTGCCGTTGGGAAGACATTCACATCTGCCGTTCTTGGAACGGTAGAGTCACAAGAAAGAATTGGCAACTGGTCAATGTGGGCCGAATTCAACATCCTAGTAGATCCTGAGGCCGCACAGCTTCTTTTTCAGAATGATGTTTTGAAGGTGAAAACAATACTAATTCCCTTGGATGTCACACATTTGGTTCTTGCTACGAAAGAGGTACAGGATCTTCTTTTGTATGGCAAGAAAGAAAAGGTTGAAAAGGGACCGGGAAAACCGAGTACGTTAAGAACCATGTTGGTTGAGTTATTGAATTTTTTTGCGGACACCTACGCCCAGGTGTTCAACATCACCGCTGGACCCCCCTTACACGATCCATTAGCTGTTGTTGCTATACTTGATGGAATTTCTGGCCTGGAAATTCCATTTTATGATTATCTTGAAACAGAATCAGGTAGAGGAAAGAGAGAAAGATATGAAGTGAATGTTGTGACAGAAGGATCGCACGAAGAAGCGAAGGCAGGACTTACCGAGACTGGAAGAACCGTTGTTAAATTATTGGAAGATGGGAAGGAGGGGATAAAGATACCTAGAGGTTTAGATGTGCCTAGATTTTGGACAGTTTTGGAAGAGTGTTTGGAAAGAGCTGATGCTGTCAATAAGGCGAATGGAGTTTCATGAGAAGTGAAATGAATGCGCTGAGATTAAGACCAGGTCTTTTCTCAATTTCTTTAGTATTTTTGATCCTAATAGACTACTTTTCTCCCGCTTTCCTTCTTTCCAATACTCCCAAGACATCTTCTGCACTATTTCCATCACCTTTTCTCTTCTTCGGGCCTCTCTTTCGCTTTTGCTTCCCCTCGCCTCGTTCTCCATCACCATCCCCCTCGTCCCCGCCCCATTTGCTTAACTTAACTTTCTTTCCCTCCTCCATATCCTCACCGTCCTCAAACCTACTACTCCCGAAGCCCATATCCAAATCTTGCGCATCTCTGTCATCTTGTTCTAGCATCTTTCTTCGTTTCTCCGCTCTTTTCGCTTCTTCCTCGTTGTCTGGTGTCTTAGAAATCGGATTGAGACTCGAGGCCCTCTTGAGAGCTGCTAAAATAGTTGGGTCTGTGAGAGCTTTTGCTTTCGTTTCTTCTGGAGTTGAGGATGGTGTTGAGTCGTTAAAGTAATTCCTCGATGCTGATGGCTGCTTTGGTCGTGGCGGAGGTGCCATACTTCCCAGCGCGGGCTTATTTATATGATCTTTCTCCAGATCTTCCTTCTTGGCACTCTCCTCAACCTCACCCTCTTCATCAGAATCGTCTTCTTCTAATCCGGCCAGCGGATCATAATCATCCCCAACTTCATCAAAGATATCAATATCTTCCTCTTCTTCTTCCACTTTTGGAATCTCGGGAACTTCCATCCCCAAGGGTTTGGCATCCTTGTCTGGCATTAATAATCCATGCCCTTTCTCATTTTCTGGTTCAGGAGCTTGTAGAGGTACTTTCCTAACCTTCCTCTTTTCTTTTCCATGTTCATCGATGGTGATTAACACCTCCCGCCCTTTAGCATCCCTCTCAATCCTACTCTCACTCCTCCTCTCTCCAACTTTCTTGAACTTTGAACCTAAACTAGATTGTGACGCCTCCTTTGCAGCTTGCCTTGCTGCTTTCATCTCGGCAAGTATTTGATCCCTCGTCCTCTTTTTTCCCGTTAATGAAGACGGTGCCAGCTCTCCCTTCTTTTTTGTCTTCTCTTTGACGATGGCTTCAATTTCCTTTCCTTCTAATTTCTCGAATTCATCATCGACATCCTCATCTTCTGGCATATCATCTTCTATATTCCTTTGATTTTGATTTTGATCCCCTGTTCTGCTTTCCAGTACATCCACCGTGCTTATTTCTCCCCTCTTCGCCTTCTCTAACAATGCCCAATCTAGGCCTTTAACCTTCTCACCCTCCTTCTTTTCCCCAAGAATCTCTTGTTTCAACCCCATAAATGTGACTTCGTCCATCTCCCCCTTCTCAACCAATTCTGCCAATGCTTTCACTCTCATCATCTTCTCCTCTTTGTCTTCCTCATCGTCGGCCTCCCTCTCTCTAGCTTTTGCTCTATCCACATATCCTTCCGGTAGTTTCGCACCTTTCGGTGCCGCACTGCTTCTGAATTTTCTGGGCACAGAGGAAGAGGAGGAGGAATTGCGCTCGGCGAGTTGGCGGGCAAATTCATTAGTTGAGGAGTAGCCTGCAACGGTGCGTCTGTGGTATATTAGCATATTTTCTTGTTTTCAGAGCTAGGTGCTGGTAGTGAACGTGAAGGGAGGTAAGAAAGACGTACGGCGTCATAGGAATCGAACTCCTCATCCGTGACCCCAAGGCGAGGGGCTTTGCGCCATTTTGCGTTGACTTGTTAGGCGGGGAGGAGGAGGAAGCTTGACGAGCCGGTGTATCGAGAACGAGCTTTCGGAATTGAGAATTATTCATCTTGTTGTTGTACGGGCAAGATGAACGTTTGAGGTTCACTTTGGATAAAATGTCCTTGAATCTAGTTGTCAGCCTTGTGCGAAATTTTAGCGCCTTGCCGCCCCTGTACGGAAAACATATTTCTCCATACGCAGCCTAAATACCCTGAGCGTTACGCCTAATCACCAATACACTCTATATGTTTAGTTATCGACGACAGAGTACGAATGATCTATGGCATTAGCTTAAATAATCACTACATAGGCTAGTCTATCAAGTTGGTATCGCGAACCATGTATTGTATAAGTGAACCCAAATGGCCTACTCTCATACTACATGTGGTCAGTACTGCTCAACATTCTCCTCTTCTGACCAGATATTGTCGGCGCGTCGACAACAGAACCATCTCCATTGGGCGATTCTTGGAACCCACTTCCCAAATTCTCTTGTTTCCCAGCATTTCGAAGCAGAAGTTCGTATTCATTGCCGCCGACTGTGGTCTTGTCAGGAAACTCTGTGCCCTCGCTATCATGTCTAGTCGTCTCTTGACTCTCTTGTGCATTTTGTCTGGCTTGCTCGATTTCCTTCTTTGCTTCATCTCGTAGTATTTTCTTTATAATTTTGCCTGCGGAGCTTCTAGGGATGCTCTCAACACGCCTGACTCCTCCGGCTAAGGCCTTGTATTTGGCTAGTCGTCCGGCGAAATAGTCTTGAATCTCAATATCTGTGATGGAGCTGGAGTATTCCGGATCAATGACAATGTATGCACGAGGGAGTTCGCCTCTCCCGTCCAAGAAATCCACTCCAATCACTGCCGCGTCGTTGATAAATGAGTGGGTGGTTAGACAGGCTTCTAACTCCGCTGGAGAAACCTGCCAGCCCCTTACTTTAATGAGATCCTTGATAACAGTGGTTATTTTAGGCCATCCTCTGGGTAAGGCATAGGGAAGGAGTTGAAATATGCTCCCATAAGAAATTGACAGCCGTACATAGTAATAATTTTGAAACATGACGAAGAACAAGAAGGGTGGAATATGAACTGGAGCAGACACACCTTAGCTCGATCAACAATATACCACTTTCCACCCTTTTGATAGCCAATATCCCCGGTAAGTAACCATCCATCTACGATTGTGTTCCTAGTCGCCTCAGCATTGCCTAGGTATGAGGTCATCATAGAAGATCCTCGGACGAGAACCTCGCCGTGGGCATTTTCACCGCAAAGCTCATTTTGGTTTTCATCTACAATCCTGCATATAAAAGTTAGTATGTTAACAAAAAAGTGATGACATTACTTACTTTGCCTCCATGTTAGGAAGGAGTCTTCCGACACTTCCAGTATCATCTCTTTCAGGATACTGGAGAGTTGTAACCCAACCAATCTCAGTCAGACCCCAAACCTGACAAACGATTGCATCGTGGTGGAGAATAGTTGCCAACTGATTTTGAGTAGCGGCATCCAGTGGTGCTCCAGCAGCCCAAGTGAAACGCAAGGAAGCAAGTCGCTCTTTCTCGCTATTGGCCAAGGCCAGAAGATTGTAGATAATGGGATTTGCCATTGTTGTTTCGGTGATATTATAGCGTTGTATAAAATCCACGTATTGGCCTAGGTTGTATCTCTTCATAATGTATGTAGTGTGGCCTTCTCGAAGTGGTGCAAGATGGGCTAAGGGTGCAGCGAAGCCATGAAATTGAGCAAGGCAAAGAAGCCTGATAACCTAATCTCAAGCTCAGACACTCCAAGTTATTCGGTATATGCTTCAATAACGTACCTCGTATGGTTTATCTTTGGAATCATACAAAACCATGCTCTGTGCCACCTGTGCATAATGCGAGATCTCTGCTGCTTTGGGGAGGCCAGTTGTGCCGCTGGTAGAGCACAACGCAGCCGTAGTCATCTTTGCTTTGCTTTCATTGTCAAAAGCCAACCACTCGGCTTCGCCGTGCTGGAGAAGAACATCCCATGATTGAAACATGTGAAGGTTCGGGAGATTGCCCTTATTATCAGTGTTGAAGAGTAGAAGATTGCTTGTTAGAATGCTAGAGAGCCAGAATGCCGGCAGCGATTGTTCCAAAAGCTCAGGCTCTACAATGAAGAACTTCACCGGAGCAGCTATATTGAATAAATGGCTGAGCTCTGAGGTTGTGTATGCTGGGTTCGAACCAACGAAACGTCCTCCAGCTCCTACAACTGCCAAATATACCAAGGTGTATTCAATCTACCTCATCTTAGAATGGTGCAAATAGATACTGTCTGGAGGTGGTACTTACTTTGTTGAAGGAGTGCAAGCAAACGCTATCACCGGGTTCAAGGCCTAGGGCTCGGAGTCCTCCTATCATCCTCTTGACGAGGTTCTTTATTTGTCGATAGGAGTAGCTTTTCGAGTCGTCGTGGGCATTAATAAGAATCTACCTAACTGTAAGCTTCCTTGGATTTTAGGCATCGCGTCACATACGGGTTTATCTTGGTCATAACCATCATTTCCAAAAGTCCATGTGAGCAAGTCAACATGTGGTATATCAAGATACCGTTGTGGCTGGTGCATCTTGAGTGTATTGTTTCTGACGCAATAGAGTAGCTGAAAATCGAAGTGCCAGAGATAGTGGAAATGTTCGTTTTATTTTGGTGTGCTCTGGAATGGTTTTTTTTTTTTGGGTTAGGTTTTCCTATCGATAGAGAGGGTATACTTCGGCACGAGGTAGTAGAATCCGGCAACTACAGGAAGGTTCTCATTACAGGCGCTGGTTGGTTCTCTCGAGGTGATCTTTCTTAACTTTTCGTCTAAGGCGACTGCAAGGAGGATAGGGCTCGCGACTTTACCTTTCACTAAGCTGTCTGCTTAGCTACTTCCACTCTTGGCATGCTTTCTCGAGATTACATCTGAAACAGTGAAATAAGAGACAGGAGGAAGTCATGAAATGTTGTCTAAGATAAATACACTTTTATTTTTTATAGGTGGATAATTTTGCCTAGCCTTGAATTATGAATTAATAATTCGGCAAACCTCTCTGCCAGGAATTTCTTCTGTCGAGATACGAATCTAAGAACCCCTATTAACTATGTTGGTAATCCGCAGCCCGAATGGGACTGAAATGGTATCATGATTCAAATGCCAATCTCCATCAACGCCCTTCAAATGGTTTCACCGCTACCGCAATAACTTTTGACCGCCCATTTGGTGTCTAAAGAGTGAAATCAAACTCCTTGAACGCCGCCTTAAATGCTTCGATATCTTTCTTCTCTTCTTCCTCCGTTTGAGCACAGTCTCGCCACTGGATCCTCTTCTCAAGTGATAACAACTTTGCCAGAACTGTTCTACCGAACTGTAATGAGAAGCGGACGCTATCATCAAATGATAAGGTCAGGCATTTAGTGGAGCCTTTGGGTTCTTCATCACTTGGAGGAGTCCAAATCCAAACACGAAAGAAATCCCCATCATCCTGGCCAATGCCAGGATCACGAGTTTTGAAAGCTGGGTATGAGAGATTCTCGGCTTCTACACGGAACGCAGCTTCCACAAGCCCCGAACTAATTTTTTCAGCAGGCATAGGAATAAATTGCCAATGCGTATGAACACCATTCACTTTGCTGATTTCGTATGTTACAGCTCCGAGCTTATTACTACTACGTTTCGCAATCATGGTCTGTAGGGCGTCCTTGAATCTCGTCATCTCCGTAAACGTCTTCTCTTTGGCATTTTCTTCTTCGGTGATGAGTGCAAGAGTAGGCGAGTGAGTGAGAGGTATTATAAGGGCGTGAGCAGGAGTATCAATACCAGCATCTGCATATGTTGTAGATGTTGTGAGAGGTCCTTTAGCAATGGTAACATAGGCATCATCCCCAATTGAAGAAATGAGATGAGTGGCGAGATTAGGATTTGAGAGACAGAAAAAGCACTCGCTTGGACCAGGCGGTGGTTGTCTTTCACCTCGACGGCCTTTGCCACGCTTATGCTGATAGCCGCTATTGCCATGATTTGAATGTCTTGAGTATGGGTTGGGGTCGAGGGCCGCCCTCTTCTTAGAATTAGGCCTGGTTAGAAATGGAGATACAGTTGCCCCCGCTGGCAGCGGAGCTGCTTGATCAGATGAGGGTTGAAGGGTAAACGCATAAAGGGACTTTTGTTTGGTTGAATTCCCGTAATCAGCAAGAGATATGAATCGTGTTAGCGGCTTGAAATCTGGCGCGTCCGGAGTGGGATTATGGAAGAAAGGCTCTCGTTCGAAGAAGAAGCCAGTAGACACGGAGAAATGATAACGAGGCTTGAGGGCAGCACAGAGATCAGCAATATGCTCATGGCCTTCTGGTGGGGCTATGCCATCTGGTAGTGGGAGCTTAGATCCCTTTCGAATCGAGGCTGGCCAGGTGGTTGTGAGGAGTATGTCTGCTGTATTGGCACCATAAAGTGCCTTCGCATCCCCCACAGTATGAAACGGCAAGTGCTGCTCTTTTGACAAACCTCCTAGTATACTTTCGTCCAATTGGCCTCCTAACGTGACAATCTTAATCCCTTCGGAAGTTTTCGTAGTACTGCGCTTCCCCAGAAAGTGAAGATTAGGACAAATCTAAAACTAATGTTAGTGAAAATGGACAAGATAAGAAGCAATCTAGTGAATAGAAATTTACCTCCTCATCTTTATCAATTTTCTCAACGATCTGAGGAGGGAGAGGATTTGTGCCGACTGTAAAATAGGTAGGCAGTGGGACGACAATCTTGCCAGCAAGGAGGTCGAATACAGTATTTTGGTCTTCAGAGAACAAATCGCCAGCAATTATAGCTAAGGTGAAGTTATTTTTGGCATGCAAAGCCGTTAATTTGGCAAAGACGGGCTGTAGCTGCCCATTGACGTCGCCAAGGACTATTCTACAAACTGTTAGCACAATACTTATATTGTATCTCTGTGCATAAAATAGAGAATTATAGGGATATAGAGGCAAAATACTGACATTTTAGAAGCCATGATTGATTGATAAAGTTGACCAACGAAGGTAAGGACATGAAGTGTTGATCAAGGTTGGTAAATATTAGTCGCGACGCGAGCTTTTGGAAGAGCTTGGTCTTATCACCGAAAATCTTTATCTTAGCGCGACGCTAGTACATATCTAGCAATTCTGCCAGGCACTTCTGTTCCGCCTTTAAATTATTTTATCTTGATCAAATAAATATTTTTGCGGGCTCGTCGGGAGTGCCCAGCAGATTCAACATGCCGGTCACTACATCGGGGAGGATAGTTAAAACCCGAAAGGTGAAAAGGGGCACCCTTCATCAAAAGAATCATCGGTGGGAATCCTTTACCTCTAAGATCTCGAAGTTAAGCTCGCTCGACCCGATTCGAAGAGTTCGCCGCCATGATATCGAAGCCGAAGATCTTTCTACGAATACTTCCTATTTGAAAGATGGATTGCAAAAATGGCAAGAGCTCAATATGTCCGAGGCTTTTATTGCTTTCTCCAGTGAAGTCCAACCAATGTGCGACAGCCTTCCACAAATTATACATTTTGAGGATCAGATTATGAAATTGTTGGTTACATATATCGAAAAGAGAGAAAGAGAATCTCTGCAGCCGCTGCTGGAGTTAACGACAGATTTTGCGCATGATATTGGTCCTAGGTTCGAAAAATATTATCCTAAGGTGCTGGAACTGGTCACATCTCTAGCTGGTACGCCTCAAGACGTAGAAGTGATAGAATGGAGCTTTACGAGCTTGGCATTCCTGTTCAAATATCTCTCAAAACTTGTGGTGCCGGATCTCCGACCTACATACGATTTAATAGCTCCTCTACTGGGAAAGCAGCAGCAGCAGCCGCATATCGCTCGTTTTGCGGCTGAGGCTATGAGTTTTCTTGTCCGAAAAGCTGGAGCTCCAGCCCAAAGAGAGAAAGCTCTTCCAATGATAGTCACGCATGGGAAACTAGATCTTCAAAGTGTCCTGGGTACAAAGAAATTTGGACTCTACTATCACGGGCTTATGACTTTATTTGCGGAGTCAATAAAAGGGAATGGCTTGACGGTGCATACTTCTGGGTCTGCTATTTTCCAAGCGCTGATTCTTGCCCTTGACGAAGGCGATTATCAGGTGGAAGATAACTCTCCGTGGATGAATGTCATATGTGGGGTCTTGACAAGCGTAATACATCATACAAGCTCAGAGACTTTTAAAGAAATCTTAGACGTTGTCAAAGAGCAAGCAACACTCGCGATCGAAGTATTCACCACCTCGCAAAGTAACGACAACCTCTATCGTCTACTGCTATCTTCCCGGATGATGGGTATAGTTTCTGGAGTACGCAAAGGCACTCGAGTGACCAATTGGCCAGCCCTATTGAAAATTATGTCTGATATTGTGCGGACTATCTCCAAGAGTTCTAAGCTTCCTGTGGAGGGTGAGCAAAACTTAAGCATGTGGGACTATCTTTGCCATAGTGTTTCGATTACTTTGCAATATGCGCCGATGGATGCAATAATCCCTTATATCTCTCTTATGGATTCATTCACAAAAGATCCACTTGCAAAATGGTTTCTGACCTTCTCTTCGTATATTTCGGAGGCAGAGCCAGAACGGTTCCGGAGCATAGTTCTCCCATACTTTCAGAAGTTTGTAATATATATTTTTTTTCAAGCTTCCCAACCGCTAATGGTTTTTTAGATTCGTTATTGCTCATTGGTCGGATGCAGACAATGGGGATACCTTGTCTGTATTGTTGCCCAAGATGGTTTTATCTGGAGTCCTACCAAGTGCAAATAGCAAAGATGGGTTTTCATTGCCCCAGTCATGGCAAGATCAGATTGTGAGTAAGTTTGAGAGGTTGGAAATATCACCGTTCCCGGAGCAGGCGTCACCGGCCGTGTATGATCGAAGCCCGACAACTTGGCATGATCGATGTCTCCCGAAGTATAATGCGCTTCTGCAAGTCTTAGAAAGCACAAAAGTTCATCCATCGACAACTGCAAGAATTGCTGAAATTCTCCTCCGCAAGTTAAAACTTGCTTTGCGCCCATCGTCTTCCCTTGCACCAGAAGAAGCCAACTTTATAGTGGGTCGCGGCTTTAGTTCTTTCTCAAAAATGACAAAGGGAATTGGCCAAGTAGATCAGGCATTAAAACCCTTACTACGGGCAGCTGCGCCAAGATATGCTCGTTTACCGAATTTTCTTGAAGCTCTACTGGAATATGAAACCTGTCTTGAATTAACGTCCAAAACAACTGCCTCTTCCTCAAAGGAATCAAATTTAGAGGAAAATGTCAACCTCTTAATCACCTCTTTGATTTCAAATCTTGCTACTGGTTCTCATGAGTTACGGTTACTCTCCCTTCAACTTTTGGACCATATGTACACCCAGGATCATGGATCACATCCCGAAGCCCTATCCATTATGATCATGGTGGAGCAGACGCCCCTCGACCTACAAACAGCACGCTCTGCTTCAATGCATATTCGCAAGCTTGCTGCTATATATCCTAGTACGCATGATGACTCATGGTTGAAGCAAGCAATTCCAGCCTTCTGTTTTGGCATGCTTACAGTCAAATTTGCACAGATTTGGGAAGATGCATCTGTGTCATTGAAACAAATAGCAGAATCAAAATTAGGGGAAGAAATTGTTGCAAAACTTGCCTTCGATTGGCTCGAGACGCCTTCAAAAGCGTGGGAGGGCTCAGGCAGTGCTGTTGAACAGAGACCAAACAGCGGGCTAACAGACTTCGAGTGCTCAAATTTGATGAAATTGGATCAGATGGCCAAGGTAGCATTGTCTGACGTCCTCAAATCCCGCGATACAATGCTTGATAACTTTGCCGCCGCACAAGAATTAGTAGCTGCAAAACCTGTCCTGGCAAGAGCACAGGCTCTCCGGGTGCTCTCTCTGACGCCTAAAATAGCTGAGAAGAGGTCGCGTCAGCTCGTTCCAATGTTTCTTTCCTGGGCTCGCAAGCAAAGTGATGAAGATGATCCAAACATGGAAACGGAAAATCCCGTTCTGAGTGACTGGACGAGAAAGGATCAAAAAGCAGTGTTGGATTTGTTCAGTCTGTTCACCAATCCCAAATCTTTGTACAAATCCGATGAAGTTTTAAGAGCTCTCTTGGACCTGCTCTCCAATGGAGACATCGAAATTCAAAAGTCAGCATTGAAAGCAATCTTTACCTGGAAGAACGGGAACGTTAAGCCTTATGAGGAGAACCTTCTTAACTTGCTTGACGAGGCAAGATTCAAGGATGAGATTACCATTTTACTACAAGGCGAGACATTAGTCCAAGTTGAACATCGCTCAGGGCTTATGCCTATTCTTTTACGACTTCTTTACGGTCGATCAATTTCCCGAAAAGGCGCTGCAAGTGGTAGACAAGGATTGGAAGCTCGAAGGCTAACTGTTATACGAAATCTTAGCATCGAAGATGCTGAGAGTTTCCTTGACCTTGCACTAGGAGAGTTGGTAGATGTACATCCTATTCAGCACGGAGAAATCATCGACTCCGTATTTTCAAAAGAAATTATAAGTGTTCGAAAACAAGTTGGGTTTACAAGTATGATTGAAAGCATGCTGAAGGAACTCGGAAGTAACGTTTTACCATTTACCAAGAAATTGGTAGATTCAGTCCTCTATTGTGTCATCTCTGCTTCTCGCCAACTCAAGGACCAACCTGAAGAAGTAGAAGAAGCCAGTAGCGAAGCGAAGCAGACATCGTTGTTAAAAGACACTCGACAAACTGGCTTGAAGTGTTTAATTCTACTCTTCAAAAATGTGCCACAATTTGAGTGGTCTCCCTATATCAAGGCTATCAACACAGAGATTATATCGCCACGACTTGAAAGTCTACCTATCGAGACTGCACAGGATGTGTCAGTAATTCTTCGACTGTTAGAAACATGGTCATCATCAGAAAAGACTGTGATTTTCCTGGGCTCCAATACCCAGATTCTCATAAAGATTTCGGAATGCTTAACCACAAAGAAATCCATTGACAAAGTTAAGCTTTTTGCTCTGAGCATTATTAAGAATGTCATAAAGATGTCGAATGAATATTTGGAAAATGAAGATGAGGATCATGAAAAATCTTTGGAGAATCCGGTGGCTGCTCAAGTGAGAAAGGAACTTCTCACGCCAAATATGGACCAAATTCTGATCCAAATCGGTTCTGTACTTCACCACGATGCCACCAAAGAAGTTCTAGAATCCTGCGTGGAAACAGTGTCCAAGCTTGCACCTTTAGTCAGTAACTCGACACAAGCCCGAAATCTAGTGGATGTCTCAACCTTCTTACTTGATCAACCATCTCGAAGAATCAATCCCAAAATCAAAGGAGAATTACTGCTTGTCCTTGAACATTTTGTCCCTTTGTATGATCTACACAATGACCCAGATCTTAAAGACAGAGTGTTTAATACGATTACTTCGCTATTTGGGTTCTTCAAAGACAAGACATCCCGTGAGGTACTATCTCGAGTGCTGATGGTCTACTCCAAAACCGAGCCAGTTATGGGAGAAGTCGCAGGTCTTTGCATAGATCTAAATTCGTTTTTAAAAAATCGATTAGATGAGCCTGATTATGACCGCCGTACAAAGGCATTTAATAAAATTAACGGCCGTCGCGATTTGCAGTTTACGGCCCGCCAATGGACACCACTGCTCTTCAATATGCTTTTTTATATCCGACATGACGAAGAACATGCCATATTGTCTACAAATTCATCGGATGGAATTTGTCAATTCATAGACACTGCTGCCGTAACTGAAGATGCAGTCGAGAAATCTGCCTTCTTGAAGATTTTTTCCTCGATTCTCATGCCAGCCCTTTTCTCAGGCGCTCGTGAATCATCAGAAGTAGTTCGACTAGAATATTTGAGAGTGATGGCACATCTTGTCCGCGCTTTTCCTACATGGGACGAAGTTAGTGACATGTACGGGCTTCTTGCAGGGGATGATGAGATTGAGTCTTCCTTCTTCAAAAATATCTTGACGGCCGGTAAAGGGCGTCAGTCAAGCGCTTTAGGACAACTTTCTTCTGCGGCAGGAAGAGGTGAACTTAGTAGCAAAAACATTAGTCATTTCTTCATTCCCTTAATCGAACATTTTATTTTCGATCGAGCTGATGGCAGCGATGCACACAACCTTGCTGCCGAAGCGACCACTGTGGTCGGCATTCTTGCGGAGTCTCTGGAATGGCAGCAATACAGAGCGATGCTCAGAAGATATCTCGGTAATATCGAAGGAAAGCCAGAACTCGAAAAGCAAATGATCAGATTGTTGAGTAAAGTCATTGATGCATTAGCTATTGCAATTGGGAATTCGACAGCTACAGAGAGCGATGCTACTTTGAAGAAACAATGTGCCCTGGCAATGACTGTTCCAAAGCAAGAAAAGTTTACAGAAGATCTCACATCAAATATCTTACCACCTTTGACGGCATATCTTCACGACAAGGATGAGTCGACAGTCAGTCTTCGAGTTCCTATCGCGATAATTATTGTCAGGCTTCTGAAGCTCTTACCACGAGAAAAATTGAATGAACGATTGCCACCTGTATTGACTGATATATGCCATATTCTTAGAAGTAAGGCTCAGGAATCTAGAAACTTGACTCGAGACACTTTGACGAAGATTTGTATTCTTCTCGGACCGTCATGCTTCGGATTTGTTCTCAAGGAGCTACGGGGTGCTTTAGCAAAAGGCTATCAACTTCATGTGCTCTCATATACCATGCATTCGATACTTGTCGCTACAATACCACAGTACGGCCCTGGAGATCTAGATTACTGTTTGCCATCCATCGTAGCTATTATTATGGACGACATATTTGGAGCTACGGGACAAGAAAAGGATGCTGAAGAGTATGTTAGCAAGATGATCGAAGTCAAGAAAAGCACAAGTCATGATTCTATGGAGTTGATTGCCAAGACTGCCACTTTGAGTCGGTTGACAGAGCTTGTTAGACCGATTCAAGTATTGTTGAAAGAGAAGCTTAATCTGCGAATGGTTCGAAAGATTGACGAGCTTCTAAACAGAATCAGTCGCGGTCTACTCGACAACCCTTCTGTTCAGAGTCGGGACAGTCTCATATTCTGCTATGAAGTTATTCAGGACGTTTACAATAGTGAAAAACCGCAAGAGAAGGTAAAAATAGACTACAAACTCAAGAAGTATTTAATACAGAAGGGGGCAAAGAAAAGCGGAGAAAGAGGAAGCACGACCGTTTATACTTATAAGTTGATTCGCTTTGCGTTCGATGTATTAAGATCGGTTCTCCGGAAGCATGAGGCTCTCAGGACTCCAAGCAATCTTGCCGGTTTTATTCCCATAATCGGAGATGCTATTGTCAAGAGCGAGGAAGAAGTGAAAGTTGCGGCTTTCAAACTATTGGACACTATCTCTAAAGTACCTTTGAATGTTGATGGGTTAAATCTGTATCGTCTTGCTGTGGCTGAAGCCTCCAAGTCGATTGCAGCCAATCTTTCTACTTCGTCTGATACCTCGCAAGCTGGTCTGAAGCTTCTTACAGTTGTTCTTCGAGACCGTAAGGATGTGCCGGTCAAAGAAAGCTCGATCGATGACCTTCTCACACGTCTTAATGAGGATCTAACCAAACCCGAGCAACGAGACGTTTCATTCAAATTCTTGAAAGCTGTCTTATACTCTAAAGTGGAGACTGCCCAAGTTTACGATACCCTAGATTACGTTGGTACGATCATGGTCACTAATAATGACAATGGTACTCGAGATCTAGCACGTGGTGCATACTTTCAATTCCTGAGCGAGTATCCACAAAAGAAAAAAAGGTGGTCAAAGCAACTTGAATTCATTGTCGGTAACTTGAAATACGATCGAGAAGGGGGTCGGTTATCAATACTCGAAGTCATCCATCTTCTCCTCTCTTCGAAGATGTCTCCTGACTTCGTCCAAGAGGTTTCAGCAACATGTTTTCCGCATTTAGTCCTTTTGATGGCCAATGACGAAAGCGAAAAGTGCCGTATGGGTGCAGGAGAAGTCATGAAGGAGATATTCCAGAAGGCAGAGAATGAGCGAATGAATACATACTTGACACTTCTTCAATCTTGGATTAGCCAAACGGACAATCCGTCAGTTGTACGGCTGGGACTCCAAGCCTACGGGTTTTATTTCGACTCCGCCGATAGAGATGAGGTTGACCTTCCTATGCTTCTGGGTAGCATTTCTTCGATTGTAAAGACTGCCGAGGAGCCCGACTCAGACTGGGAGCAAATTTTCGCTGCTCTTCGATTAGCTTCAATTCTCGTCCAGAAATTCCCTCGATCCCTCCTCTTGTCAAACACAAAACCTCTCTGGGCCGGAATTCGTAACTGCCTTTCCTATCCCCACGCCTGGGTCAAGATCTCCGCTGCTAAACTCACCAATCTATATTTCGTTGACTTTGTAAAGGCCAACATTGAGCATAACCTAGAAGGCTTACCCCTGAAAGGCTCCGGTGGTTTGAAATTAAGTGGAGATGATATATTAGGGCTCATCCGTCAAACAGTGCATATGTTCAAAACGCCAAATCTTACATCTGCACTTGCTGAAGAAATTGTCAAGAACCTTGCCTTCTTAGCCAGATCTGCGGGAGCAAATAATTTGAGATGGCATGTTGCACAGGACGCTGAATCCGACGAGGAGCCTGACGAAAATAATGACGATATTGAGAAGAAAAAGAGATCTGCACTGGATTATTTATTTGGGCGACTAAGTTTCATACTCCGCCGGGAGATTTCACCACCCCGTGCACCTGCTCTTATCCCCAAGACAAGCGCTCTTCAGCTCGTTCAACTTCTAACTTCTAAGCTCGAAGTCAATAATCTTACGCCTTGCTTGCAAACCATTCTACTTCCACTGCACAATCTTACAGACCCCTCTATCCCGACACCTTACTCCACAGATGAGGACTTCAAGAAAGGATATCAAGAACTGAAAAGCACAAGCGAGGAGATCCTGGAAACCTTAAAAAGGAAAGTGGGAACAAAGGCATATACAGAGGCGATTCTTGGTGTCAGAGAAGGGGTGAAGAGAAGGAGGGAAGGCAGGAGTGTAAAGAGAAAGGTGGAGGCGGTAAGAGAGCCAGAGAAGTGGGGTGAGAATAAGAGGAAGAAGGTCGAGAAAAAGAAGGAGAAGAGGAAGGAAAGGGGGATGGAGCATAAAAGGAGGCGAAATGAGTTTTGATTCTATAGCTGAAGTGAAATTAAATGGGTTGCATTCGCTGGTGGTTGAGTACATAATTTATAAAAATTACTTAAACCTCTACATTTTCGCTCTTGCCAGTTGACCAATAAAGTGACTGTAAATTGATGTAAATCTATAAGATGAGATTGAGACTACCCTTGGGCTCTACACTATATTTATACATATGTATTTCTCAACATAGCAAAACAAAAATGCTATAATCTTACAATCTTGCTGCACCAAATGTATCCGCGAGACGCCGCCCATTATGCCACTAAAATCATCCGGAACCTAGCTTTTATACAGTGTCATAACCACCTGCCCAAATATAACCTGACCTCACCTCTTTGTTATCTCAGAAATAGCCGCATTTTCCCTCGGCTACGAAATTATTCCGAACTCTTCGGTGCCTCTCCAGTAGAGGGAGCTGTGACGTCCGTTTGCTGGCCGGTCGCTCTTTTGGTTGTCGTCCCGTCCTCCCAAAACTCCAAATCCCCATCCTCACTCAATGTTCCCTTTTTAACCAGTTGTCCTCGCTCTCTCATCAAGTCTTCGATTGTCATATTCTGATCTCCAAAGATCTAATTAAATATCAGTATTGTTTCTTCCCAGTCTCATCCTCCCGACGGTAAAACTTACATTTAAGTGATCTGAAATAATGTGCCTATTCCTACACTCTGGACATGTTATCAGGACAGAGCCATGATGATATCCTTGTTTCGATATGCGGTGGGTCGAGCGTGTGGAGCAGGGTTTGCAGGTAAACGTCATTTCATATTCTGGCTTGGGTGGTTTAGAAAACTTTGGAGCATGAGCTGGTCTTTGAGAGTGTTGCTGGTTCTTTGGTTCGGATACGAGTCTCGAAGGAGGGCTTGTTGCAGAGGTTGATTCTAGGTGTCTGAAGGAAGTTGAGAAAGGTTGCAAAGCTCTAAATCGCCTGGCAGAGAACTGGGGAAGCTTCGATGCCGTTCGCGGGAGTGAAGAAAAGCTGCGCCAGGTAGAGTATGGGATCGATAGTGGCGGCATCTTTAGAAAGAAATAGTTTCTAAAACCCCAAAACAAAACATAATAGTATACTCCTTTCCTAAAGAACTCGTACAAATCCACACCTAGACGTGTTGTGCAGTGAGGATGCGGCGATATTTGAAAATAAAATAAAATAGGCTAACCGAAAGGGGTTCTCAAGCGCCGGGATTCACGATTAGAGCCCTGGTCTCGATAGGCACCAAGTCGGAGTCAACATCACAAGCAAACAACAATCCCTTTCACTGCCTCCCGGCCGATCTATGAACGATCTGAACGCACTTTATAGAACTAGGACCTCGTTGCCAATTTTTGGCCGAATTTGACACAGACAACCGGGAGCAGCAAGCATGATATCTACGGCAGCCTTGTAATCAACTTCAACCCCACCAACTTGTAGTGATCCGACGCGTTGAGATTTTGTTTTCGAATAGAAAGAAGTGGTGTGGGTATCCTGGAGGTAGGAAAGTTACACAATGATATCTGGACGGACTAGAGGCAAGATAAGACCTCCAAGGAAAGTAAGTTTATGTTTGCCTGTTTACACCCCGCACTTTTCACAAAATTCTTTGTTCTCTTTGTCCTAGCCACCCCCGACTCAGCATTCAGCACATTATCTCATGCAAGAGAATACAAAGCTATTCTATGGCTTTCCATATATCTGTCAAGCAGGTAAAGCATATAAGCCTCGCAGGCTGGAAGGCTACCCCTTCCCCCTTGCCCCCACTCTCTTTTTTATCTGTTTCAAACCCAACTATTTTTATAAAAAATATTACTCGTTGGAGATCATGGCCAGCTAACTTTTAATTCTTCCCGCAGGGAATTATTGGGCATGGAGATATCAGCGACTTCGAGACACAGTGGGATATCCTAGGCTCTGCTCTGAGAGAAATCCACACCAAAAATGCTTCGGCACTATCTTTCGAACAAATTTACCGCGCATCCTACAAGATCGTTCTCAAGAAGCAAGGCGAAAAGCTCTACGAGAGAGTCAAGGAGTTTGAGGAACAATGGTTTGGCTCCGAGGTTATGCCAAGCATTCGATCTCTTATTACCACCAATTTAGTCAACATCACATTGGGCGGAGTAACCGGAATCACAGCCAACGAGCGACGAATTACCGGCGAAGAGTTCCTCAAAGGTCTTAAGGATGCCTGGGCTGATCATATTACCACAATGAACATGACCACAGACGTTTTGATGTATATGGACCGGGTATATTGTTCAGACAACCGGAAACCCTCGATCTATACCACATCCATGGGTCTTTTCAGGGATCACATACTCCGATCTCAGCTCACAGGGTCAGATCTTACAACATTCGATATTGTAAACTCGGTAGTTCTAGACATGATCAGCATGGAGCGAGATGGAGATGTCATCGACAAGAACCTCATTAGATCCTGTATGTATATGCTGGAAGCTTTGTATGAGTCTGATGAGGAGAATGAAGAAGAAAAATTATATTTGACTACTTTTGAACCAGCATTCTTAAAGGACAGCAGGATTTTCTACCAAAAAGAGTGTACGGCTTTACTTCGAGACTCTGATGCTAGCACATGGCTACGGCAAACCCAGAGGCGATTGGCAGAAGAAGAGACTCGATCTCAAACCACAATTTCTATGCTCACATCGAGGAAGATTGCGAAGGTCATAGAATCTGAGATGATTAGCAATCACCTCTTAGAATTTCTAGCTATGGAGGGTAGTGGGATTAACATTATGATTGAGAACGATCGCTATGATGATCTCAGTCTGCTTTATCGACTCATCTCCAGAGTAGACCAATCAAAAGAACCACTTAAGAATGCCTTGCAAGCTCGGGTTGTTGCGCTCGGCTCTGATATCAACAAAATGATCCAAAATACAGATTTCTCCACGCTGGCCACCGCGCCTCCAGCCGAAGATGGAGATGTAGCCGAAGGACCGTCAAAGGCACCGAAACAGACAGCGGCAGCGAAGACGACGGCTGCTGCAATCAGATGGGTTGACGAAGTTCTCAGACTGAAAGATAAATTTGACAAGATGTGGAGGATATGTCTCGACGAAGACCTCATTCTGCAGACCGCGCTAACAAAAAGCTTTTCTGATTTCATCAACCTTTTTCCAAGATGTTCGGAGTATGTCTCCTTATTTATTGATGATAATCTGAAGCGTGGTATAAAAGGCAAAACTGAGGCCGAAGTTGATGAAGTTCTCGACAAGGCTACCACTCTGCTAAGATATATTCAAGATAAAGATATGTTTGAACGATATTACAAAAAGCACTTGGCTCGTCGCTTGTTGCATGGCAAGTCGGAAAGTGCGGATGTGGAGAAGCAGATGATCTCAAGGATGAAGCTTGAGATTGGCAATTCGTTTACTACTAAGTTGGAAGGGATGTTTAAAGATATGACTATGTCGGAGGAACTTAGTTCTAACTATCGAACTCACATCCAAAACCTGGGAGATATGGATCGCAAACAAATAGACTTGGGGGTCAACGTTCTAACGACCAATTTCTGGCCTATGGAGTCGATGGGTGGAAGTAATTCCAGACGCGATGACGGAACTCAAATTTCCTGCACATGGCCATCAGAGATCCAAACCCTCCAGGAATCATTTAAAGCTTTCTATCTGAAGGAGAGAAATGGTAGAATGTTGACTTGGCTCGGGTTCCTTGGAAATGCAGATATCCGATGTGTTTTCCCAAAGATTCCCGGGAAAGAGGGAATACTCGGACGAGAACGCCGATATGAGATTAGTGTTGGTACTTACGGCATGGTCATCTTACTCTTATTCAACGATCTACAAGACAATGAAACTTTATCATTCGAAGAGATTCAAGAACGCACCAATATTCCGCCTGCAGATCTCTCTCGCATGCTCTACTCTCTCTCCGTTCTTCCTAAGGCCAGGGTCTTGGTAAAAGAACCTGCAAACAAGGAGCCTCCAAAGCCGGGTGACCAATTTAAGTTTAATGCTAGCTTTATGAGCAAGGCTATCAAGGTCAAGGTTCCGGTTATGTCGGGTGCAGTTAATAAGGTTGAAGGCGACGAGGAACGTAAGGATACCGAAGATAGAAACGACGAGCATCGCGGAAATGTCATCGACACTGTCATTGTCCGCATTATGAAGTAATTTCCCTGTCCATTTGACCCAATACTTCACAGTGCAATACTAATCATTTCACAGGGCTCGGAAGAGTTTGTCTCACCAACAGCTATTTGCAGAAGTCATCGCTCAGTTGTCCCAACGTTTCAAACCGGACCTCGGCATGATGAAGAGAAGAGTGGAGAGTCTGATTGAAAGGGAGTATCTGGAGCGAGTAGAGGGAGCTGATGTGCCCACGTACCAATACCTTGCATGAAAATCCTCATTCCAGTTTTTCTATGTTGATTTGCTCCTTGCATAGCTTGCGTGGCTTACGTTGGTTTGCGGGAATTGGAGGGTGCCTCTGCTTTCTAGCGATATGGGCGAAATGGCGCACTGGCATGGCAGGCCATACTCTGGAATTGATTTGGGGTGTGGAACATCTTGAGACGACAGATTAGGCTGGTAGAGAGGGCCTACAATTAAAAAAATCAAAATATGAAAGAAAGAAATATACATACGATGACGTCTCAACATGACGAGTGTGACATGACAAAAACAATTCTATTTCAATCAGTTTATTAAATTCCTCTTTTTTGCTAATTTAATTTTATAGTACAGAATATTCAGGCCCTAATCCTCACTCCACCACGAGTTGTCCCCACGCAAGCTCTCGCTCAGATAATGCGGTATATTCTGCTCCAGAGTTTCCTCATTTTCGCTATGATCTATATCATCAGCCCACATGACAGACACATTCTTCTTACTCTTGCCCTTGCTCTTCTTCGCCGTCGGGGATTCCTCTTCCTCAACCAACTCGGCATCCGGGTCGTAAAGATCGGAGTTCCTAGAGCTTGAGCCCGCGCCCGTACCGAATACCGGCTGGGGAGTTTCCAACTTGGCCATTTGTTCCGGGCCCGGAAGGTCTTCGGAAGGAATGGGTAGGAAACGCACGTTGCGGATCCAGTCGTACATGGTCTGATCGTCGAGGATACTCTTGCATTGATGGTGTTCCTCGCTTGACATGTCCCTCCTCCTCTCGAGGATGACTTCCTCGATACTGCCTCTCAGCACGAGCGTCTCGACATATACAGGTTTTGTTTGGCCAATACGATGGGCACGTTTTACTGCTTGGGCCTCGACTTGTGGTGAGAAGACGGGGTTGACGAAATAGACTCTAGATGCAGAACTCATGTCCAGTCCAAAAGCAGCTTGCGATACGTCCATGAGTAGTACACGGAAAGTCTCGGAGTGGTTGAACGTTACGACGTATTGTGAGCGACGGGCGGAAGAGAGAGATTTGGCATAAATAAGATGTTTAATACCGAGGCACTCAAGAGCTTGAGCGATATAGTAAGCTACGTTATCTGCTTCATAGAACACGAGAATTTTTTCGTCAGCCTGATGGAGGCGGATTTTATCCATCAGATAGGAGAGTTTAGTTGAGGCTGTGGAAATGATATGTGCAGTCGATAGTGGGGATGATGGATCGAGTGCGGGCGTTTCTGCCTGAGATGATTGTTTTAGAGCGGACTTCGAGGCCTTAGGCTGCTTGAAAGGACTTGTACTAGGCTCTCCAGCGACTCGAATTTCGCTGTTTTTAACTTCGTCGAGAATTGAATGTTTTCTCTTCATCGGTGTATTGAGCTCATTCATCCAGCTAGGAAGTTCGGACTCAGTGGATCGTATGGTATGCCTCGGCGTAGGAGGGGCAGAGCGAGATATTCTCTTTTTCGGGCTTCCTTGGCCTCCAACAGTCACACCACCAGCCAAAGTAGGCGCAATCTCAGCAGCTTTCTTCGATAGCTTTGAATCCTTCCCTATACTCTTCTTTCTAGACGAACGCTGAGTAGGTTCAGGCGTCAGTGCAGAAAGAGCTAATTTCATCGAGTCCACACCAGCTGCCACCAAACCATCCATGGGATCTTCTTTCCATAGTTGCGACTCAATGAATTTTTGAGCAGCATGGACCATAGTAGCACCAATCAAAGTTGGATTTCCAGACTTGCCATCAAGTGACCATGACTGTCTGATATCTTCCTCGCAATCGTTTTGGATGTAAATAGGCATCTCATGCCATTTGCATATGGCGGTTGAGATATGATTGGCAAGAACTTTCTCTCCAATTTCAATGGCCTGCTTAAGCAAAACTTCATCTCCTGGGGAGATGGGAACTTTTCTTTCCTCCAGGAATTTTTTAGCATTGTCAATTGTGTTTTGAACGTGCTCTGTTTCGAATCCTGACCAAAAGAATGATGCCTGGCGCAAGTTAGATACAAGCTGTAGCAAGGCCTTGCGTTGTCGAGGGTGAAAGAAGTAATCAGCATCTCTTCGTTCAGAAGTAACGGCATTTGTGATTACCATCATACTAAAAGTGTTCAGAGATAGCTTATTTTGCATAGAACCATCAAGATAGATAATACTCTGGTGTAAAGGAGGTAATGTCACATCAATCGTGACGTCGTCTGGCCTGTGGCGAATGATCATTCCCTCCAGGGTAGCCTTTAAACAATCCATGTTTCCTCGGCTCTTTGATCCATGACGAGGTTGCATGACATGCTGGCTCCAGGAGGCACGGTCACGGTCGTCGTAAGTGTTAGCCCAAGGCCGAGATTTCAAAAATGTGGTTGCAATATTTCCTAACTTTTCAAGATCTCTTCTCTCTTGCTTATAGAACAGTCTCTCCTGCTTTGTTGACGTATCTGAAGAAACTTCCAACTCTGATGATGGTGACAAATGTAGGAAGCGTTGGGTTAGGAGAAGACTGGACTTTTCAGGGACCTCATTTTGAACTGATATTCCCGAATCGGAGGCGGCATCAGATTGGCCAATGGCAACCTCGGCTCCATAAAGGCCCTGAGTTGGGGTTCCAGAGACGATCCAGCGTGAGGAGAGCTGCAGAAAATCGACGACAGTTAGGGCTTCAGTTTTAGAACTACTCGATGAATTTCCAAAATTGTGGCCTTCATCCACAATCAAGCGCTTAAAATGAAGGTTGTTTAATGGCGAACGATATACATCCTCTTCTTTCAGGCAAGTGCAATCTCGTTGTCGGGTATCTAAAATATAGGGACATCGGCAATCTCGTCGTAATGCATTCCAGCGACGGCCTTTATCATCACTGCCATGTCGAGCCTCCTTATCAAACCTTCGCTTACTGAATAGAATTATATCATACTCCGCGAGTTCTTCAGCACAAGGAAGTTTACTTCCCATTCCATTCATAAGGAGCACCTTCAATCCTTTCGTGTGCTTTTTTATCTCATGTTTCCACTGCTGGACAAGATTTGATGGAACTACAACAATTGTGGCTGTAGTAAGCCATATTTTGCGTGGGGGTGTGATAATTGGGTTCCGCGATTCTCTTCGAGGTGCGGGAGCAGGAAGATAGTAATGGCCAATATTCATTTGAAGCTCCTCACGGCAGCGCGAGTAGTCATACCCTTGTGTTTCAATATGGGCTAATTCACTCTTCCAGGGGGTACCAGTCCGTCCTATTGTCGCAGCGGCCATTTGCAAAAGAGATCCTGTTCTTTTCCGGACTGGTATAGACCCGACAGAATATTCAACTGGTATTTCAGATGACATTTCTCTTGTGGCAAGAATCAGTGAAAGACAGATAAGAGTTTTCCCAAGTCCCATAGTTTCCGCACAAATTCCACCCCTCGCAGCCTCAAAGGTTCGTGGTTGACGTAAACAAACAGCGGCATCAATATCGCAATACCATCTATTACCTTTTTGATCTACCAGATGCCTCAATCTCGGGTCGATCATCATCATAGGCTGTGCTTCACGCTGAAGCATCAAAGCAGCGGACCGGCGCTGATACGAATGCATTTGAGTCGTGAGGCCTTCGACATCATTATTGAGGATACGATATATCGCATCTCGAGCGTAAGCGTTCTCCACAAGCTCCGGGTTTGGAGTAGGAGATGGCAAGGTGTTGAAGAGAGTAAATAAGGACGGCTCGTCCTTGACATCGCTATCCGTTGTTGGATCGACATGAGAAATCGGCATATCTTCAGACCATTTACCCATCCATGTAGCTTTCGAGACATCTAGTAGACTCAAAAGCGTCTGCAACGACTTGCGAAGGGGAGCATTGCTTCGGTCAATCACGGATCGGCCAACATCATCTGGCAGGATGTATATACGTGCCTGGCCCAGTTCGCCACAGCTTCGAAACTCCATGCGAATCCATCCTGCATAGTGCAATCCGCGGCACATCTCCAATGTTGATGAAGCTAGTAACTTTTCCTGTAGAAGGTAGGCTAGGAATGGCCCATCACGGGTATTGTAAATGTCTCTTGGATGCGCAAATATGCTCCATGACTTGCAGTCTGCCCAAACCTCCGGCTCAATGCCACTAACAATTCTTTGAAGTCGCAGACAACCGATGGGAATGTAATTGGATATGTCGAGGATGTAATCGTAATCGGGAGAGTTTTGTGGTAATCGAGAGGTCGAATTGAAGCCTGATTCTGTAATGCTTTCACAGGCATAAGATGATTGCATTCCAACGTCGTCTATCTTGGTAGCTAGCTGCAGCTGAATTATAAGCAATGGCCCCACAGCGGAAGAAAAGCCGACTCAATCAGATGAAATAAACGTACTGCTGGTTCTCTAGAGTTCGGCGACGAGCTCAATCTCAAGCGCTTTGGCAACGGCTCCTCCGCTCCAATACCCCCAGTACGCATTTCTGCCATGTAGAGGACTTGTAGGTTTACAGTCAGAAACTGTTATTCGATGGAAGTCGATCTGATACGATTTAGGCAACGAAGCCAGAAGATGGAAGAAGATTTAGAAGAAGAAACCGGAAAACGCAAGGAACACATAAGGACCAGAAGTCTTCTTTCAAAATATATTCCGTCGTAACTTCACTGCACTGCCTTTAGTAAAAGGGAAGAAACTGTAGGAATTGGGTCCTACTATAGAAGGAAGAGAGAAATCCGAGCGCGCGTTGGAAATTCATCAAGTTGCGATCCACGCTAATGCACCCCGATAAGATGTTAGCCGCACGATAAGAATCACGTGATAAAATAGCCCTCATATTCCGAAAAGACATTTACTTATGAAGTAGCTAGTAAGTTAAGAAATCCTAGATGGTCCCGAGAAGGCAAAGGATTTAATAAGGAGCTAGTCAAGGGTCTCATTCTGTGAGGACTGTGCTGGTAGATATTCCGGCTATGGCAAGTTTTGTGGCTGGATTTTGGAGGCTAATTTGCTCGAGCTCCGTTATGGAAATGTAAATAAGGAGTTCTTTCTCCTTGGCCGAAGATATGTAGAGTTAAGTTGAAATACATCGAGCTTGATTCAAGGGAATCACTCTAGATAAACTCGTAGTACATTATGAGCATCTCAATTCTATACTAGACGATAAACCATATATCTAACCTAAGTCTCCCCAGATCTGAAATTTATTAGGCAGGTGCGGCGAGAAACTATCCAATGACTTCCCTTCGCATCCGATTAATTTCTGATAATTACCAATCCTTTATTCCCTCCTCAGCCATTTCGTGTGGATCACCTCCAGCTGCGGCTCGAGCATTACTGATCTCCCACTCGAACTCTTTCAAAGATCTAATCTCACTTCCAACAAACAAACCACCAATTAAACCATCAATTACACCGGCACCGAGGCCTAAAGAACTAACAAGCATCAAAATAAAGGCCACGAAATTCCTAGGGCTCCACCACACCGCAATTAGACATCCTATACTAATCACAAGAGAGCCCAAAAAGTGACTTAATCGGAATCGGCGTTGCCACTTTTCACGAAGACGATACTTGTGAATCATGGCGATAATTTCGTCATACGTTGAAATTGGAAGATAGGTAGGAGCCGCTTTTTTGAGACGAGTTTGAGAACTTCGAAATTCGCTAGTTGTAGGCGATTGGAGAAAGACTCCATTATTTACCGCTGAGGCATCTTCTGTCGATCCATGTTCATCAACAGATCTGGAATGAATAAGAGTTGCTTCGACAGACAAATGGTCGCTAAGTGAGCATCCAAGTTCTGGATGTCGTGAAAGCATACCAACTTTCGCAGACTTGACAAGCCAGCATCCACCCTTTGCACCGGATGGATCGGAGCCAATATTTGCAAATATATAGTCTAAACGCTTTGCATTAGGATCCAGCCTATCTCTAGGAACCTCTATGTGAGGTTTACCAAGGCCCACAAGCTTTTGCTGGCCCTTGTTCCAACGCCATGTATTGAGAACTGTGTCGCAGGTCGCACCATTTTCTTCAATGTTGATATCTGCTGTTGGTATCGGTCGACGCCGTGCTTTCTCAGCTGGATCTATGGCTGCTCCAATTGAAGAATCGGGATGTAAGAGATGCCAGATGTCGCGAGTTGTAGAATGCGTAGTGATAAGGCGATGCGCGAGAGAAAGAGGTACCATGTTGAAATCTCCCAAAGCCAGTACCAAATGGCCCCGTTCAGCAGCCCCGCGCATAAGTTTTGATATCTCCCATGCCTGGGCAGTTCGGTGACAAATATATGAATCATTAGGCTCTTTCTCATAGGGTGCATGTAGCTGGAAAAAGAAAGGTCAGCTACTTGTCCATGAATAGCAGGAGGATATCTAACATGCGTAGTGAATACTTCCACAATGTCTTTTAAGCCAGAACCAAACCGTATTCTAGCACATGCTACTCCTTTTCCTACGAACCAATCACCCCTGAAAAAGGCAGTTGGTCTTCCATTCAAGGGGTACCTGACCATCGAACTCTCCTCGATCGGCCATTTTGATAATATCACCAATCCCCCACCAAAGATTCCGCTATGATAGAATTTCCCGAACGGTAGAATATGCCTTGTTGTTTTGCGAATACTCTGGTAGTCTTCTTGAGTCCAGCACTCTTGTAGTCCGACGACCTGTGGTATCGGATCTGCAGCCGCAATCCGTTTTCCGATTTCAGCCAGTCGTTCATTTCGCCACTTGGAAAGATACTTTAAGCCCCAACAGTTAAGAGTGATCACGTTGATCTCCTTTGGCATCGGGGGGGAGTCCATTGCTGTTTGTGATATTGTTGTTCTAAAATGTTTAGAGAAGCATGGGCATGAAAGAAGTGAGAAAGCTTTGATATAAAAGGAGGTAGCTGTTTCTAAAATTGGGAGCTATGGCATTAAGATCATGGTTCCAATAACTGTTTCGTCTCAATACAGCTCAATAGCCGACTTGTAGAACCCTGGTGGACTGGCGGTGTGAGATGTCTGATTTGCATGTTTTTGTTTCGAGTTCCCCGCATGACGAAATGGCCCCTTTAATTTCTGGCTTCTAAATCTGCAAGGCTACCGTAGTCGTTGCTGGGAACTTCCAAGTGCAAGGCTTGAAAGGCTGTTTAAGGTTATACGCGCGGCTAATTTTCTAGGAAACGCGTCTCCCAAATATTTGCGACAACAAGGAGGACCTGAGCAGCACACAATGTCCGACTTTGATTCAGCAGCGAGTACGCCAGCAGCAACAGGCCATCGTTCATCAAAGAGGCGAAGAGTTTATGATGATAGCGAAACATCCACCCCTCGGTACAGCTCGCCAGACGAGCTTGGTGATATCAGACCGCACCGCTCGTCAACGCTGAAAAGTCGTCAGGACCCAGCTGCGCGGCGACGTTCTCACTCCTCGGATGGCAGTGTTGATGAGCTAGACCACACCTACCATGGGCGAAGTAGAAGTCGTACGAGCACTACTGATAGTCAGCGCTCTTCACCCTCACCTGGCGCGCCAACTCCTCCAGCATACAAGCCACTGAAACTCAATTATAAGCAAAAGTTTATACTGAAGGGTCATCACAAAGGTGTTGCACAGGTGCGGTTCTCTCCAGATGGACGCTGGATTGCTAGTGGATCAGCCGATGGTACAATTAAGATTTGGGATGCCTTGACGGGCAAACATATGCGGACCCTAGAAGGGCATCTCGCCGGTATCAACACTGTAGCTTGGAGCCCAGATTCTAATACAATCGCTTCTGGGTCAGATGATAAAACGATAAGACTGTGGCATAGGACGACAGGGAAGCCATATCCAGCGCCACTATTAGGTCATCATAATTATGTTTACTCGCTTGCATTCTCTCCAAAAGGGAACATGCTCGTGAGCGGAAGTTATGATGAAGCAGTGTTTTTATGGGATATCCGTGCTAGAAGCGTAATGAGGAGCTTACCCGCGCATTCTGACCCGGTAGGCGGAGTGGATTTTGTCAGAGACGGCACATTGGTGTGTAGTTGCTCTACAGACGGGCTGACGTACGTTACTATGACCCCTATTATTTTCCCTAGCTAACAAATTGCTTTAGACGAGTTTGGGACACAGCAACTGGTCAGTGTTTGCGCACGCTTGTCCATGAAGACAATGCTTCTGTCACCACTGTACGCTTCTCGCCAAACGGTCGGTATATTCTTGCCTTTGCGCTTGACTCATGCATACGTCTCTGGGATTACGTGTCTGGTACATGTAAAAAAACATATCAAGGGCATGTCAACACAAAATACTCGTTGGGTGGTGCTTTTGGTACTGATGGAACAGAGGGTTTTATAGTGTCTGGCAGCGAGGACGGTCAACTCTTATTTTGGGATGTAAGAACTAAAGAGGTTGTGCAAAAGGTCAATGGGCACGATGGAGTCGTTTGTTGGGTTGATACCAGTCCTATTTCAGGTGGTATGGTTGTCAGTGGCGGTTTAGACGGCACTGTGAGGATTTGGGTTAACGTGGACGAAGATGACGAAGGCGTTGATGGAATCAGCGGGTTAAAACTAGAGCACCCCAATGGTGACTCTAGGTACCCGAGCAATCATGAAGAAAATGAGTACATGGACGATGCCAAGGCCGAGAATGGGACTGTATTTGATAATGATACCCCAGGGGACGATGTAAGTATGAATGGCGACCAGCACGGTGATAGGGAAGCCGAACTTATTGACGCCAAAGAGAGTCCTGAAGTCATGGACCAGGATTGATAGTTGAAAACAAAGAAATGCATGTCCATCAATGTCTCAACTCATAATCTCTCTTAGCATAAGTGGCTAGCCAGTACTACCGACTCGGAACAGGTGTTAAGATACCTGCCTACCTACCTCCCAAAGGTAGACAGGTAGGAAAAAAATTCCGTGGTTTAATAGCCATATTACAAGATGCGAAAGAGACATTATCAACAGCTTCACCAGTCACCTCGAATAAAAGGATTATAAAACTGGCTAATATTCATATAGAAATGAAACAATTTGCACTTGCAATCTTGGGATGCTCGTAGGGCTTACCGTGTTCTCTACTAAGTGCTTGTAAATATAAGCCGTTGGCACAAAGACAAAACTAAAAGAAAATCTATTGTTTGTACAGAGAACATATGTCTCAAATTCATGCTTATTTCCCTTTCTTTACCCAACCCTCAACAGCTTCTCTCCCGGCGCTGACATTGTCGTCTACAATGTTCACAGCTTGTTGTGTATGAACCCGGGCCATCCTCCACGCTTTTTCAATGCCATCTCTTGTTCTAATGTGCCCATCTGCGATAGCTGGGAATCTCTGCTCATATTTCCATATTAATTCGGAAACATTCCGCATGGTGACAGGTAAGACGACCCATCCTGCACCAATTCCAACAGCTATCGGGACTGTTGCCCGTACGAATATATTCCTGTTTCTTGACACAATACTCCCAGTCATAGCTGCCACAAGAACATATAGAGATCCAGGCATGAGTTTCTCTCCAGACTGTGGTGATGGTGCAAGTGAGGCAATGGTGCTTGTGAAGCTGTCCTCAAGATGCAGAGCTGAATCCATCATCTCATTAACTTTGTCCTCTGCGGCGACAGCATATCCATAGAGAAATAATCTACCCTTTCCAATTTGTGTCGCCAAACGGTCAGTTGGCGTGGGTGACGTAGATTTTTGAGGAGGTTGGGCTTTGTCGGAAGGGGCAGTATCCGATGGAGGGGCAGGTAGGCTTTCGTAGTCATCATAGATGGACTTTCTTGATTGCTAAAGAAGTCAACATAGGATCATAAGCTCATAAAAATTCATTCTCTAGCTTACGTTTGGCCCTTCCGGAGATTCTGCGTGAAGAACGGTCTTCGGGAACAGAGCTACACCAACGATCATGGCACCCGTGGCTGCGGGCGCAAAGCCCTACAGGCTGTCAACGATTATTCAATTATAACATGTACTCTTTGCTTACCTTCCGTAGAAATAATCTCGCAGCCATCGCTCAATTGGCAACAGTGTTGGAACTCAATTGAGATGTGAAGAATTCGAGGTGGTTGGACGTTGAAGGCCTGTCGCGTGTTTTCGTGCCATTGCATAAGCGGCTCCGCATGAAAACTAAATATTTCTTTAACCCGAGGTACTTCATCCTCTCATACACATTCCCGAACTGTGTTCATAAATGAAAATCTGTACGTACGGCTGAGAGGAATGTTTAAATCTGCCGTTCCTCGACAATGGATATGCTCAAGATGTATCCAACGACAGATACCAGCACGGCTCCGTCGCCAACACACCCAAGTAGATCCACCCAAGAGTCTCCAAAGTTCCAATGATAACATAGGATCGAAGGCTTCATCTGGCTATGCTTCGAGTCACATTTCTTCCGGTTCTCAGCACGATGATAAAACATTACGGCAGATCTTCGATTCGCCAGGGTTCTGGAAAGAGTTCTCTCAGTCCTCGAAAGCCGGTCCCAACATTGGGCTCTTCCAAAATCGATATCTCACCGGACCCAGAGGCTTCGAAGAATTCGCGGATGCAGGTATCAATAAAGCGAAGAAAATTATAGAAAAAGTTTTGGGAGCATCGTCTGTGGATCAATACCACCAAGTTGTAAAAGACCTGGATCAACTGAGTGACTTGCTATGCCGAGTTATTGATCTTTCGGATTTCGTCCGAGCTACACATCCCGACCCTAAAATTCAAGCAGCTGCTCATGGGGCTTATGCTACGATGTTCGAGTATATGAATATCCTTAATACGACGTCCGGGTTGGCCAGTCAGCTTAATATTGCCATAAAACAGTCTTCTGGGTCGGCCGAATGGGATGAACAAGAGCATATGGTAGCTGAGATTTTGAGAAGGGACTTTGCTAAGTCTGCTATCGATCTTCCTCGTGCAGAACGTGAACGATTTGTAACTCTTTCACAAGAGATAAGCCAAGTCGGATACGACTTTGTTGAGTCAATGGAACCTGAAAAGGTCCATTTAACGTTTCAAAGTAGCAAGTTGAGGGGAATGGACCCAATGCTAGTACGCCGGTATACGCAATGGGGTCAAGTTAATTTACCCGTAGTTGGGCCTACTGCTAGTGCTGCACTTCGTACTGTCCAAGATGAAGATACAAGAAAGCAGATTTTCACTGCTGGTCGAACATCTTCCAGAAGCACACTGGAAAGGCTCCAAGCCCTGCTAACCAAGAGAGCTCAATTAGCACGGCTTTCAAATTATGAGAGCTATGCACACCTGACTCTCGAAGACAAATTGGCTAGGTCACCAGAATCAGTCATTGGATTCCTTCAGGCGATGTCGAGAGAGAATCGTTCAATAGTTGAGTCCGAGGTAATAAACCTTACGATGGCAAAGATTGCGCGCACAAATATTTCACATCCAACTCTCCAGCCATGGGATAAAGAATATTACATGTCCCATATACTGTCATCAGCTCGGTCCAAATCACGAACGCCAGATTTCTTGGCCTCATATTTTTCACTTGGAAGGGTTATGCAAGGGCTATCGAGACTATTTACTCGTCTTTATGGGGTTCGATTCGTGCCTCATGAAACACTTCCTGGCGAGACTTGGAATTCTGATGTCCGAAGGCTCGATGTTATCTCTGAGACAGACGGGCACGTTGCTGTTCTATACTGCGATCTCTTCTCACGCCCAGGAAAATCTCCCAACCCGGCACATTTTACTCTTAGATGCTCTCGTCTGATCAGAAATGAAGAGATACGGGAGTTTTCGACTTCTCCTAGTCCCTTATTTGAATCGGCTGAAGAGGCTGCAAATGATGGCATGGCGATCTCAAAAAAAACTACCGAAGGAGTCATGCAACTACCCACTATCGCGCTTATCTGCGATTTTGAAATCACGCCAGGATCAAGCAAACCATCTCTGCTCAGCTTTAGTGAGGTGTCGACTCTCTTTCATGAAATGGGCCATGCGATCCACTCCATCCTTGGTCGGACAGTCTTCCAAAACGTCTCAGGTACTCGTTGCCCCACGGACATGGCAGAGCTACCATCAATATTAATGGAACATTTTGCGGCCGACCCTTCCGTTCTCTCACTATTCGCGACACACTACGAAACTGATAAACCCTTACCCTATGAAATGGTGGCCGAAAAACTGGCTCTAGACAAGATGTTCGAAGGATCTGATGTGGAAAATCAAATTATTCTCTCGATGCTTGATCAGAAATGCCATTCGTCCCTCCTTTTAGATAGTTCTTGTGATACAACAGAGCTTTATCATGGATTGCAGCGCCAATATGGCGTCTTGCCTCCCGATCCACCGGAGACCTGCTGGCAGGGCTTCTTTGGTCACTTATTTGGTTATGGGGGAACTTACTACAGCTACCTGTTCGACCGCGTACTGGCCAAACGTGTTTGGCAGCAAGTTTTTCTGTCAGGCCAAAATGGAGGCGCTATAGAGAGGATGAACGGAGAGCGATTGAAAGAAGATGTTCTGAAATGGGGTGGGGCAAGGGATGCATGGAGGTGTTTGTCGAATGTTCTCCAAGATGAGAGGTTAGAGGGAGGAGGAGAAAACGCTATGGGATTGGTAGGGAGCTGGGGCATTGAGGGGAGGAAACCTTCCACCGGTCAGGCAGATATAGCTCGCTGAGGGTAAAATTTGACGAGAGAATCTGTAAGAGTAGATGGCTGTAAAAGTAGACAACTGATGAGAGCATAATAAAAAATGCAAGGAAAAGACTCAGATACTCCTCGATACGAGCTCCATACAGCAATACTGTCCCAAACAGTTTCTCACAGCGGCCGATAATTATGGGACACAATATTTGTCCTCTACCTTCTACACAATTATGTGGTTAATAGAATATGACCTGCTACTTTGCCGTCCAGGGAGAAGGCGACTAATTCGACCTCGCTCGAATAGTCCTCAAGCATCTATACCAGATCATTCCGATGTACTTATACCTTTCAGCTATGTATGAACTAAAGTGGTTCATGTAGCCCCGTGCTCCCGAAGTAGCGTGACCATGTCTGTACGTCCCTCTGCCGCTTGGAGTGCAGTGCCATATTGCCCGCCTTGAGCATTGACATTGGCCCCGCGGTCGAGAAGCAGCGTGACTACGTCTATAGAGTTACCATATCTATATGCTGCCGCTTGGAGTGCATTACCATATTCCCCGCCTTGGGCATTGACATTGGCCCCGTGGTCGAGAAGCAGCGCGATAATGTGGATAGAGTTATCATATGCTGCCACTTGGAGTGCATTGCCATATTGTCCGCCTTGAGTATTGACATTGGCCCCGCGGTCGAGAACCAAGGCTCGAACAAGGTTGTAGCACCCGCCTTGAGACACCGCGTAAAGCAGCTGTTCTCCTTTGTGCCTTTCGTCTGGCTGGGCCACACTTTCGCGCAATAATTGAAAAATCTCATAGTCTTCCCGCTTTTCAAGCCGCTGAAGTAGCGGAATCTGGGAGTTTCCTTCCTGTTGAGCCTTTTCGGCATGTCGGAAAAGATTGCTTATGGTATACACAAGAAGCGGATATGACTTTTTTACTTTATGCAAGAAGTTTATATCGAAGTCGGCTCTTGAAGATATGTCCATTGCGATTAATCTAAGCTCCTCTTGCATGATGTAAGTCATACAGCAGGACGCCAAGCGAGTATGACTAGCACCGAGAACGTTGGGAGCAAGTGTAGGATCCAGCTTTACAAGCCTTTGATTTCGGGTAAGGTAATCAATTACGGACCGGTGTATAAACTGGACGATATATACCGTTCTATCGAAAAAGTGTCGAATTGCGTAGTCGCTCATATCTTCGCTCATATCGACAATCATATTGGCGTAATTGCGTTCATTAACAGGTATAATTTCTAGTAAACCTCTAGACGCGTTGGTGATAAATCGCTTAATAGTCCCAAATGCAACTTGAGATCGATCCCCAGGGTCAAGATCGACTGGATCCGTGCCCGCTAATACAGCAAGGTACAGTTGCGTTGGCGTAAGTCGCTGAACCGAGAACAATACCCATTGAAAAACAAGAATGGTTGTCTTCTTGTCAGCTTCGGAATCCTCTTTCTCCAAAAGTTTCGAGAACAGCTCATCAAGATCATTTGGTATCTTGTTTAATTTCTCCCACATTGCCTTGATTTTGCCTCTGTCGAACTCTTTGTTCAAGATTTCAACAACTAGGATGACCCACATAAATATGTGCTGTGACTTTTTGAAAACTTGCTTCTGGATATCGTTGTTCGTTGTTCTCAGCTTGCTCTGGATATACTTGAGAATATCCTTATCATGCTCAGCTTGCTGTTCTACAGCCAGCTCAATTTTCTTCCTTGTATCAATGTATGGGAAATGGCGGCTAGATAAACATATCCTAGATGCGAATCAGATTTTATCGCATTTTCGCTAAGATCTTCCAGGAAATCCATAACCTCTGCACATCTGAATCGTTGCATTCGTCTAGGGCATCGATGAGGAGTAAAGTCTGTTTGCACTGGCGATTCTTATATTCTCGTAGGAGGAATTCCTTGAGTTCTCCAGCCTCCCATCTCCATTCTGATTCTCTATACCTTCTTTTTTTTGAAGAAATCGTGGAAGAAATCGTGGAAGAAATCGTTCCCGCAGGGAAGGATTCTGCTCTACTAGCTGAACCATCAGCGAGCGCAACATGCCCAACGGACTTTTCTCAAGAGATCCACCACGAGCGTTGAAGAAATAGAACACGATATTATGATCCTGGAATTCTTCTTGGCAGTATAGCAATGTATGCTTCATCAAAGTAGATTTCCCGACACCCGGGTGGCCCTTAATCCAGAGAATTCCGTTGTTGCTTTGGAGATCAGTTCGATCTTCCCATTTCCTAAAAGACGGGGTTTGGAACAGCCATCCGCAGGTGTCCTGGTGCGCTAGTCTTATATTATTTTGACGACTGTCCATGCCCTCAAAGCTTAGTGAGCGTATGCAGTCTAAAATAAAGTTAAAGTTGCTCTGCACCGACCATCCGGATAAGACAAACCTGAGATGTCACGTTTGAACTCTCCTTGAGCAGCACTTGCATCTATAGAAATGAAATACGATTGGCTGCCTTGCATCTATTAGGGCAGTCTGCCAACCAAAGACATACTTGAACTTGGGCCTCTTCTCCTTTCATTAATATTATCTAATAAGAAAAGGTCATTATTTATTCTATATATCAAAGCTATGTTGCCAAATACAACTCACCTACTGGACTCGACTCTACTTTCGCTGACCCCGGCTTGCAGAGGTGTTCAATACAGGAATTCACCAGCCTTTCAGTCTCTCCTCTTCCGAGATATGTCTGAGTCGTATTTGCTATTTTTTTCTTTCTCTTTCCATTCCTCTAGGCCGACGTCCGCAAGTCCGTTGGTGACATTGAAACGATAGAGGCGGTCTTGAAGAGCCATTGCTTTGTGAGCCAGGAAGAAGTCATTGTTTGTCTTCTCGGTTTCAGTGACAATTTTTTTCATTGCATCAATAATTATCTTCAGGTTTCCTCTGAACGGGCCTCCAGGGGCCATACCTGTCCCAATACTGACCATAATGGCACTCTCCATACGATCTGGCCATATATTCGATGCTTCTTGCTCGACGAGTGGTATAGGGTTGTTGTAGAGAACCCCACCGTCGGCAAACTCTTGGCCATATTTTCCTATCTTTGTAGGATCGAAAAAAGTTGTAGCCGCTGAGGTCGCTCGACACGCCTCCCATATTTTGCACTCCTCGAAGAGAAGCTTGGGCTTCGTTGTATCATATGACCTAAAAATTGCAACCTCTGTACTCCCAGTCCGAGTTGCACAAACGAATCTAAAATAGTTCAGCTTGAAGAAGAGAAAATATTCTGGATCGAGGAAATGATTTGCTGAATCTCGTTCCTTATTTAGACATACATTTTGCACTGAGGATCTAGATCTTTTAAAAGTGTTAACTTATCAAATCCAGGTTTCTGGTGAATGATTTCCTTGATAGCTTTCTCAAGCACTGTTGAATCAAACTTCCCATTTGCCAGTAGAAAGTCTTTGCCACGAAAGGGGTTGAGCTTTGATCGTTTCGATTGAAAGATTCGTTCAGAAAGGTCTAGGTATGCGTCTTCGCACTCGTTAAGGGTCATTCGAAGCCGCCCGAGCATAATAGCTATCAATCTATACTATAAGTCAGCCTAATATATTCTCAAATTTGGATGGATGGCCTTACCCGCCAGTACTAGTCCCACCGATCATATCAAACTCCTCCCAGGGCTGCACGACACGGCCACGCTGTTTGCTGATGTTCTCCATAAGGTGATGATATCAGTGATTGTAAAGAACCGTGCATGGTGCTAGTGGAGCATACCTAGAGAGAGAAGGTGCAGTGGTCGATCTACGTTCGATGCAGACATCTTGGGCTTGAGATGCCATACAAGCGTACTTATACAAGACACGTTTATCTATACATAAAAGCAAAATACGTCTTCAAACCTCTAAAAGCCGGTTTGACCAACAATCAAGATCGAGGAGTTTTGTTGGCATCTCAATCAGCTTCAGCCTTGTCGGTCAGGGGTGCTAAGCGCTTCGAAAGTAACATCTATTGGCTGGGTTAATGAACGAATAGAATATTACAGATAAGTAAAATATGAAGTACCTCTGTACATGTGTATCATTTTGAGCAAATTTCATATTCAGTCAATTAGCTATGAGATTGGATACTTCGCCACTTCACGCCTTATTCAACCACCCTTGTATACTCTATCTCAATGCCGACAAGCAATGTTAGCACATGATATGGTGAAGTGTAACCCGTATATCTCAGTTACTTAAATCCAAAGTTGCCACCAAGGCGAATTCTGTTTTCCAAAATAGAGCTCTCAAACTTCTCCGCTATTTGCCTTCCTCTCATGCCCCTCTCCCGCCGCTATTTGGAACATCAACGAGTTGACGCCACAGTGTGGCGCAAGCGCATGCTCGGCTATCAGGCCGACAATCAGTTTCCCCTCCAACCAAGCTACTGCCACGGCTTATTTTTGCCTCCTGCTACACAACTTACGGTTACTTTTTGTTCCTTCAAAACACACAGCTGCATCGACTGCACTCACAAGAGAGTCGCTGGATTCAATATCTTCCAATTCCAGAGTAATTGCTTGCAACTGTGGGAGGCGATATAGCGCATGTTTCTGCCAGCCTCAGGCTTTCTACGTCATTGCGCCATCGTTAAGAAAGAAACTGGCTCCTCGGAGGGTCTTTCCTCGTCCAACTCACGAAACACAGATAGAGATTCCTGCTGAATGTTTGCCACTGTTTAGGCAATAAAGGTCTTCTTCATCGAACTGGCTTCAGCTTTCCCCACGCAGCCGGCGCAAGTATCCAAACATGTCAGACACGGACGTTGACTATCTCCAGCCGGGGTTCGACCCTTCAACGCTAACAATGCCACGTCTGCGATCAATCCTTGTGTCTCACGAAGTCAAATATCATGCCAGTGCAAAGAAATCTGAGCTGATTCAGATCTTCAATGAAAATGTCCTACCTCAGTCGCGCAAGATTTTAGCAGCCCGAGCCCGAGCACGAAGAACAAGCAAAGGAATTACCGATGCAGAATCTTCTCAAGAGAGCAATGTTGGGATTGAAGAGGATTTAATGCCTCCCCCGCCAACTCCTCGCGCGAGGTCCGTCAGAAAAACACCTTCGAAAATCAAATCCGAAGAGAGCGAGTCAGATTTACCCAACATGAGAAGTCCAACGAAGAGAACACCAAGGCCTAGCACCACCAAACATGCCAGAGCGTCCGATACCGAGACAGGAACAGATGATGGGATTAAAAAATCTGTCCGGAAAACACGGAAAAGCGAGGCCCCTAAGAATGCTGAACCCGCTCCTCTACCAAAAATGAAGTTCGAAGACATGGATGATGGAGCTGGCGTGTCAAGACGAGAAAGCGCCTTCACTTACGATAATCCTTTCCAGAGTGGAAGTTCTCCGATCTCTGAGCCAGAGAAGAAGAGAAGAAGCGTATCTGCTAGTGCCAGCAAAGAACGGCGGAAGACCAGTTCGACAACAAAGAAACGGACGGAGCTGCCTGAAGCTGAGGCTAGCATTCACCCACCTACATCTGCTACTTTTGAACTCCCTGTCAGCGTGGTGAGTGGGATGAAAGATGTAGATGAGAATGGCGTTGAAGCTGGGGAAGAATTCACGCCAGAGGCACAGCTTGAGATGGCACAAGAACAGGTAGCCAATGGAGGCAATGCGGTTGTCCCACGGCGTCCTAAGAGACAATCCTCTCGTGGTATCAGCAAAAAGGGGCCAATATTGGTTGCTCTACTTACTCTTCTAGGAGGCTACGCTACCTGGTACAGGCAAGAAAAGGTTGCGGTTGGCTATTGTGGCGTTGGCCGAGATGCGAACCCAGTTATCCCTGATAGTATCGATGTTCCAGACTGGCTCAGGGTATTGGCAGAACCACAGTGCGAAATGTGTCCCCAGCATGCGTACTGCTCTGCAAATCTTGAGACCCAGTGTGAGGCCGATTTTGTCCTAAAGCCACATCCTCTTTCTGTGGGTGGCTTAGTACCATTTCCTCCTACATGTGAACCAGATGGGGAAAAAGTTCGTAGAGTTAAGGCGGTAGCTGATCGTGCTGTAGAGGAATTGAGGGAAAGAAGAGCTAAATTTGAGTGTGGTGATTTAACCGACGAGGCTGGGACTCCTCAAGCAACTGTTGAGATCGATGCTGAAGAGTTGAAGAAGGAGGTTAGCAAAAAAAGAAGAAAGGGAATGGGTGAAGCTGAGTTTGAAGAACTCTGGTCTGGTGCTATTGGTGAGATCCAAGGAAGGGATGAAGTGATCAGTGGTGTTGATGGGTAAGTTGAATTAAGGGTTTCTTTGTTTAGTTCCTTGTCCTTTTTTTCCCCCCTCCTCCCCTGCCTTTTTGAGTGGTCTCAAGTCTGCGCTGCTTAAACTAATCGACTACCGTTTATTCTTCTGACTTTACCTCCACTAACCAGGTTCGCCATTCCCTCAGAGCCCACCTCCGCCTTAGCAGCACCTCCCTCGCCCGCCTCCCCCTCATCTGTGCCATCCGACGATCTTTCCGACTCACTCTGGCAAGACATCGCCTCCAAATTGCTGCTCTAGCTATCATCTCATTCGTTGCACTCTATATCAGATATCTCTTCATTTCTCAAGCAGCAGCTAATGCAGCAGTGCCCAATCTTGTGTCCTTGACGCTTGATAGACTCTCCACTCAGGCTGCCTACCATGCCCAGGATAAGGAAGCCTACCCGGAGAGCTGGATCAGTATCGGACAGTTGAGAGATGATGTGTTAAGAGACGAACATAGTATCAGGAAACGAGAAGCGCTTTGGAATAGAGTCAAGAAAGTTGTAGAGATGAACGCAAACGTTAGGTCTTCTCAGCGCGAGGGCAGAAACGGGGAGATTTCAAGGGTGTGGGAATGGATTGGTGCAATTTGCAACCTGGAAAGCGGTGGTGAAAGGAGAAGAAAGAGTGGACGTGTCAGTTGGGGTGTGTATGATGAGATGAGCAGCCCAGTCAGTGGGAGCGATGGCGGGCCAGAAGCAGTTCAAGCAAGGTGGATGGAGGGGAGACCGATTTATTAGAGCTGCGTTGAAGAGGGAAATGTCCGGCACATATTTATTTCGTCCTGTTTTGGTTAATTTTTGTACCAATGTGGATATCGCTACTTTACTTTAGTTGTGTGGAATAGGGAGTGGTGGTTACTTGTCTTTACGGAAGGGGATTAACGGCCGGCATGATACCTAGTAGATTAATAGGACTTTTTAAAATTTAATTTAATGACCAATATCCATATTTTGACTTCTCTGCTCGCTAGTGACATTACATATTGTATTTTTATATCCCACTTAATATCCCCTCTACTATAATGCGAGGACAACTTTTCTTAAATTGTCTCCAAATCAACCATAATTGAATGTTTCTAAAATAGATGTAGATACTCACTAACTTTTTAACCACCAGGCTCTTACACGGTCGTAAATGGAACATGGAACTATAAATCTCCATTAAAGAGGCCCGTCAGTAAAGGGGGAAATGAACTTACCACTTCATACCCGCCAGAATACTTTTCCTTCAGCAACCAAATATTATCTTTAAAGCACTTTGTCTCCCAAAACTTCTCGTGGTCTTTAATACCCACCCAGCCCCCACACATAATCAAGCCCTTGACTTTCGCCCCTTCTTCCACCACCTTGCCTTCCTCTCCAGCCTCCACAAAATCCGCGTGCTTCGCTATATTCTCGACCGTCTCTCCAAACGACCAACCAAAGAACCCGTCAATATTGGATTGCTCCATCGCGCCTGCAAATTTGCGAACGTTGTCGAGAAAACCAGGTTCCACATCATAGAAGGTTGCGACTTCAATGACTGGGGCCGTGGTGAGAACCGTGGGCGGAAACGGGCTGAGGGTGGCGTGGTGCGAGTGGACGCCGGTCGTGATGTGGGTGATGTCGCTGACGAAACTGGGGTACGCGGGGCTTTTCATAAACTTTTTGTAACAATCAAAGGAATTCCAGTCTTTTACAGTAGTCAGAATTAGCTCTTATCTGGTACCGTTCGTCTACACCGGGTGTCCACGTGGAAGAAAATGGGGTTGGTTTATGTACCAATCAATAACATCAGCAAATCTGGATTCTCTGTGCTGAGACCATAGTAAGCTCTCTGATATCCTTCCTGCTTCTGTAGAATAGCAAGACATCGCTTCCACCTCTCTGCTGCGTCTCCCGAATCAATGGAGATACTTGGTTTAAGAGTGAGGTACGCGATCTCTGTCGCTGGCTTATCCATTGGGATGATCTCCTTACTGGAGATGAATTGAGAAAGTTGAATTAAAGCTCTAATACCAGTTTGCTATGACTGGGAGAAATGACTGCCGTTTGAGATTCTTTAATACAATGCGGAGATGAGGTTTCTGGCGGGTGAGGTATGCGCTCTTTTCGATCTACCGAGATAAAACACTCAGGTGTAACCCGACATACCTGGCAGTCCGTTAGGAGTTTGTTATAATCAATCCGGATGCATTAATTCTATCCGACACCACATAACATTTATGCTAGTTATTAAATGACTACAAGTTATCTAATTCTAAATGCATGAGATAAGAGCCTTAAAAAATTTTGTCTTGATCATACGTCCTGATACTAGCAACTAGGGTGGGTATTTCTACCTATGTCAAGGTTAGCTCTGGGCAGGAAGGGTTTGCCCAAGCTCGACTCTTTCCACCCCCAGCTTCTTATTTGGTGTGAGCAGAACATTATCATATAGAAAAGGCAGGGAATGTAGATATAATAGAAAAGAATAGCGAAATGTACGGCACGGCAAGCTTAGTATGTCATTTCTAAGCTACATGAATACATGTCTGAGAGGTTCCCTCCAATAGCTGTAGGTGAGCTCGAGATTATTATACCAGGCTCTTGGCTCCCCAACTTTTATAATTTTCAACCTGATGACCCATACGCCGCTAGAAAAACAGCCCCCAAAAAGCAATTGCTGATTTATGCCATTATTATATCTTCCCTCAGATGCGGTGTTTTTCACTCTCTGTAAAAAAGTCAGTCAGTTTTTCAGATGTAATGCAGCGTTATATCTTACCAAGTCTTGAGTAAAGCATATACAAAGCCATTTGATTGCATTCAGCAGTACCAGTTATAGTAACCAGTCTTTCGTTGCTATTATCCTGCGGCTCATTGATCTTGATAACGCTGCCGCTGAGTTGTCTAATCTCGTTGATCTTTGCGCCACCTTTACCAATGATGGCACCAACCATGTCGTTTGGAATGAATATTTGCTGAGTCAATGGCTGGCCAGGAACCATACCTTGAATTGGTTGCGCAGGTGGGCCAGCGTGAGACTGAGGTCCGGCATGAGGTTGTTGAGGCTGTTGAGGGCCGACACCTCCATATCCTCCAACAGCAGGTGAACCGCCATAATGCATTGGGACGGCAGGTTGTGGTTGAGCGGCCTGGCCATGAGCGGCGTAAGGTTGACCATAAGCCTGACCGGGAGTATGATGACCTCTGTCAAGATGACGGCGATTATCAGGATGGCCATAACTCCCACCAGCCGGCTGAGGGACGTATGGCACAACCTGCATTCCTCCAGGAACTACGCCTGCTGGACCTCCACTTCGAGAAGCATAAGCAGAAGCTGCTGGGCCCCCAAATCGTTCTGATAACTGTTCGAAAAGAGTGCTACCGACGTAGTATGTTGCAATATGAACGGCATCAGCAACACCCAAAACAACAAGTGAGCGTTCTGTGGAAAGAGGCAAGCATGAATCTGATGCGTTCAGACGAGCACCAGAAGCTTCTTGAATCTCACGGATTCGGACTCCACCCTTGCCAATAATCGACCCAATTAAGATATGGGGAATAAGGAGACGGAGAGGGTATGTCTTCGATTGAGCATTTGACGAAGCTTCAAGTTGTTCATTGTTAAGTGTGCGAATAATAAGACCAAAAGCCTATGACTCAATTAGCCTGCGTAGGTAAGAGCGAAAATTTGCACATACCTTTGCAACTGCATCAACCACACCACTAACAGTGAGAATTCTCTCGACTGCACCCTTCTGATAATCACTGACAGTGCACTTAGCACCTGACATTTTTCGAATTAATGAAACATTCTCTCCACCCTTGCCAATAACTGTTGCAGCCTCTGCACTTGTAATAACAGCGCGAATATGGATCCAGCCGCTCTCATCATGCTGAAGTGTCGACCCAGCGGTTGGGGCAACTCTTGAAGGTGCGGCGGTGCTTTCGATGGACTGCGAAACTGCATCCGTTACCACGGTATCGCCCTGCTCATCTTTTACCTCGATTTTAGTACCATTGCTTGGTTCGGTCTTCGTCTCACCATTGGAGCTAACAACGGGGGGCTCAATGGTCGCTGGGGTTGGTTTCTGTTCTTCTTCGTCGCCCTTCACAATCTTATCGAGTGCTGGTCGTTTTGCTTCAGGTTGGTCATTAGGGGCAGATGGAGAGGAAGGATCTTCGAGAGGGCGTTTTGTCGACTGTGTGGGAGCTGCTGTTGATGAGGCAGACATATTGCTTGCTATAGGTTAATCTTCACTTAAGTTGGAGAAGTAGTCGGGGAGGAGGAGGTCGACAACAATTTTGGATTGATCGTATTTATGTACACCGGGGGGGGTCTTCGAAAGAAAACGTGCTGGTGTTGGTGATCGGATGAAGGGATAGAGCGTGTGCTTGAACGGGGATTGCTGAGAAGAGAATAGATGTCGTGGGAAGGAAGCGGGGTAGGCAGTTATTCTAAAGACAAGAAGACAGGTCTAGAGAAAAAGAGCTGCGGGTTTGTGCAGGAAGGAGGTTGAGGCGAATGGTGAAGGTGGATGGATGGATGATAGAATATATGACGCGAACTGGTTGATTGAAACCCCTCTGGGAGAAAAGCAGTAGCAGTAGTAGAGACCTATCCTCAAACCTTTGGGTCCTTCAACAGCCAAATGTGCCGTTGTCTGCTCCTGAGCCTCGACGGATCGATGCTTGCTTCAAGTGTTTCTGTTTCGTTTCGGGAGGGGACACTGAGCGAAAAGGAAAGATGGTGAGGACGGTGGCCTGTGGAGAGCGTTAACTTTAAGGGGATTCTTTCTGTTGAAGAGTCAATCCCAACAGGAATGGAAAAGTCGATGAACAAGGGATGAAAGTGAGGTTGATGGTGTTGGAAAGGAAAAGACGGAGGAGGAGAGTCGTTGGTGTTTGCAATGCCGAATTTCAAAATCATGCCAAGTGAATTAAAACCAAGCTAAGTCACGTGCTGGCTGCCGAGCGCGCCTCCGTCGCGTCAACCAGAGCCCCGCGTCTGCAGGGCCTTTGATTATGCTCACTTCTCGTATTTTCAAAGGTCACGCTGACACCAAGTGCTCTAGGTATGCAAATTGAGTATGGAGGACTCCCAGGCATCGCGCAGCGCAAGCTCTTATACAGCACGCCTTGATCGGACGCTGAAGACGCTGCAGGATAGACTCATGGAGCAGGAAGCTGTTCTGGAAAAGGTTGGTCTCCGTTGGTTCCGTCTGTCATCTTCGAGGCTTACAGTTAATAGTTGAGAGCTTCAATCGCCCCTGTTGAGAAACAACCCTCCGAGGATCGCCCAACTCAGCTATATCAGTTGCGCTCACTCAAAGCTACCTTCGAATCCTTGACAAGTGAAGAACCCTGGCTTCCACCGCGCGATTCGCTGCTCCCCTCTCTTTTAGCTCTGCGGATAACAGACAAGACAATCCAAGAGACCCAAGAAGCTATCATCATGGCTGAAAATAGCTTCCAAAAAATTACCAAACGGCTAGAGAAAGAGAAAGCCGACCTAAGCGATTCGAAGCTAATTCAAAGGGAGATGCAAGCCCGAATATCATCACTACAAATCGATATCGAGAACCGCACCCAAAGGTCTCCAGGCCAGATAGCCAGAGATATGATCCGAGAAACACAGAAGAAAAAATCGCATTATGATTCGGGGACTGGAAAATTGGTAAAGGCTTTTAATATATTTATAGACAACCATCTTGGACCTATGTTAGCTATCGAAGAGCTCGGGGGGCCCATTGTCGGAGAGATCTTGGATATTGATGAAGCAATGCTAGAGAGTGGATTCAATACTCAGGGGAAATTGAAGAAGGCGAAGCCAAATCAAGACAAACGCCAGCGTCGAATTGACGAAATTTGGGGTCCAAGACCAAACGAAGAGGGCGAAAATCTTGAACCATGGGACGAAAAACTTGCCGCTGGTGCGGAAATTCGAGAGTTGACAGAACAACTTCTCAATAGCCTAGTTGAGGCGGATGGGAATGGCCCTGGAGCATACGTGGAACTGACGAGAGAATCTGCTGCTGCGAGATTTCTTGTAAGATCTAAAGTTGCCCAGTTCCATCCGAAAGACGCTAGGAAACTCCGATTGATAGATTTTGGTGGTGAAATAGATGATTAAAATGAGAACCAGAACAGGGATTATGATTCTACTTCAAATACTATTCCTTCTCATGCGTTTTGTCGCTATACAGAACCAACTTCAGCCTTCAAGTGAAGCTCTTATCATATCCCTCCCACGTGACCTGGAAATGATGACGACGGTGATAATTTCATACCTGCAACAGAGTTGTTCAAATCATGATATGATACGTTGCCAACATTATTAAACTCGAGTTGGTCCTTTGGCCGCTATCGCAACCAAGCATAGTCTCCCCGAAAACTATCAGCTTGTCTCTTCGCTGCTCCGATGGATATCGGTACCCGTCGGAAACTAACCCACTTTTGAGGCTTTGGTGTGGCATCCCATTATTATTATTATTATTTTGCTTTCCTCTTTGTTTAATCCAGATTCTTTGCAAAATAAAGTTGTGCTTTCAAATCGTGTATCTTGTGTTAACACTCCGGCTTTCGTGTATAACTAGCTACATACGAGTGTCTCCTCTCTAATCGAGAACTCCAACCTTCAAAATGACAGAACCCTATCGACTTACTGCAAGTCAAGCTCTTGCCATGATGAAAAGTGGGGATCTCACAGTGGAGGGTTATGCAAAGTCTCTTCTGAGTCGGATTAAGGAGCGCGATCACGTGGTTAAGGCATGGGCTTATCTCGATCCAGAGTTTGTGCTGGCCCAGGCAAAGAAGCTGGATCAGATCCTACCGGAGAAGCGGGGCCCCTTACATGGAATTGCCATTGCAGTGAAGGATGTTATTCTTACCAAAGGTATGTCTTGGCTATTTCTTTGCCGATAAATCTCTATTGACGAGAATGGGCAGATATGCCAACTGCACATAACTCTCCAATCTACAAAGGAGAACCAGCACCACTAGTTGATGCTGCACCTGTTATTACACTACGTGCTGCTGGAGCCCTCATATTTGGAAAAACCACTACAACCGAATTTGCATCAACCACTGCTGGTGGCCCTTCGACAAATCCTCATGACCCGACACGCACTCCAGGTGGATCTTCCTCTGGATCAGGAGCTGCTGTGGGAGATTTCCAGGTACACTTATCTCCTACAAATATTGAAGACCCCAACGCTGATTTCCCAAGGTACCAATTGGACTAGGTACACAAACCGGAGGAAGTACTATTCGACCTGCATCATTTAATGGTACTTACGCCCTAAAGGTAAGATATTTGTGTCATCTTTTTGAAATATGTGCAAGTCTAAAATTGCTAGCCAACATGGGGCGCGATCTCTCGCGAAGGCCTTGCCCAATACTCCATGACCTGTGACACCCTCGGCCTCTACGCCCGCTCTGTTGAAGATCTTGAACTCCTTTCCTCTGTGTTCAAACTAGAAGATGATACGCCTATCCCTTCCGTTCCTTTTACCATCAAAGGTTCCAGGATAGGTTTCTGTAAAACTCATGTTTGGCCCAAAGCAGGTCCTGGCACGAAAGCTGCATGGGAGAAGGCAAAAAGCTTGCTGGAGGCAGAAGGCGCCGTAGTCGAGGAAATTGACTTGCCAGATGGTTTTGAGAAGATCTCCCAGTGGCATGCCAATGTTCTAGCTGGAGAGGGAAGAACCAGTTTCCTAGGAAGTAAGTTTTTGGATTATCCCTCGGCCACATTTTGACTTGCTTTTACTTGTGAAGCATATTAATTCCCTCGAATGTAGACTATCTCCTTGCCAAAGACAAAATGGATAAATGGCTTCACTCTCATGTCGAGAACTCTACAAAGCTGAGCCGAAAAGCGCAGCTTGAGTCATATGATGGCTGTGCGAGGCTGAGACCAGTATGGGATCATATCGCAAGTAGATATGACGCGATCTTTACACCAAGTGCGGTAGATGTTGCCCCTGTGGGAGTCCACAACACTGGTGATGCGGTGAGTTCCTTTCTCCATCCTTCGGCCACAAAGCATTATGGTATTTTTGTGACTAAATTATATCTAGGCATTCAATTCCGTGTGGACAATATTGCATGTGCCTTGCCTCAATCTTCCCGGGTTTGCGGGTGAGGACGGTCTCCCAATTGGATTAACAATGGTCGGCCCCAGGTATCATGATATGCATGTGCTCTATGCTGGAGAGACTATAGGTAAACTTTTTGAGAATGAAGGTGGTTTCAAGCTGAAACTTTTTTGATTTAACACGCTATACAACAAGCGACCAGGGGACTGACAATATTCTTTTTTCTTTTTTTGGGTAGACGTATACCTCGCCACCTCTCTTCGGCCTCTCTCATGAGCCTATATTGAATCAATTTTTGTAAGGATTATTACCACTAGATTTAGAGTATAGCTATTGTTATTGTTATTGTTATATGACCCCGGTGGTCCCAAAGGAATCTAAGATATCTCTGCGGACTTGCATGGAATATCATTTCTCAGAATCTAGAAGCTGTTTCTTTGTAACTCTTGAACAACATGCAGCAACCTGTCCTTAAAAGTCTTGGCAATATCTTCAGATCACGATGTCCAGGCCTTTATAGTTAGTATGATACAGGACAGAGGCTACAATAGAGTTGTACTTTAGGCTATAATTCGTTTCAAGCGAGGTCTGGATCTCTAGGAAGCGGGGTTTGTATAAACGAATCGTACTCTTCGGGTGCAGTCGTCATCATTTGCTCGTATATTGAATCCGGCTACTAGTAATATCTTATTCATTTATGGGAACCTGTTCCATCCCCGTTCCACCAATAAAGGATATTTGTCGGCCGAACCCACGTGATCTTGCATTTGTTACCCTGGTATTTTAATATGAGGACGACACGCCCCTCAAATTTGTGAAAAATATGCCAGCAGTATATTCTCAGTTTAGTCCTGCTAAGCCATATCTTTAATTTGTAAGAAACGCGTTCTTGACATCAATCGTCGAGGTCAAAGGATGGATCTTGTGAAGTTGAAGTCGTGATCAGCCACTCCAAGTGATTCTGCGAACTTGATAAGAACTTGGAATCCTTGTCGGAGCATCAAAGAGAAATAAATGGTCGGAATATTTTGCAAGAGCTGGCCTTGATCATCTACAAAATCAAAAAGGAAGACGCGACTGCAAACGGTCATTTTAGCTGGATTTGAGGACTTCAGCGAAGCTAATATCGATCAACCCAATCCCAGATACGAGAAGCAAGGCCTCAATGAGATATTGGAAGCAAAAATCATGGCCGGGTCAATACATGTAAGTGTTTTGTCCAAAATACAAAATAATATCAAACTAGAACAGACCTAGGATTCCGTGGAAGAACACATTCTAGATCAACCTCCTCCTTATACTGAATCGATCCCGCTACACCAACGTAGAAAACCACCATCTATCATAGAACCTCTCCCAGAATATGCCACAAATTCTCCTCACTCAGTGTTACGAAGAAGACCCTGCCTCAAACGCTACAGAATATTGATCTTATTTCTCACCGTTCTCGTCGTTGCTATTGTAGCAGGTATTATAGGAGGCGTCACTCATAAACAAACTGTCAATACTTACAATGACAACATCCGAACCATGGCAGCTGCTGATTGTGCTGCTGCCAGCCTCGTCATTTATCAAGATGTAAACACAGAACTCTGGATTGCCGGCCGTCTGAAAAATGGAAATTGGAACGGCACTTCGTCGCACGCTATCCCGCCCATGAAAGTCGACCTGTCTTCTTCTTATAGACCTATGGCCGGCTCAAATATGACGATGGTATGCTATACGCCAACTTCTAGTTCAACAATCGTTAGTCTTCCCTCTCCCACTTGAGCTAAACTCGGTACTAATTCAAATTGAAGACAATAAAATTCTACTTTTTAAGCGGAGGAACCTCTTACATCATATCAGAAGGCTCTGTTACAATCCCCAACCCCCTCCCCATGCCTGGAAACTTCACCCTCTACGCCAACTCCATATCTACCCAAACCGACATGCTCCAAAATATCACTGGGGCCTCCAGTCTAGCTGCCACAGTCTACCCATCAACCGGTTCCTCCACCTCACAACCGGAAATTAAACTCTACTATGCAACTGGTGAAACTCCTCCATCGACCAACGCGAATTTGTATGAATTGGCTTGGGCTGAAGGAACGGGATGGGGTCAGCCTCAACTGCTCAATTCTACTGCGAGGAATTCCTGGTCTCCAATGGCGGTTACGACATGGCAGCCAGCGGGTACGGGGGCATTGGAAATTCATTTGTTCTTCGTGGATAACCAGGGAAATCTTGCAGGGAGTGTTTGGAGAGGAACGACGCTTGGTTGGACAGATGGTAAGTCTACTTCCTTCTCTCCCTGACCCTTCTTGTTACTCCCACTAACAAATTATGAATAGAAAGCACCATTTCCTCCAACACATCTACATCATCTTTCCAGCCTGGTACTCAGCTCGCCGCTTGCATTTCGCCACAAAATCAGTCTCAGGGCATCTTTCTTCTAACGCTCGCCTCCTCCCAACCAGCCATCGCGCTCATCTCTCCTTCCACCAAAGTGCCACCCCAGGGAGCCAACGTTGACTACTGGGTCATCGAGAGCACCACTCCTTCCCCGACTTTCCCGGACGCCATCATGAACCCTTTCTTGATCGCCTGCTCGTCCCCGCCTATTGCAGGACTGCCAAGTTCAACCTCCGCCGATGGGGTGTTTTCTTTAAATTCTACCTCCTCCACAAACTCAACATCAGGTTCGAGCGGAAGTGCTGCGGGGAATGTTAGTGAAGGAAGTCCGATGCTTTACTATGTCGTCAAAACCGGTCCATTCGCGGGAAAATTGATCGCGAATCAGACTTGGGATGATGTAGAACAGGCGTGGTATCCAGGATTTCCTGTGCGGATTGAGGGAGCGAATTCTACAATGGTGAATTCATCGTCCCATGAGATGGCTACCGCTGCTGCTTGAGTATCGCATTGGAACCGATTATATTTTTAAGTTTTATATGGCGAGAAGGATGGAAGAATAAAAGAATGTTAAGATATGATCCGCTATGTTCTTTCTATGTTAGATATAAGAATTCGAATGTACAGATTGATGAAATGGGAAAGGATTGGAACATCTCGTACTGCATTTTATTGGACCGGCAATATTGGGTGCACTTAGTTATTCGGATTTCCTATATTTTTAGTTAAAGGGGAAAGGAGAGCGAGAAACCTTTTGTCAATGTATGAATAAATCTTTGGTGGAATTAGAGACTCCGTACATTTAAGCAGTAAGGTCACAAATAGATATAAGAAGAATGGACTTTCTCAATGGTATTCAAAGCAGGTAGGATGAATGTAATGTAGGTATATTTTGCTTCATTAATTAATTGATATTTAGGAAAAGAATGGTTTGATATGTGTGCTTATCACTTGTGCAAAGGTTCTTCCAGACCTAGAGACTGCCTTTCTCTAGAACGTCATTAAATCCCCCAGAAAACCATATCTCTATCGGAATTTACGGCAGCGCACCGATTAATGGCAGAGTCCTACTGCTGCTACCAACATACGCTGTCTTCTGGTATGAGCTAATAAGCCAATCCTGACTCCCCACGTCCCAGTTGGAGATATCTCTTCTCGTAACGTTGAATGTGACAGTGGATGATTGTCCGGCATTGAGGTACAGTTCTTCGAAGCCACGAAGGACGCGGACTGGGTCGTTGGGTCCGCCTAGAGAGATGTACTATTTTTGAATTCTTGTTAGTATGAAAGATACGCTGAGGGAGAAAACCCAAAAATATGAAGAGTAGGCAAGGCTTACAAGTTGAGGGATCTCAGTTCCCGCCAGCTTTCCGGTGTTTGCGACAGTACATGAAACAGTATACATTATATCGTACAACCCTGGATTCCCACCACTAGCTCCACCGGCAGGCAGGAGTGGTTGAGGGTTGCCATTATTATATCCTGGGGGCCAGCTCTGGGGTTGTCCAGTAGGGGGGTTACTCGTAAGATATGGATATATGTAACGTGGGATCTGATCAAATCCAGTTGGGAAGAAAGCATCGGCCGGGTTGGGATCAATTATCCCAAAAGTAGGCGCTGGGCTCGTCAATCCTGTGGTAGGCTGATACGAACCTGGGTTCAGTGCTTGGATTTGCAGGTTGCTATAAGAGAAAGTCGTATATGAGAGGCCAAACCCGAATTCGTAACTTGGGGCAATACCGTTCTTATCAAAATGTCGGTAGTCAATAAAGACGCCTTCTTGAAAATCGAGTTGCGGCGAGGAGGAACCGAAATTATATACTACATCTGTGCCGTAATCCGTCCTTTGCACTCCCCATGTGAAGGGGGATTTGCCTTGTGGGTTGACTTTACCATACAGTACATCTGTGATCGCATTACCGGATTCTTGACCTGGAAGACCGGCCCAGAGGATTGCTGTCACATTAGGGTTTTCCTTGATTGCTTCGATGAGGACCGGCCCTACTGTATGAAGGACAACGATAGTATTAGGATTAACGGCTGCGACAGCTGCGACAAGAGCGTCACCATTACCCCAGAGATTAAGATCATTTCTGTCGCCTGCGTTACCGTTAACCGTTATATAGCCTTCTCCAGAATCGGCATTAACAAATACAATAGCAACTTGTGCGCCTGTAGCGGCTGCCACCGCCGCAGCCATATCGTTGTTATTACCGGCTGTCACATACGAAGTACCGTCTGAGGCAGCCTGAGCTGAAAGTGCGGTGTTTGGTGAGATCAAGTATGGGAAATTGGCTGTTCCAGATCCCCACCCCATGGCGAGAGTGCCGGTATCACATCCTCGGTCAGAGCAGGAATTTGGCCCATTTGGATTGTCCTGAGCATCTTCTCCAATGACTGCCATGCTCTTGGGACTGCCAGTGCATGACTTCCTGAGGGGGAGGGCATTGTTGACATTCTTCAGCAGGACAGTTGATGCTCCGCCGATCTCCCTAATAAGTGCCGCGTGATCACCTTGAACATTTACATGTTCGTTGATTGTTGTAAGGTCTTCTTGTGCGGCATAATGCTGGTAGCCCTGGGTGGCTAAGCTCCAGGAATTAAAGTTAACTGGGACTTTCGCAGTATCTCTTCCGACCTGTGCTTTCTGTTAGTAATTGTCTCCAATGCGATGATGCATATAACAAGATAGGTAGGTACCTTGTAGTAGGCTGACATAATTCTCACTGCCATGTCATCAAGTCTCCATTGGGGAATTGTGCCATTAAGGACTGCCGCAGTCAGACTCGCTCCCCACCAAGTATTTCCAGATCCAAGAGATTGATCGCCAGCCATGGTCATATCAAGACCAGCAAAAGCGGCGGCCACTCCCGTCAGTTGCGCTCCCCAATCGCTGACAACTAACACTATTAGCATGTATACTACTAAAACGTCTTAGAAACTATACCGAAGCCTTGGAAGTCGAGTTCATTCTTAAGTAAGTAATTAAGAAGGTAACTGTTTTGAGAGGCATAGCTATTGTTAACCTATACTAATGGTTAGAAAAAGTGATACAAATAGGGGAGGCTTAATATACCCTGTTGTAAGAACACATCACAGATCCAACCCCGGCTCTTACAGCGTCTGCAAAAGGCCTAATCTTATTAGAACGTTATATATCCATTCTCTAGTTTCATTGACATACCATAGGTAAAGTTCATGCAAAGTCTGGTCATCAACATTAGAAGAATATGCTTCCGCACCGCCTCCTGGCTGCCGATTATGTTCTTGCTCGTTCATAAGAAAGTGCTTTGCAGAAGCAATCACGCCAGCGTCTTGAATACCCTGGACTGTCTGTGCCATTGCAACACCAGTCAAAACAGGATCAGGACTAAAGCCTATATATTGTAAGCCTGGTTTGTTTCAAGATCGTAAAACATACCTTCCCAATTCCTTCCAGCTTCAGGAGATCGACTATTAACAGGCGGTTAGTCAAACGTAAATAATCTTTCTGAGATATCTTACCCAAGCGGACCGGCAACGGGGCCTAATTGAACATCAATTCCCTTGCCACGATTTTCATTACCCATCGCATTGCCTCTGGCATACATCAGACGCGTGCTCCATGTTGCTGCAGCATTAATGCCGGCAGGAAAGGCAGAATTTCCGTCAGCTATTTCCAGTTAACTTTCATTCTTATCTTTCAGATATGAAGATGCTTACTATACCGAATCCCAAGAGGACTATCTTGTAAACAGAAACCTGGGAAGTTAAGCCGCGGGATAGTTCCAGTATTACCAACGCAAGATTCTTCTTGCCATCCAACGCCAGTTGTAAGGTTGACCTTCTCCAAGAGCGTAAGCTGGCCCACAAAAGCTTGAGCTTTAGCATAGGCATCATCCCAACCATCACCACCTTGCATCCAGGGAGAAGGATAGCTCGGAGGAGAAGTGTCTCCATCGTTTTGGGCATTGGCAACACCCGCCAACACCGCAACAGTTGCAATTGACCACCACATCATTTCGTGTGGCACAGAACGCCAATTAGTTACACGTAACAGTAGAGTGAACGACAGACAAGAATGAAAACTCGAAGAAAAGGATAGAATCTAGCGGGAAGGTTCGGCCATATGTACGGTAAGTCGCCCCTGATGCCATTGCGGCATTCATTTTATACGATTTATTAATGGCTGCGGATACAGCATTGGTTGAGTATCTCAGTGCTACTGTATCATTATTGCCATGCGGGCACGTACCAGTCATTCCATCGTCCAACCCACAATCGAAGCCTTCCAGCGCAAGCCATATCCATAATTGCAGTTGTACTATACCTTACCAAGCGCTTACACAAAAGGGGGAGGTATTTGGTACAGGTCTAATTATTCACCTCCCTGGGTCTGTGCACTCAAGCTGTACCGGTAGCTCTCTACCAAGGAAGGCAATAATCACCTCGAATTGTGCAAGGCTATTCGTCAAATTCCTCCCCCCCCCGGGGCCCCCCGGGTTTCCTCGAGAAGATGCACGGACGGAAAGGTACGGGATGTGGAAAATATTCTTTCTACGGGCGCTGTCTGTCTGGCTTCACCGGTTCCAACAAATTTTTCCGATGCATAGGGGTGAACCGAGACCACCAGCTGATCCCGGGTGAACCCCAGTATTGGGCCGGAAGCCATGTGGAGGTGAAAATTCCCCATTGTGACATGACCGTGTTTAGGATTGGAGAACCTGAAGCCCTACAGTAGCAGCGTAACCCAAGTCGGACCGAGTGGCTTTGCTGGCCATCGAGGAATACGAAGTTCGTGCGGTACAATGCTACTGCAATCTCAGTTGACGCTCATGCAAGGGCCAACGTTACTGGTTAGTGCATTGCGTGACTTGGCTGTCGTTCGTGTTCCCATCCACCGACCAGTTTTCCCATTTACTCGTTCCGCATAGGGCTCATTGTGAACGGGCGAATGATATAAATTTCACGAGTTGGCGGAGAAAATAGGGCGTTGAATTGCCCTTAAACAGATATATTTGAAGTCGATTCAGATCGTATGATATCACCATTTTTTCAAAGTGGTATCAGACCCCCTAGTCGTATGAATGCCCAATATTATACCAGAAACGCACATCCAATCGCTTCGATCAATCCGGTTGATCTCAATCAAATTTGGCCCATCTCTTTTCGTCGTAGAGAATCCTTGAGCAATACATAGCCCTGAGGGTCGATCTGTTCCTGGAATTGTCAACTCCAGAGCTCAGACAGACAGACAGACAGACATATCAGCCTGTAGAATATAACACTCATTTGCCCTTAATTATTCTTCTTGACCCCTGTTGATTGAACCCTTCATCTGACAACTTTATACTAATGCTTTACATTCAAACGAAACGATATAAAACTCAACAACATCTTCGTTGCTTCCAAACCCATACTAAAAGCAGCGGACGAAATGCAAATTCTAACTATGAAATTCATTGGTCATGAATTGTGTATAATGGAATAGAATTTGCTTACCTCGGATAGCTCATCATTGCCTATTCAACGCGAGACCATTCAATCATCGCCTCTATCGTCCTTCTAAGAACCTCCAACTTAACAATGGACCCAATGCATGAAGAGATGAAATGTTCAGACCACCGAAATACGTCGTGAACAGCTTTCTATGCAGCGTGCACGATGACAACTCCCAGCTCGAGGTGCGTCGCTATGGCAAATGTTTCTATATCATAATGGCGCCCGAGAACTTTGTCGATTCACCTCCCATCAAACAACAATATCTCGATTACCTGGCTGCGGAAAGATCGAACGCAACTGATGACGATAAAATGACCGAGGACTCCAGTCCAGAGGACTTCTATGCCTGGGCCCTCGAGCCGTGTCTTCCACTCTTCGAAACTGTAGCTCCAGCCCCAGAGCAGAATCTCAAGATCACTCTTTATGATTTTCTCCACCCAGGGGTTTTCTATTATTCGCTCCGCGCAGTCGATGGGAAATTGACTCCGGTTCAGAGTGAAGGAAGAGAGGCTGGAATGGTGGCTCCAGGTCTCAAGCTGGATGATTCAGCATTCTCTCCAGCATGGCCCTTATTCCTACCGACGGAAATTGAAATTTGCATTACGAACCCCGAAGATGCCATTCTCGCTTCCCCCAACAAAGTTATCGTTAATGGCAAGGCAATTTGCTTCTTCAAGCTGTACCAGCCCGGCGACACAAATATGGCTCTCCGCGAACTCGAGAACTATAAACAGATCACGGAGTCCAATCTAGATCCTGATGTACGCATTTGTCGCCTCCTCGGTGTTATTAAGGATGACGAAAATCAACTTATTGGGCTGCTATTGACATATGTTGAATGCGACTTTCTAACTTTGGCTTGTGCTGTGGAGCCCGACACTCCGGCTTCCACCAAGCAGAAGTGGGTGGATCAAGTCACGGGCACCTTGACACAGTTACATAAGGCTGGAATTGTCTGGGGTGATGCCAAACCAGATAATATATTAATCGACAAGAATGATGACGCGTGGATTATTGATTTTGGTGGAGGCTATACTCGGGGATTTGTAGAGATAGAGAAAGCTGGAACTATAGAGGGTGATTTGCAAGGATTGGAGAAGATTGTCGAATATGTTTTCAGCGAGAGAGCAGAGTAGAAGTGTGTCTTTAAAGCTCTATCATCGCCAGGCGTCTGCCACCTTGAATACGTCTCAACAAGGACCGTCTGCAGACATTGATTCAGTCAGATCAGAGAATGGCCACGCCGAGCGCTCTTCCTCTACATCGAAATCCCCCCAACCCAATTTCGAGTAAACGGGTTCTTCGTCCTACGGCGCGCGGCAGGCATTACTGCTAAGCAAGAGAGACGCCACCCATAAAGATGGGCAGCCGGCAAATGCATCTCTTGGCCTTGCGTATAGGTCTGTCTTGATTCGGAGACAAGCATCTTCTCAAGCTCTTGGAGCGCAGCTTCGGCACCAACTGACCTCGAAGGCGGAACTACCCAGGCTGGATAGCTGATACCATGTCTTTCTCGAGTGACTATGAGGCTAGGTAAGGACTGGATGAAACTATCACATAGTAATCAAGCCTTCTTACTGCACCCGAAGTAGTAAAGAGTCGAGGTGAGTGCAGCGTTTTCCTCATACCGCATGAAGAGCTGCATCTCGGCATATAAACTGGTTGATCCGAATCAAATTTGACCCTTCCCTTTCCGTCGTAGAGAATCCTTGCGCAATACATAGCCATGAAGGTCGATCTCTCCCTGGGGCACAGGATAGCCCTTCCATCACCGAATTGCCTTTTTACATCGATTTAGGCGGCAGGAATGAGGATAGCCTCTCACTGCTGCTTCCATACTCAGATGCTTCCATGCTCAGATATTCTTCCTTATTTATATCTGTATCAAGAATAATCCTTAATCATTAGTAGTTCAAGGTTTCATTATTTGCTGCTCTTGGCACTTCGGAATTCGCAACCTTCAAAGCTTACCTCTAGCTCTTTGTACAGTGCAGACTTTGATATTACGAATCGGTAGCTTAGAATTCAACTATACATGCTTTGTTGATAAAGTCATTGCAATCTAGTCAAGCTAAGTAGCAGTTGCCCGAAAGACCCGAGCTTCCCAAATTTCCATAAAAGCCAATTTTCTAGGCGAATGCTAATCTTATTGTTTTTCTTAAGCCTTCCCTTCCTTAATTCGTCTTGAACCCCTTAAAATTTATCAATAGCCTCCTGGAAGAGTGAACACTCCTTCAAACCATTCTGTCGATGATATTATTTGCTTTGAGAAGCGCTGAGTTCTAACGGCCCAACTCCCGACTCTGAAGAGTAATCCACCTTAAAAGCGGGCGTACCTTGGCGCAGTGTCTCGGGCATCATATACTGTCTAATCTTTTCCCCCCATTCGAGCACATAACCATCTATATCATCAATTACTTCCAAGTAGTGGTCATCCACTGTAAATTTCACCTGGAATTCTTTGCTGACTCTCAGCGTCCTGAATGCTTCTAGGAACTTGAAATGCCGTGATGGGGAGCAAATCATCTTCGCAATCGAGGGCGTAGTTCCAATACGTAAAACTGCAGTGTCGAGACTCAAAGATTCAGACAGTTGTTGGCAGGTAGTTTGAAATTCTTTGGCTCGACTGGCCGCGTAGGGAGCCGAAATGTAGATATCGATGCTGAGGTCAAGGAGTTTGATTCCAGAGAGCGCAACAGGCCATTCTATCAGGAATGATTGTAGGATGGAGTTCCAGGTCAAGTTGAATTCATCATCGTGGCAGTGAAGCTCTGTGCGCCTCCAGAATACGGCCCAAACTTCCTTCTTGAGTTGAGTACAGGTATGCGAGAGGTGACGGACAAGATCAGTTGCTGTCCAATCCCAGTTTGAATTCCAGACTGCGTTGCTAGGTAACTTCGTTTCAATAAAGTATTTAGGCTCTAAGCTTTGACTATTTCTGAATAATATCTTTTTTTCTTCTTCTTTCAAGCCTGTGTGAAGGGCCAATTTGATCACCGGGCAAGCTTTATTTCCATTGTATCCCGTAGAGTACAAAGGCTCCAGCCATAGTCTGTATATCTTCTGGCGAAGCTCGAGAGGCATTTTAAAGAATGGGAATGAGCCATTTCTGTTTCAAATACTTAGCACACTGTTATAGCATCCAGGTTTATAGATCGCCTACCTTTGAAAGCAGTCTACTTTCGCCGAGATAACATTCATAGTTTCTCCACTTTCTTCACCCATGTATCCTTTCCAGTATATAAGCCGAGGAGGTGGATAATAGGCATAGCGGCCTAATACATATGTCGCCATTGCCTTGGGGGAGAAATAGAAGTCTCCACATCTAGATACAACTTCTATTTTCTCTGTCGAGAGCCCATCCGATGCTGTCTCTCTGAATGGTTCATTAATCAGTTGTCCAACTTGCATGACATTCTCTTTCGCCGAGTCTCGGAGTTCTTTATTGTGTAAAACCATATCAAGATTGGCGCCGGCAGCACTATGAGTGTTCATCTTTGCTGACTTCGGATCTGGAGCAAACTTGTCAGTTGTGTGGATTCCATCGATGTGTAGAAGCAAGTATTTCGACAGGATAGAATTGTAAATAAGCTCACCCATGTCTCTTCGTGATTTAGCCGTATTTCAGATGATATGTTGCAGTGGAAGAGACGAAAAAATTGGTGTACGCGTTCTCAAGGAGAAGTATGGTAGTTCGACCAGCTCAAATGTAGTCCGATTTAGTGAATCGATCTGAAGGTGAGATGAAGAACCCCCAACTTTTAGAAAGTTTGGGGTCGGTTGATAAGAGTAAAGTCTGTAAGAAGTCCTTGAGATGAATATCCTCGAGCTTGTGAGGTTGGGAGATGTGATTCACGTTTATGATGTTGATGGAAGGAGAATAAATCCAGGAAGCGAATTGACGCGTGGGTTTTTTTTTTTTCTTGGATGAAGGATGTTGTTCTAGTCAAGGATGACGTGAATTAGGATGCAGTGATTCACAAATATGATAAGTCAAGAAGATTAACGGAAGAAGTTGGTTGTGAGGCTTATTTATTTTGCATCTATTGAAGCTATTCTCTCCCATCTTGCAGAACCAAAACATTTCCCATGATCCTTCTCTCATCCGGGACGTGAAGAAAGCCACCTTAATTGGGATTCTTTCTTCACTCGAGACCATGGCTCGCCCGTTGATAGCTATCTACATGATAAATGCCTAATGCAAGATGAGGAGGCTATGAGACCAAGTTTCCAACCCTTTCTTCATTCAAGACCACCCATATCCTCCGTCAGTTTCATGCCAATCAGTGAGGTTTGAGGCAGCAAGAATGATAGCTGCTGTGGGGATGTGATGTTGAAGGTGAGGCAGTGAGATGATGTGGATGATATGAAGATTCGACCACCATAAAGTGAATGGTAGGTCAGGATGTGAGCCTGAGAACAAGTTAGCCGGCGTAATTGGAATTGGTGCAAGTGAAGCTTACCTTTGGATACCTTCAATCACGTTGAAGAGACGTGTCTTGGATAGGTGGTTGGAAAGTGAATCGGGACGCGTTTGATGGTGGACGTGATCATCATCGTGAAGTTGATATTCACTTTCTGATCAATTTGGAAGCGTGTAGAAAACGCGACCTAGGAGGCTGAAGGTGAGAGGCAAGGTTAGTTGGGTTGTCTGTGAAAGAAGAGGATGTGAAAGAAGTCAACTACTTACAAAAGAATTCTGTTGAGCTCGAGGAATCATGATGAATGTGATGCTTGTGAAGTGGAGTTTGGGTATGAAGTGAGGGTTGAGGATGAAGTGAGAGTTGAGGATGAAGTGAGGGTTGAGGATGAAGTAAGGGTTGAGTATGAATTGAGGTTTGTGTGTGGAGTGGAGTTTGATTGTGAAGATGATTGAAAGTTTTGGAACTCAAGGGAGGAGAAGGGAGATATATATACCTCATGGGGAGGAGAGGCTAGCAATCAGATCACCGAGCTAGTAGCCAGATCACCGAGCTAAAAATTCACTGAACGGCTCGGATCGCTGTTGAATTCTCCGAACCACGATTGGCCAGTTACGGAGATCACCTCTTGACAATATAAAATTCTTTTGAGCTAAGCCTTTTCAGGTTACCAGCCGTTGAGATCACCTCTTGATAGAAGATATACCTTTTGAGCTAAGCCTTTTCTAGAATTGCAATATATGAACGTACAAGTGGCAGCTCCACATCCTAGAACCCAGGTAATACATGTATTATACCTTCACAGGATCATTAGAAGGATAATTTTCTCTCTCTGCAAATCTCATCATGCCAGCGCCAACATCAAACACTGAAATAACTTTTTTCTGAAACGTATCACCCAAAATATAGACATCTTCTGCAGCATTACTACCCCCATCATTAATCCCAGTGATACAGACATTGTTACCCTTGGAATCTGTCCCAGCAACTAGAATCATATCTAACGGATTAGTATTGAAAGTTGTTCCATTGATTGTAACACCCAAAGTTGGCGGCTTAGCATTGCAGTTCACAATGTAAGCGCCATCAGCACTAGAGTACTTTGCAGCAGGACTGAACGCAGCATTGACCGAGTTGGCAACGGAAGTTGGGAAGTAATTTAAAGTAGTTCCAGAGTCAACAATGAACTTAATGCCAGCAGAATTTTTAACATTGTTCCCGTTCAAGACGACTTCTTGGGTAGCGGTGGTATAGAAATCCAACGCTTTGGGAAATCCGGTAATTCTGGTAACCAAGATTGGGGTGCTAGTGAAATTCTGAATGAAGTCGATGGGGGGAACACCGCCAAGTGCAAGGTATCCTGAAGGCCCAGAAATATCGCGGAGTATTGCAAGGCTGAACATTGATGACACAAGGTCATACTGGATTTGGGGTCCCTTAGGTGAATTATCCACCTTAGGATCTGTTCCAGCATAGGCGCTCGTTCTATAAATGTCAGATAATGGTTTTCAATTTTCACTAGAGAGGAAAATCTCCTTACATAGAGGGATATGCCAACCCAATAACCCCAGATGTTGTTCCATCACCTTGCCAAGCAGCATAATTCACCACTGCGATAGTCTGTTTAACCTTGACGCCTGCTAAGGTAACGTCTTCAGATCCTATGATCCCAGTAAGAAACTCTCCATCACCCTAGGTGATATTGAAATTCTCATTAGGTGTTTGAGAAAAAGTGCTAGATACAGTGTAAGTTGGCCCAAATTCGCAATAGGACTCAGACTCAGGAGCGCTAGTTTGCACATTGACACACTGAAATCCGTTCTCGACAATCCAAGTATCACTGGACCCAGTATCGACACTCGACTGGAATGTTTGTGTCCCAAATCTTATGTCAGTTGCAAATTCTTCGCCGACGAAGAGCGAAGTAAGAGTGCTACTATGGTTGCTGGCTGGTATGGTGGCTGGTCCCATAAGGTATGCCGCGCTACGGCTGTTATACCCTTTAGCAGGCGTCTTTCAAGTAAGAGTGAGAACATTTGATGAGACTTCAAGTGAAGCTGCCGGAGCAATAGGTACTGGGGATGATATTGATACGCTCTGTCTTGCTACTGCTAACCTAGCTAGACAAGAAACAGAGAGAAGGGAGCCCAACAACATATTTTCTGAGAACGATTTGAAAAGGAGAAGAGTCAAAAGGGACAGCAAAGAAATGATGCTAAATGATTGAGCTGAAAAGCACAACTGAAAAGTAACGTAATATTCATAGCCTTTTATAAGATCTACAAATGACCAAGTACGCAGAGGAAAATAAATCTCCTTTCGATGTGATTGATAAGGATGGCAAGTTGGTAACTGGGACTACACTAGATTTGGATAGTACACTGATCTCTTGAATTTCTGGAGATTTCTGTTCGAGCTTCAAGTGCCGACGGAAGGTCTGGGCTATGATACTGAATGCGGGGACGCTTCATCTTGCAGGGGTAAATCTCGGTGTCAATTCCTAGCAGACGCAAGACTCGTACCTGAAGGAGTAATGTAAGACGTACGGTGATACTGCACCCAGACTATTTGAGTCAAAAGGTCAATTGGTCAGCTTGTGTATGCACCATGCGTATCTGAGTGGGCAGGTCTTCTTACTCCCATGTTCATGGTAGCCAAATACGGCAGGAGGTAAATATCACCGTTCGAGCACGTCACGGTAACAGTGACAGTGGATGTTAGAATTGAAAAGAAAAAAAGATTCCACATATTTTTTGTGATAAGGGAGGTGCCAAATAAAAAGCTTCTCCCTCATACAAACCTTTTGAGGTAGGTTATAGGCTATGGCTGCGGTATACATCCAAATGCCTGCCTTCTTACAACGGTTTCTGAGCATTGCCGAGGCTTACTGTCAATGCGACGCTATCGATGCACAATGAATTAGCTAAACTCGCGTACGATAAAGAAAAAATAGTAAAATCTCGATTGGGTTTTCTCCGTACCGTTGCTCAAGTGGGGGTCAACGCATTGATAAAGCCTATGGCTAACTCCATAGGAACTTTGGTCGGTTGGAAATCTGGAGGTTTCTCTTCAACATAGAGTATGTCGATGGACATTGAAACTTGGCCAGGTGACAAAAAAATCTACTTCCTAAATGAATGGGGCGTTGCAAGGCCACGGCTTAAGCCACCATCGCAGCGCGTAGCAGTTGCGACCAAGAACTAGAAGTTGCTAGAATTGGATAAAAATCAGGCCAAATCAGGGAAGTTAATCTGAAAGGGCTAAACATTACAAGGCAAAGTAGCGTTGAGCCTTTTCTTGTCAGACACTATTCGAAAGATATGAAAGATGAAGTCTTGATGTTGGCCCCGCAAGGTCTCACGTGACTTGATGCTACTGGCTAGCCTTATGAGCACGGGACGGGTAAGGCTCGAACTAACGTTAGACGACTCAGCTGTGTGAACCTAAATTAAACTCAATATCGACTCAATATCAACTACACGAACTTTTGGCTCTACCAATCTCAAAACCCAGGGTATCTTCGCAACCAAGCTTCTAATGATTCAAGACTGATGAAACTTTCCATTTCTAGGACCCACGATATCGGTGTTGTAGCACGAAGCCTAAATTCAATATCTTTGACATCCAGGCCGCGACACCCTGGTTGTTCGTCGGGCATCAATGGTCGTTCGCCCTTTTGCCTTACAAGTGAAAGATTTGAAGCAGAATCCAATTTCAACGTTCTAGCTCAGGAATGGCCTCCGGATGACCAGTTTGAGACGGACACAATATCCAGCCCTTACCCATGTCGATTTTCTAGTATTCCAGATTTGCATTCAGACATAGCACATTTCGCATAAGTCAGAAGGTTTGGAATCAGATATCCCTGATATGGCAAGTGCTCTCATGGTAAATATATTTGATTTGATCGGTTTTGCCCCCTCTCAATCAGCTATTACGAAGTCGATCTTGACCTTCAAATCAGAAGGCAAATACATAAAAGCAAACCCTTCCTTCAACGCCGTTGATAATCAAAATTCCTCCTTCCGTTTGCACGGTGCTTCTAATATCATAATTATAGGTACAGCAGGCTTGAGACTGCTCTTGGATGCTTTCTCTTGCTCTTTCCAACTAAAGTTCCTCCGAAGCGGCATTCCTACGCCGGAGCTACACAAGACATTGCTGTCACGCATTCTAATTACCAATTTTTCGTTTGCCAGTTCGATCGACGTTGTCTTAAAGTGGGGTCGTTCAAAATTCATTCTCGAAAGCGAGGGATGCTGTTGGTGTTGCACAGCTTGCTGAAATTCGGATTCTGAGAATGTTGGATAGTTTCCGAGGATTCAATAACCCCCTTGACCCCGAGATAAGTCTAGAATGCCTCTCGAGGGATTCGGCTCCTGCTGTGTTGTTCTCAGTACAAGCGTATTCTCGAAACCTCCTCCCTCCAACTTCGCATACCTTCATGCCGCAAGAGTAAGTAGCACATTGACGAAACGAATAAAGTAGTACAAAAGTACAAGATGAGAATGTCCTTGCCTGTCCAGTGCATGGCATGACTTAGTCCTATATCCAAAGCATTTACTACTAGAAAAAATGGTCTATGAGGGCATAGAATTTTGTGGCTGATGTGAGCGGTGCTGTTAAAACCCTTTGTGTCTGTCTTCATAGTCTGTCGTCATGATCTGCCATAAGTGTTCTGTATTCCTCTCTCCTGGCTACTTTGGCCGTTCCATATTTCAACAAGGCCTAATTTGATCTCCAGCCGAAGATCTATGTACATTTCTGTTGCGTGGAATTCGTAATTCTTGTATTCCATTAAAGGTTTTCGACTTGTCCGAGGTTGTGGTCCGGAGCCATAATTTTTGCACTATTTTATCTGAAGTCCAGTTTTCCTCACCAGTGAGTTATGGATTCTTTTATAACGATCGGGTAAAACCTTGTACCGATCAACGTATGAAACACCGAGCGAAAGGATGCTTAACTTGTCTCATTTTATCATAGTCGTTGTCCTTGTAGTCTGGGTACACGTAAACTCCAAGGATACCTGTTTCTCGATAAGTTTGAGGTCAAATCTGGAGCAAAGGATCTCTAGTTCCTCTAGAATCCGTGCTGGATATAGCATCTTGCTCAAGGGCTGCTTCAAGATCATCGTTGTCATCTCCCGACTGTCGTGTCATCCCCGGTGTCTGGTGCTCTCCACCAAAAGAACCAATGAAAGCCAAGTCCACAGAATTTTGGCTTCTAAGAAAAAGCGGCCGGCGCCTTCTATCGTATCCTAAAATGGAGCGTATTGAGTATGTAGAATATGGATCTATTTCAACTCCATCAGACTGTCCAGGGTTGTCCCTTTCGGCAAATCTCTCAAGATTTTCGGCAGTAAGATTATTTACTGGCCAGATAACGCTCCTGGCCCAAGGCACCACAGTAACTATCACCAAGATCCCTACACCGAAGGAGAATGGGACATAAGGGGTAAATTCTTTTGGTGAGAATCCTGGCGATAGAAGGATGAGAACTGCAATAACTAAAAGCGGTGGTAGCCCGTACAGGCCATTTCTACGGCAAATTAGTCGTCTCGTTCCAAAAGCATGACTGGGAGGTATACTCCATAATAGATACTCTGTTCAACCATACATATGGTATTATAGAGCAGAAATATATGCCGAGATCGCTATTTACGTTAGTTTCTATTATTAAGACCGGAGGATACTTAAATACAGTTGGTAAAGCCGACTCAGCCCAAGAGTCGCTGGATAGAGCGAGGGTAGAAATACTCCGGAACCAATCATCAATCCACAAGAAAGTTTGTTGATATTATCGACATTGTCCAGGGTTGCATTTCGGACATGTTCAACGACAGTAGATAACGCGGAGGCGATCATATTGACTCCAGCTCTCAAGGAATAGATAAAATCTGAAATTGAGAGTGGCATCTTGAATCTCAATCTTGGGCCCAATTTTCAGATTCAACAGGAAATTTTTGGAAAAAAAATCTTAGTAGCAAGATATCCAAGTTATACCTCTACGGTACCAAAAAAATTCAATCATCAAAATGTCGTAATTTTCGGATTAGCGGGATTGATATAGAACTCCACAAATTTTGAAATCCATTTTACGAAGGGCTTGAAACGGGATTGAATACCCGATAGGCCAATGGACGAGTCCCGTAGGCATTTCATCAGGCATGAATGCAGTGTGCGTCCAAAAGCACTATGATCCAAACTTGCTGGCTCATCACATTTTGGGTTGATATTCAGGTGTTGTACTGGGTATCCCTCACACGGGAAGAATCAGCCAGTCCAAGACATTTCAATTGCTGGCTCCAATCCTCAGGTCTCAATCTCGGTCAGTCTGCCACAAACTACGTGTCCTTTCTTAGATTGCATATATCATTGGAATGTGAACTAGAGATAGTTCGCCAGACGTTCAGCCTCATGCCCTTTCGCTTATCTTCCAATCTATACCCTGTGGAATTTCGGTGAGAGACCAAATATTTGTGCCCAACGTTTGCCTTTTGAAGCCTTGCAATCTGCCTTTATCTGCCTTCTCTGCCTTGGTACCCAATATGTCTGCCTCAACGAGAAGACGAAAGCCCAAAATTTTGTACCAGCCCATATGCATTTCAGTGAGTCTGAGACAGGAGCGTTGCATGATGCGCTTTGGATGGGCTATCCACGGGTATTGTTCCAGCCTCCTCCGAAGCCGCCCGGCAATTGCTGCATTGCTCGCCTCGGCAAGGCGAGCGGGCTATGTATCTGATGTAATACTAAGCCGGATAGTGAAGATCTTAATTTTAATAACTAGAAAGCTTTCGACCATCATGCTCTTCATTCAGCCTTCCCTCTAAGATAGCCAGTGGCTTCTTCCAGTCTTGGGATATAAGGGTTGAAAATTTCTCAACCTCTACAAGCTCTTCCAAATCCATAATGGGAAGCAATCGAAATATTTTATATTTTGAATCAAACCATCCAATCCGTTCTGTGAGGTATATATGCCCTCCTGGCGTATCAATGGATTATGTGTCATTTCGATGTCGACCCGTTGCTATTCTTGATAGACACTGCTCCTCGCAAATACTGGCTACATGCTGGCAGCTATTTTTTGCTATCTTGACCTCATTGATATGCTCTTCTTATGCTATAAATCATGAATTGAGAGTTCGTACCCCTTTTCAGCTTGTTTAAAACAATCAAATTGATAAACCGCGCAGGAACCCAACTCTATAGATTTTGTTTCCCAAAATACTCTACAGCTAGACCTGGGGCATTTCAGTTTCATCATCGATCCAACCCCTTCTGTAATGCTAGTTGCATGTCTCATTCTCGGTTGCTCCGTCTCCTCGTTCGCATATCGACATCAGGAAGATAAATTCCAAACACCTGTCTTCATACTATCGCTCGTTGTTACTTCTATAATTGGATTCGCCGTAGGAATTAATGCCAATCTTATTATGCTCGCTCTTATACCCTGGGCACTATGTTGTGCCATGCTATGTAGTGTTGTGTTGCACTGGGGGATTCGAAGATTTCATAAGAGAAGGGAGCTAGTTGTGGTCCACTGTTGTGAGCGAGGCGAAAAAGAGGCTACCCCGCCACCACCATCATCGACATCTTCTTTATGAGGATTTGGAGACCGGAGGCGGTACTATCTTTACACTCGCCTTGCATCACACATTATCAGTTAAGAGACAATGGTACCCCTCACGCGTTCCATTCACATACCCCCAGGAGAAACTCAAACTCCGTTAACTGCCACACAGACCAGGCGTATAAACAGTACCTTTCTCCACCTCGGGGGGAGAATTCCTCATACGTTCGCGGTTAGCATACAAGATAAAGAGACATGAATGATGCGGGACCGCGCCGCAAAAATGAGAGTATAGCCGCGCTAAGAACGGGCATGCCACGCAGAACGTTGCTGAATGGAAGGGGAACTGAAATATGAGATCCTTGACTGTGAGGCCTATTATAGAATTTCAAGGAGAGTTTCGTAGATTGTTACCAAAAGAGGGACATTTCGTTCGTGTGGGGTATATGAGGCATGGATATTAAAAATGATAAGTCGTAAATGAATATAATATGAGTAGTTCGTACGAAAATAGGACTTTGACGTGCATGGTGGTAAATTCATTAGTCAAGAGATCTATTGAGATACTGTTGGAAGGTAGCGGCTATAGGCTAGTCTTTCTTAGTCATTATTTGTAAGGAGAATATTCCGTCGTGGTAAACCTTCTGAGCGAGGACTCGAAAAATGAGATGTCTCCTCTACAGCCGCAAGTGCCTTCAAGAATTCAGCTAGAAATTCACTGCATCCTGCAAAGACACTGCCGGTTATGTTTACTCTGCAGGATATAGCGTGTTTTTACCTTAAGCCAGAAGAATATGTCGTCACAACGAAGCATAGAAGCTGTTGTGCAGGATACGCAGTTCGACCAATCTTTAGTACACTCCATGTACCGGACCACATCTTCTTTAAAGAATCATGTACATTCGGCTACCACACGTTACTGGTTACCTCGTACTATATAATAGTGGTTTTCCCTTCTATAGTCCATGGATGGCTGTACATTAACCTATCACTTTAGTGATATATGCAACCTCTGCTCTAAGCCTTACGCAATGTTAAAATAAGTAGACATTACTAAATTCGATCACTCTAATAATAAACTCGTCAAGGATGTAACTTCATATCTTCAAAAGTAACCTCTGGTATATTGTAGCATGGAAATTAATACTAAATTACGCCGAAGAATAGATAATAATTGTCTGCTCCAGAAAAAGACCCGCGTCAGGTGATCAAGCAACAAAATTGATCATGAAATTTTAAAAGTCCTACTCTAGTCCCATGACGGTGTTATTGTTGGCTACGAATATTACCGCCGTCATATTCTACAGCCACATACCCAATACCACTGAACGGCTCCTCATTTTGTCTCTGGTTTATCCACAACGTAAACTGCGTTTGATTATCGTCGTATAATGAGTGTTGATTGGCTCGCTGCAGATGGGAGGGCAGCGCGATGGGAGCGCATGATTGTTGACTTTGATCCTCATAGAATAGAGTTCTTTCCTCTTGCGTAGTTATGCACGATATGGATTCAGCAGCTTTGTCGAGAGGGACCTCTTTATCTGGGATCTCGAGCTCAGAAGTATAGGTACCTATGAATGGGAAGCGGAATGCTGGGGCGATGATTTCTTCGATTATATTTGGTTCTGGTTTTGGTTTTGGTTCTGTTTTCTCATGACCAGTAGTTGGTGATTGTCCGGTGGAATGTTGATATGTTGCTGGGCGGGGTTCGAAATAATGCCTGTACTTGGATTTTCTTGTCATGATTAAGGTCTATGTGATTTGGAATGAAGTTTTATTGAAGAGAACCTCTGGTAACATATGTGAGAAAAAGATAATGGATTTGACATGTTCCAAGGGGAAGGGCGGAGAATCCCTTCATATACTCCCAAATCCATCGTAAAAGTTAATTGAGCCAGATTTCATATGCTCCCGTTCTTCCTATCTGGCTCATAACCATGCCATGCTATTGAATAGGCATTCGGAGTACTTTGCTGCATCTATCTCACAAATTCCTATCAGTGAGTACTTTGGACGAGTCAGTCAAAGATCGAGAGCACTAAACCTGCTAAGCCGAAGTAAGGAGTGTTGTGTTTTGGCAAATGCGGAAGTTCTCGAATGGTGAGGAGCCAGGACAGTATCTCGGCAGATTTTCTTAAAGAACGACATTCCGCTCCAATGATATCATTCAATAGCCGCCACCGCAAGTATCCCGAATGGATCGATCCTACTTGAGAAAGGCAATTTAGGTTGAATGCTTGCATGGGTAACTTACACTACTGTTGCAGGCTCTAAAGTACCATCAAGTTAAGGAGAAACTTGGTAGATTCTACCAAAGGGGCGAGACTTTCATGCAAAGCCAAGTCAATGAAAACCCTCGTATTCTATCCAGCGGGCTTCTGGACGAGTGGCTCAAAGAGAGAAGAGAAAGACATGTGATAACGAGTCCAGTACTCTATGCTGTAGCGCTGGAAGAAACCAATCTTTATCGAAGGATCAGCGAAGAACCTGGGGGCCTTTACTGTATTTGAAAGTACTACACTTTTATACAAGGCTCTCCTGTAGGGCTTATTTCCATCTTTAACCGCACGTACGAGGAATACTTAGCATGGGATATTCTATATGCAGTACAGATCCATAGATTAGGGAATTCGGCAAGGCCGGAGTGTAGTGGGTTAGTATAGTATGTGGGAATTTCTGTCCTGACCGCAGAAAAGTACCTTAGCTTTAGCACTTTACAGCTTGTCGCAAAAGATATACCTTAGTAAAAGGGGTGAGGACATGACTTTGGCTCAGAAATTTCTACGTCTGTATGCTCATCTTAACTTGTTGCCAAAAGCTCGTGCCTTGCTTTAGAAATTTTGATTGGTTAAGTGACCGGTACAATAAGGCAGACTTTACTTTGCTGCAAGACTGTTACTATCCCTGCCGTGTCACGTTAATACAATATCTTCAGCGAGGCTCCGGTGGCGCGACCAAGGGCGCTCTCCTCTCTCATTTCAATTGAACGGCCATGTCATAGTACTTTCAAGCGAGCACTCCACGCATAATGCAATGTTGCGTGCATTAAAGTACGCTCACCCAGACCGCCTCTGCTTTTCCCGCTTGTTCATTCTAGCCCCGATCCTTTTGTTTCGCTCGTATTTTGCTCAAGGTACGGAGTACAAAGGTTGAAAGGTGCTCTCCTACCATTTCATTCTATGCAGTTATTCCTGCGGTGCTGCCCAAATCTTGATCTTTCAAACGCCTCTCTGTGCACTGCATACATAACTTTCTTCCTCCACTCATTTAACACAGAAATATTTATTGACCAAGCCTAAGCAAGGCTCAATTCAATTTAACCCACAGATCAAGATGCGAAATCGCGGGGATGAGCGTTGTATCCAACCAGCCAGTCGTCTCGACAATATCACGGATAGCTTGTATACCTACACAATGCAAGCAATGGTTGAACAGGCTCAAACCCAAATCCATCAAGTGTCTTCGAATCACAGCAACAGGTCAATTCCCAGTAATACAGCCTATCCCAGCGATGGGAATGCGAAAATACCCAGGGGCGATGTGTTTATGGGGCAAATTGACACTCTTAGTTTTGACTTGCTCCAGGAAGCAGACGAGAATGTCGAATCTCAAAATCCTCCGGGCGGCATAACCTCTGCTGCAGACGGTCAAGAAGCCGACTCCGTCACCTTTTCAAATATCGAATTTCAGAATTTGCTAAACTCAATCGGGGTCGATAACCAAGAAGCACTAGGGTGCTTAATAGATGCGCAAGCCTCACATCCAACTAAAACCATTGGCAAATCTTCTCGGCTTAGCTCAGAGGAGTGGGAAACATGGAAACCCAAAATATACAAGTTATATGTCCAACAGAACCTCTCTTGCCAGATGGTAATGGTTGAGATGGAAAAAAAAGGGTTTCATGCCACGTCAGTTATTCTCCTCCTATTAATAGGAACGTCCTACTGATAATATACAAATATAGAGTGCCCAAATACAAAAAGAAGTTCCGTGACTGGGAATGGACAACCTACAAATCTGTCAAAAAACCCGAGCGACCTGGTAGCAAGCCTGTTCGGAGAGCTAGTAGGAAGTCTCGAAAAATTATTTTGGCTTCTCCAGGCACCATACGAGACGAATCAACTAACCCAGGTAGTTCACTGGACAGCATTGTTACATTCTTAAGCCCTCCACAATCCAACCCTGCATACTTCAGCCCGAGAATCCCAACGCCCATGGACAGTGTTGATATTGAAAAACAGATTTATACCATTCTCCGCAATGTTAAGCGTCTTTATCTCAGGAACATCCATCTGGGAGAATGGGAAGTCACGAACAGATATAAGGTCGAAGAGGATATTCACGATGACCTGCTCGTTAGCGTTGGAACCGCTCTTCGAAATTACGAGTCATTAGGGCCCGAAATTGGCCACTTGGGTATTTCAAAAGCTTTTCTGATTTTGGAAAAAGTGGTGTCTCGGTGCGGACTTTTCTCATTACCCGCAATTTGGGAATCGTTTTTACGAATGAAACGGAAAAAACATCTGGTCCTTGCAGAGAAATTCCTTCGCCATGCTTTGGAGCTGGCCACAACTACATTTGGCTACAAACTTGACCATGAATTTGTTCAGGTACTGATGAGTATTCGGAAGATACAAATGAGTTACCCAAATCAGATCCAAGCCGTCATCTTCAAGGCGTATAGCAGCTGCATCGATCATGTGAAAGAGAACCTTGGCGTTTCACATCTAACTTCCCTTGCGCTCTGGGCTGACTTCGTCGTGTATTTGGACAGCAGTTCGGCGAATGAAGCCAAGGCTGCAGTGGATACCATCCGATGTGCCATTCGGAAATCGGAAGAGGACAATGGGAGAGATGATGATTATACCCTCGAACTTCTCGGATTGACCCTTTATTTGTTACAGTCTACTCCTTCAATGGCAGAGGAAGCGGAAAAAGTGGCTCTGGATATGCTCTATAGAGTCAATCGAAGGGCACAAATTGATAGAAAGTTAGAGGGAGACTTGCTTACCACTTGGAGAGATTTGAAGCATACTCTGAGTGACTTCTGCCATGCTAGAGGGGACGATAACATGGCAGTTATGCATTTGGAAGATTACGTCAAGTATGGGGTAACGGATGGCCGGGATACTATCGCGCTTGAGAAATTGGAGGAGTGGTATACACTGCTGGGAAACCCGGATGAAGCAAATAGAGCACGTCAATGGCGAGAGGAAAGCTCGCGGATTATTGCGCAGGAAAACTATACTGTGCCACCTGTAGGCGAGAGGTCTGATATTGGCTGTCATGAGAGGACAGAAAGAGATGACGAATATGAGAATGAAGGAAGCAGTGAGGGAAATGAAGTAGACGAAACGGAAAAGTGCAATGATCGAGAAAGCGAAGGTGACGATACCCAAGCAGAAATTGAGCTTATTCAGAACCAGATGGCGCAGTTGCAATTGAGATTAAGTCATTTGCAGAAGAAGACAAAATAATGAGATGGAATAACAGCAGACTGAGAAGACGAGTCCGAAAATGGTTTTTTACTGTATTAGATACTGTGTTGTAATCACTGTTACCATGTTTTCTAGTTTCTCGATAAGCTGAACTTATTCTTGTTTCGACTCCACTGATGGTTAAACTACTCAAAAATATTCCGGCGTGAAATAGTATAGTAGATATCACAGGTAGAATAGCATCAAAATTCTTCAGTCTGAGACAGAGATAGCTCAGCACTGAAAATACACAATGCAAATTAAAATTATATGGGTTCTAAGAGCGAAGGGGCACAAGAATCTTGATATTTTCAGGTTTGCGCCACATATTATCACATTTAAAATTCGAATAAAACAGGGAAAGGGTTTTTTTGATTTGCCAAACGGCGTATTTTTTTGGTTTTTTATAAATATTTTTTCCGACCATGCAGGCTATTATGATACTACCAAGTATACTCCATTTATACGTAATTGTAACAAAGACCCAGCCCAAAACTCCAACTCTAGTACATCGGCGGCTATGAAACTTACGCTTCTATGAGCGCTTAGTTGATATCGACTCTCTTGACCTCAGTCCACTCCTTCTCTACCTTGGGGACAGTGACGATGAGAACACCATCCTCAAGCTTAGCAGTGATGGCATCGCCATCAACTTCTTCCTTCTCCTCAGCTCCAGGTGGGAGTTTGACTGTGCGTTCAAACACACCTACCTTCCTCTCTGACTGACTAAGAGTCTTCAAGAACTCCTCGTCGCCTTGTCTGTAAACCACGCCTGCAAGGTTCAAGACTCCTTTATCTGCATCCCAGTTGACCCCGACGTCTTCCTTCTTGGCACCTGGGAGTGCGATGTGAAGAACATATGCTGTCTCGGTAGAAAAGACATCGATGGGTGGGATAAAACTGTTCTCTGCGTCGACACCCTCGGCGACGACGGTCTCGCCAGAGCGCTGGGCATCACCTGCTACGCCTGCTTGCTCGGCGAGGTTACGGAGGGCCTGGGCCCATGGATGTTGCCCGATCGGGTGGGAGTTAAGGGCCTCGAAGAGTGGTCTCATGTCGAAAGCACCCATGCCTCCTGGGCCTGCGAATGGGGGATGAGGTCCGCGACGGCCATGATGGCCCCAGCCTCGGTGATGTCTGCCCCTGCCGTGTCGTCTTGGTCCTCGGGTGCCGTCTTCCTGTGCGTCGCCTTCAGAACGTTCGCCATTTGGTGATGGGGATCGGGAGCCACGAGCAGCTTCGGCTTCATCGCCAGAACGGTCACGGCGGCAGTGACGTCCTCGTCCTCCGCGCCCCCATGAGCCAAATCCACCTCGGCCACCATGTGGACCTCCGTATGCAAAGCCTCCAAAGCCAGGGCCAAAGCCTCCAAAGCCGGGACCAAAGCCAGGTCCAGAAAAGGGGAAGGCACCATGGGGTTGGGGATGGTGAGGATAGCCAGGAGGAGCACCGAATGGATGGCCTTCAGCGGCTTCGCCTTCGGCAGGGTGGTCGACACCTGCTCCGTTGGTATCGAAACCTCGAACGAAATCCCAGAAGGGAACTTGTTGGTAATTGTTTGCCATATTTGTTGGATGTGTGAATTATTCTTTTTTTGTGATTGAGAGAAAGTATTCTTCTTATATAAAAGATGAAAGAGTATGACGAACAAAAGATAGAAAGCGGAGAGCAAGTAGGAGGATTTATAGGAATCACAAACCTTCAGGCAGGGGGCCAACACGCACTCGCAGGAGCCAAGACAATTATTGAACGGTAAATTAGACAGAATAGAGTACGCGTGCAATTGAACTGAGAAGAAGCAACTGGAAAGTATTGAAAGCAAGATTGCGTGTTGAGTGGTGGGGTGCGTAGGCTCCAAAATCGCCACGCGTCCGGGAGGAACACCAGCATGTGCTAACAGACTCAGTTTCCCGCCACAGGCGGGGGGAGTGTGCCTGATCTTCTCACTTTCCGCCGCCATCTTCTGCAAGGGTGGTGTACCTTTGGTCCTTTAGTGACTCAGAGAGCACTCACATATTGCCTGCTTAACTCTGTTCGGGGCCGAACAGTGGCTCGCTAGTAAAGGGGGCATGATTTCGCCACCTTTAATCCAAGGCCACCATCTCGGGGTCTATAAACTCCCGAAATCTTTCCGAAATCCGATGTCCGATGTCCGATATCCAGAACCCCGGATCCGGCTAATCGTCGCATGCAGTAAGTTCGGACCCGCGATATTAAATGCCAAGACCGCAAACGAACATTATGTAATGCACGCCGAGAAATCTAGTCTCCAATATTCGTCAACTACATCGAACGAAAACAACTTGATGCCGCAGCGACAAATCTAGAACACAAAGAAGTCAAGAAAAGGACACTAGTCGGCGCGAGACAAAAGTCTGGGCATTATTTGCGACATGCAACAAACGAGCTCATTTTTTCTTTTACGTCGCCGTTTAGCCTGATTTCTGTTTTGGCAATGTTAGAAGTATGCTTTTCAATCGTGGTTTGATTGATTGATGCTGCAAGTGCTTGATTGAACTGCGGAACAACGCAGAGAAATTTACTCCTCATTCAGGGGCTATTCCATGCCTGTCCCGGCCAATACATACAGATACTATTTATGATTTCATTGAATCTTTGATTCGGGCATTTGGACTTTCAATGGGTTACCTCCGAAGTGAATAAGTACTATACTTTGGAAGGAACCTGGTGAAGCCATTGATCTAATCACGTGTCCACATATCTTTTTCCGTGTCTTCTCAGGCCAATTACATACGAGGGAGTATAGTTATTAGGGAAATTGCCTTTGCTAGAGTTTGCTACGAGTTTGTCAATTCAATACATTTGTACTTGAGCCAGAGCTGTACTTTTTAAGTTTTGATTCGGGATTTTTATATTTGATATTGTATGAAAAACTTCTATGTGGCAATTCTTTGCATTTCACTTAACGCTTGCCGGCATAGCGAACTGACCATATCATCCATCTCAGGCTGCTCCATTATCCACTGCAAATCAGCTTCCCACTCCACCCATTTCCCCTTCACGTCACTACACTCGTCGTAAAGACGTTGTCCACAGATGATGATCCAGTGGACTGCAGCTGGAGCGTGGCCTTCAAAAGCCATTATACTATCGGAGGTATCTAGCAAAGGACAAGGTGTGAGTTGTTTTCGAGGTCAATGCTGAGAGAGTGCCGAGCCTGGAATGAGAAACAGATATGGGAGGGTCTTACTTTGGCCATCCCAATTCGCCCTCCATCCTCGCCGCTTCAATGTCATTGTGAGGGTTTGCACTGCAAAACGCGACAGATCTTCCAGATGTGCTTTGTACATCAGAGCCGCGAAGTGATTGAGATTTGTCCACTCATTGCGGGCCTCAGCACGCAGTGCAAAACTGGGGTCTGGGTCACCGTATCTTAACCACCTCTCGCGCAGCGCACTTGCTAGGCTCTCGAAATTGCTCGTCTGGCTCTGTTGTTTCAATGCGCCGAGTAAAGTGACAAGCGCATCCTGTGATTCCGGCAGCTGTTCAGCCACAGAGACAAAAACATCCTCGAAGATTTCCGAAAGGTCAAATTCGCCGCTGCGCGAAGGGGCGTTTCGGGCTTCGAGCGACTGGGCTAGGCATTGAGCACCAGTTTGCCCGGTGATATTGCCAGTTAGATAATCATAAATGAGCGCAGCTTCGTTGTGAATGTCAGAGTCTGTCAGGGTGGCGTTGGAGAAGAACTCATTGAGAGATTCGGCCATGATTGCTACAGTACCGGCGCGCTAAGAATTAGGAGAGACCCGATAGATGGGTTTCAGGGAAAATTGAGACACATTAAGACTGGTTCTCTAGATAAGGTTGTAAGAGCGTAAGCGAGCTAATTAGAAAAGAGTATAGAAGTAACGTAGGAAATAGATTGTCAGAGTTGCAAAAACAAGCATTGGTCTTCGCGGTTTGGACTAGCCATCCCTGCTTGCCAGGGTTCTAGACGTTGGGGGCTAGATGGCGGGGTTATGAAATCGGGGGAGGGAGGGATGCCAAAAAACCGAAACTACATTTTTGATAGGAAGAGGAGGCGAAGAGGGATTTGTGGGCGGCGAGGAGGGAAATATCTGAAGAGCCACTGGGACTTGAAAATATAGTTGAGATCAGTATTGACAGTAGGGCTAGTTTTTAATATCTTTTGACTGAAAGGAGTTGTGTTTTGGATAAGAACTGGATCGAACTACTGTATTGACGGCAAATAAAAGGTTGAAAAGGTTTCTGTTCCGATGGAGGAAAAGTAGACGAAGAAATTCTCATAATATAGAGCGAGTATTTTTTTCTAATTTTAAATGTTTTGAAAAGTGACCTTGGCAATAAATCATACTTTCTGCTGCTGCATACTCATCGGTAAGAAGTTCTCATATCATCTTAAGAAAAATGTATCGAAATCAGTAACTTCTCTCTGAAGATACTCTTCTAGATAGCAAAAGAATCCATTCTCAATTTCAAAGATGTTTCTCAAAAAATGCCGCAAGTTCGTTATACCTATTTTCGATCAGCCTTAAATTCCACTCTATTCTCTCCAAGTCCCAGAAGGAGGACGCAGGGCATGATGGGGGAAGGAAAGAAAAACTTACCCGCGCTCATACTCCTTCAAATTCTCTGGGTCACCGAGGTTGGCTCTCGCGCCCATCCAGCCATGATGCATGTTCATGTAGCTTTCAACCACGTGTGGTTTACCTGGCCCAACCAGGATTTCTTTGTATTCCTGGACGATCTGGACGTCTTCGCCCTTTGAGGCGAGGACGATGTGCGGGATGGTGACGGCTTTGGCATCCTTGGATTCGAGACGACTGAAGGAGAGAGAGGTTTAGTTTATTGAAAAAGGGGAGTTTGAAGGGGAATCGTTTGAAGTTAAGGAGGGATGAGGAATTACCCTGGATGAACCTGTCCACTCGCCTTGAATGGAGAGTCCTTTGCTGATGCAAGGACCACGATCTGGATTGCTTCAGCGTCAGTATCATACTTTCTGAGAAATGTAAACAAGGAGAAAGGGAAAAATTACCTTTCCACCCCAGCAAAGCCCGAAAGAACCCCAGCTCTGCACGCCACTCCACTCTTTCTTCGCAGCATCCATGTAAGGAAGCAATTCTTTGACCTGCAGGTCAAAATCAAAAGCCAATTTCATGAAGGCATCTTTCTCGGCCGTCTCCTCGGGAGAGGTTTGGCCAAACCACTATAATTTACCAGAAATTCGTCAGCTATATCAGAATGCAACCGTCTCGTTTGAAAAAGAAAGTAAAAAAAATGGAAGAATCAAGAATTGAACGTACATGAGCTTTAGCTCCACCACCTTTGAAAAAATCCGGCACCAAAACCACCGCGTCCAGCGCAGCGGCAAGGCAGTCCGCACCTTGGAGGGTCTGAGGAGCCACGCCGAAGATATCGTAGATATCAACTATGGCTTTCTTGCTGCCCTCGTTGCCAGTAACATCTGACACAAAACATTATCAGCCATGCGCTTCGTCTCATCTCAATACCCCTCATCACGTGTTTGAATACCAATTCAGATATGCAGTGCCATAGGTGCCATTTTAGAGAGGAGTTAGGATAGAGGCTAGAGGTAAGGGAGAAGGAGGAGAGGAGGAGGTCAACGTACAAGTCCGTAGCCCACCCACTTCCTTCCACTTCCCCTTCTCGACATACCCCTCCACCACGACAGGCGGGATAGTCCGACACGCATCGCTTGGTGTTTTGTTGATATCCATATTTTTATCTTATTTTCTCCCTTTCACTTTTTTTCACTTTCACTTTTTCACTTTCTCTCTTGCTCTTGTCTCTCTTCCGTTCAAATAAGATTAGCCCACTCTTTCTTTCCCTACCACAAAGCGAAAACGGACCTTATCTCCGAGATCTGAATTCCTAGATCTCTCCTTATCGAACCGCAGTGTTTCAATTGAACTCGGATTTGAATATAAAAGTAACAAAGAGAAGAAAATCCTGTGGAATTCAGAGGGAGGAGGAGGAGGAGGAGGATGGAACTTCGGTTTTAAATATTTATCATTGTCAATGGAAAACTGCCGGAACGATCTTAATCGGGAAACCTACTTGGGATGTGATGTTCGGCGATTAGCCTTCGTTATTTCCGCATCGGTGAAAGAAATTCGCGGCGGACCGCTTACTTTCCGTTCCGTTTCGGTGCGAATGCGGGGTTGTTTTTTGGAAGGGGAATTTTTTTAAAAACCAGGGAAAAAAAGAAAAGATTAATAATTTAAACGTTTTAGGAAACTATAAGAAGGTTTGTAAAGAAGTTTACTAAAAAAAGAGTCTAAGATACTAAACCTTGTTCTTTGCTTATGCTTATTCGTCTTTTCGCGCTTTTTGGAGCAAATACTCTTTTAAGAGAAGAGCAATGCCTGTAAAGAGACGATGCCCTTATTTTTTTTTAATGCAAACTAAAAAAGAAAACTGTGAAACTTCCCAGAGGTACCCAGGTTACTCATCTACCTAAAATATAGTAGTAGCCTGTGGTGGGTGAGAATGGATAACCCAAGAGCGCCATGGTGGCGGGGTAAGCGCATCGCAGCAATGTTCAGCCTCGTCTCGCTCGACACTGGTGAGCCTGAGTATGACGTTGGGAGAAATTTCACACGGGCATACGAACTATCTTCCTGTCCTTGACAATGCGCATATAAACCCGAATGTGCACCTATTCAAGACTCTCGGTAACCCAACCACCAGTCTAAATAGCGTAGTAGCATAATTTATAAGGGAAATGGGACAGGGTATCAAGTGAGCGGCAAAAGTGTTCTAATCGTAGTCTACAAGGTAAAATCGATCACAATCATAAGCTAAAGGAATCATACGTGAATGCCATAACTCACTGTGCAAATTCTTCTGGTTCTGATAATAAGGGATCGGGCTGATGTGAAAAGTATTGCAGCGTGCGGTTTGTTCGTCACGTGAAATCTATGTATTCTTTCCACCTACCTATTCCTAGGTGTCTTCCTGGGAAGTCACAGTTCATGCACTCACATCTGAACTTTTCATTTCCAAATTGAACGGCAGAAGTAAGGATACATATCATTATCCATTTATGAACTTAGTAAAAAGAACTGTTTGGGGGTATAATGTATATAGTACATGCAGAGAAAAATAAACGTGACCTTGGGTGTTTTTTCAGTTCCCAATCCATAACCCTCCTACCTTTTCCTTCCCATTCCACAAATATATAGTTTTATAATATTTAACCATTTGAAAAGATCTCCCACTCCTAGATCCGCACTCGATTAGAAGTATGACTCCATGTTTTGGTGTCGTAATAATGCTTTGGAAGTAAAACCCTCTATTGTAATATACAGTTTTTTTAAGAGCCGATGCCGGAAATTTTTTGTGTTGCCGTCTAGTTTGAGAGAGTGATATTCAAGTCAATACCCAAGCCTTGGCTTGAAGGTCTCTTAAAAATGACTTCCTTTTTGGTAAATTCTTTCCAAAAATCATGGCAGTCTGTATAAATATATCATTAGTATTCATTGCTGGAAAATGAGAATTTTGTCACCAGAGAAGTCTCTCTGGATGGGATGACATACCCTGAGTCTCATGAAATTCAAGGACTAATCCTTTAATGCCTTTTGCTGCTGTTTTCTCTTGTATTCTTGCAAATGCAGGACCCGCTGTTGACTCAAACGACTTTATGGTTGCGAGGCTGCCAGATGTACTCCGCCTAGAGAGGCCTTTGGCGAATGAAAGCGATCTTCCGTCGCTACTCTCGAGTGTCAGAGTACACTTCTTACTAGGCTCTTTTGGTTCTTTGAAGAGGTGTACTATTACAAAAAGTTTTATTAGCTGGCACATAGGAAAGCTTTAACAAGGAAGGGGTAATACCTGGCCATTCCACAAACTCATGCCTCTGATCTTGAGTGTGTCTAAAGTAGAGAATGTACCTGGTCCTAGAAATTGGATCGAAGAGAATGCGTATTGCCCCTAACCGACATTGAATATCTTTATCTGTCGACTTGATATATTGAAAATCAGCACAAAATTTAACCTCTTTGTTTAATAAAATACGTTGAAATTGATCGAAATCTGGAATGTGTAAGTCACTAATTACATAACGGAGGAAACTTTGCCATACCATTCTTATTGTGAAATTTATAAATAGGTGCACATTGATGCGGCATAGTGTGCTCCCCGTTACTTTCCGATTTTGTAGTGATATGGAGATAGTGGGCTCCCAAGAATTTCATTCGAAATTTATGCGTCTTATCTGCATGTCCATTGTCGAGGAAGGGTATCATTGATGTTTCGATTTTTGAGCTTGCAGCAGGTTCCATGGAGTGCTGGATCATTTGTTTGTGACCAATAGACGAGATTTTTTGTACATAACCGTCCTCAGATCTGGAAACCGAGTCGATGACAACATTGACCACATGATTGGCCCCATGATCAGCATAGAATCTGTTTGAAAATTAGTCAACAACTCCAATTAGCTTGCCGTTAGCCGACTTACATAGACACTGGAATCTCGCGCTCTAAAGTATAAGTATTATACTGAGATTGAGAAGATGTCGAATGACTTCTGCTATCGGAGCGTGGTCTTGAGTGTGACGGAGAGGTTGAGAACGAGCTTCGATTATTATGTGGACTGATTGAGCCTGACGGCATAGTCCAGCCACCATAGGGGCTCGAATGAGGTGAAAGTGAAACTGGTGACCTCGATTGCGGTATGTCAATAGGTTTGGTCGGCGAAGTTGGAATGTAGGATTGGTAGGGAGCAGAATGGTCAATCCGTCGAGGATGCAATATCTCGCGTTCAATTCTCTCTTCCAGTTGGTTCCATGCCTCTAGCTCCTGTTTCAAGGCATTTTCGGGCTCCCTAGCCACAAGAGCAACTTGGGCATGAGGAGCTTGGCTATTCAGGACACCAACGGCATCTGCAATTTGATCACGCATATCTCGTAACCTGTACAAAAGGGGCTGGATCGGTGGCCGGGTACCTTCGTTAGATCCAGTTTCAGATATACTTTCTAAGGTTTCCACTCTCTTCACCCTCATCGAGAGATTATCAAGTCGTTGAGAGATAATCCCACGCACTTGACTTTCATCAACTGGACGTGCTTGCTGGATGGAGGGCAGGGCCTGCGTAGCCAAAGCGTACTGCTCGTCCTGTACTTCGTCGATCGTTTGCCAGGGCAGCCGCGCTTGTCGAGGTGCTTCAAGACGTTGAAGTGGCCTTGGTGGACTAAGCGCTTGCTCAAATTGTCGCAACATGGGATAGTCAATCTCCCGTGCTTGCTGCCCAGGTTCGAGAGGGTTTGTGACCCTTTTTAGGTTAAGTGCTACTAAAGAAACCAAGTCAAGATGGGAAGATACAAGCTTGAGGTTGGAGGAGAGTAAATCGGCATTCGAGGCTCTATTTAAAAAAAAAAATCAGAAATATGTTTTCAAGTGGAAAAATGGAGTGGGTACCTTATATCACGAACCATACTATTAGTATCCATCCCGATGTCGAATGCTGCCAGCGAAAGAAATAATTGGAGCTTCTCCCGAAGCTTGGCAACGGTCGTCCGCTCGGCAGGCCATGTTACTTGCTGATATAATTCCACAATCTGATTTTTCGTGAATGGGGCGGTCTTCAGCCAGTTAGATCTCTTAGGGCGGATTGCTTTTGTTTGTGGGTTGACATTCTGTATTAAGAGCATATGCCTCTTGATAAAATCCGTGCACTGGTCTCGCATCTGCTCGTGCGAGTGCTGAAGGCGTTCATTTTTCGCAAATGTCGGTTTCCGTCTCTCCCACTCTTCCAGGCGGCTCACGATATGAATGAATTCGTCAAAGAACTGGTCTGCTTCGTACTTCGCATTTAGAGGGCCATCGGACACCGCCTGCCAGACGTCCCAGACGACGTTTAGGCCAGCAACCACATCACCTATGGACCACCCGAAACTCATGGTGAAATATATAAAGTATGTCCACGGTGGGGAGGTATGAAGAGGTTATATGGCTGGGGGCGTTACTCTGTGGCCTGGGTTTGCATACGACAAGGCTGGGCCTCGCGAATCGCGGTCCCAGGGAACGTGGCACCGGACCCCTCTGTGCATTCCCTGCGGGTCGAACCACCCACGCGCCGACCGTGGGAGGAGGTTCCAGTGTCGTGTGCTCAAACACGTCTGAAGGCTGCCATCCATACCATGGGTGCGGATGTGTGGTGACTGAAGGCGGCACCAGAGGCCAGGACTGCGTTTTGGAGCCGAGTTGATTCGGCTCTCTGCAAGATCAAAATATGTTTTTCATCCAATTTTTTTTGTTTGTCTCAACTGCGTGATGGTCTTCTCAGGTCGAGATGAGGGTGTGGGGTGGCTCCAATGGAGTGGCTACGTGTGGGAGGGGAGTCTCCCTGGCTCGTGCATAGCTCTTAGGCCACTCTGTATCCATTCTCGCCGAGCTTGTCTATTGCAATGCGTCCCCTGCCGTCATCTTATGAGTCCTGGACAGCCTGAAGAGCACTGTATTTGTGTTTCCGGAGCGCGGTGGGAGCCTGAAGAGACGTCATTTGACAGTGGCTCAGAAACTGTGAAGGGCCCGAGATGGGAATGATCTGAACGAGTCAGCTGAGACTTGTCCGGTATAGTACAGTGCAGCCCTGAGAAATAGGACGAAAGAATCCGGAAACAGTACGAAGTACAGCAGTAGTCTGCTCTGTTCTGTAGGTAGTGTAGTATTAGTGACTTGCTACTTGGCGTTTGGGAATGATGGAGAATAAAAAATGGTGGCTGTGAACTCGCCAGCATATTGGACGGTTTGGCATCGAGGCGTTGGTTTCTCGTTGAATCATCCCCCATAGATCCCACACGTGTTGTCGCTTGCGAAAGCGAGTCGGTCTGATTGGATGACTCCAACCTCATCTCTACAGTAGCAGCTGGTTACTCCCGTCCCCGACCAGAACACCGCACCGTACCGTACGCCGTCCGCCGACTCTGGAAATATAGTGCCGTGCAGTGCAGTGCAGTGCAGTCCTGACGAGTTAACCCTGACGAGTTACTCACTCACTCACTCTCTACTGTGCCACGAACAACGTCTCATAAAGTATCCACTTTCACACCCCAATGCATTCCCACGATTCACACTATTCCCATCATTCACATCGACAGCACATTTAATTTGGAATCTCGGAAAACACTTCTAGGCCCAGGATCCCATTCGTTTCGAATATCTACCTACATTCGGGGCGACCAGGCGATCTGGGCGTGGCAGGGCGTATTTCACTATGGGTTGGGATTGAGTTGAGGGAAATTCCAAATTTCGAAAACCACGCAACGAAAGGGCGCAATTCATTACTCAACCATCATAGCTCCCAGCTGAACTCGTCGAATGTGAACTAAAACTTCGACGGGGGAACGGCATCCCTATATCTCAAGATTCTGTGCCCATGTTCTGTCTCCGCTGCCCATGAATGGCTCGATATGGGGCCTGGTCAGCGCTTGATGATGTCCGGCAAGGTCACGATGGGGGAGTATTCACCCGAGTCCTGCCCAGTCTTGCCCCGTTCAAGACAGCGGGAAAAGATGCTTGCGCGGGCCGTGGCAGTGCAGGGCTCTGCAGGGGATCCGGTATCCTCTCGCCAAGGGCTGCCCGCCCGTCTTCAGCCTCGCCGGGAGCCTGAGCGGCCAGCAATCTCAACTTCCATCATTTATTTTGAGGGGGCAACTCAACATTAAAATTATATCATGAAGCTCATATGACTTCTTCAACGGCGGAAATCATGATTATTGACAAACGCTGATTTCCTCGGATACACCCGGCTCCGGTTTCACGCGACGCGTCAAAAGAACTTGCGGTCCATGACGACCGCAGCGCTAGGCGGGGAAAATGGTTCTCTGGGGATTTCGATGGTTGAAACTATTTTTGAACCCATACGCAAGAGATGACTTTGGCCACATCACTGTACGTACCGGCCTGATAAGACATTTTCGGTTGCGTGCTGACGACATGGATTTAGGAAGACGATAGGAGGGACTACATCTTAACTCGGCTGGAAGGGGCCGAATTCTCGGAGTGGTCATGGGTAGTCGTCGTCGCTGGAGTAGGATTTTTTACAGATGCTTACTCGATATTTGCAATTAACATGGTGGTGCCAATACTGGGGATTATCTACTATGGCGGGACGATGCCTCACAACTACGAGACCGCCCTGAGCGTCGTTACCCTCGGAGGCTCAATAATTGGCCAACTAATATTTGGATTGGGTGCAGATCTGTGGGGAAGACGTAAAATGTACGGTGTGGAATTGATAATCACCATCGGCGCCACTCTAGGCGTCGTAATGGCTTCAAGCGGCGTTGCTGGCTCCATGTCAGTTATCGTGTGGCTTCTGGTTTGGAGATTTGTGCTTGGAATAGGGATTGGTGCAGAGCGAGTACTACCTTCCATTGTTTTTTTTATTTATTTCATTGGTTTCTGGAGCCGCTTTGAAGATCTTCTGTAATTTTTACTTGTTCCTGTGGTCCGGCTACTGACTTTGGTTTGTGCAGTTACCCTTTAAGCGCAGTTATCTGTGCCGAGTAAGTTCTTCTAGAATTGTTCAGAGAATACTACTAACACTCGCAGATTTGCTCCCACCCATCTTCGAGGAAGAATGATGACTGCCGTATTTATGTGCCAACCACTTGGGCAACTTGCGGCTACTCTTGTAGCATTAATTGCAGCTGCCAATCTGCGACATGGAATCCCAGCCGATGCAACCAGTACAAATTGTAACCCTAGTTGCCAGAGAACTCTGGACGCTATTTGGCGGTGGACTATTGGTGTAGGGGTCATTCCAGCTGTGATTGCTTTGTGGTTTCGACTCACCATTATCGAATCTCCAAGATATACCGCAGACGTGCAACGTGATAGTAAGAAGGCGGTATCAGAATTAGATCGATACCTTTTTCAAGCTGAGGCAGTGGGTGCGTCTGGGATATCGATGGGTGGGCTGCCTCCCCATCCAGAAACTTATCCCTTACGGCGTATGTCTTCTGGTGCGGACTCAGGTGTAGAAAGCGATCCGGGAAGTGATCCAGGAAGTGATCCAGGATCCGTCCAAGGAGAAGAAGCCCCCCAATCGCCTTACAATATTGAGCGTACTACCTCTACACATGACGAACATTCTGTTGATAACCAACATTTTAGGATGTCCAAGCCAATTCCATCTGGATTAGCAAGTGAGGATGGCCAGTTCAGGATAAGTAGATCTTTACCGCAATACCAATCTACTTTCACCGAGCTCCCCCCTCCGGCCCAAGATCCAGATGAAATACCGGTAGAAGATCCTGTGGAAAGTCAAGTTCCACCTCCTCCTTCATGGGAAGACTTCAAGCAGTACTTTTGGCATCAAGGGAATCTCCGAACGCTTATCGCAACTTCGTTCTGCTGGTTCTGTAAGTAAATTTCGTATTCCGATCTAGAGTTTCGACGTGAACTCGATTTTCAGCCCAGGTAGGGTTTTTAAACCCGATACGCCGAGGAACTCTTCTCTAAGTGATATAAATTAAACACAAGACTGACCATTCCTAGGTGTCGATCTCCCTTTTTACGGACTCGGGTTGAACACTCCTCGAATTATAACTGCCGTCTGGTATGGAAATGATCAGCCGGCCGAAGACGTTTACTCGCTTCTCGTGCACAACGTCTGGCAAAGTCTTATCGTCGTCTCCATTGGGGGGATCGTAGGTTGCACCATTACCTTGGTGGCAATTGACAAACTCGGCCGCAGAACCATACAAATGATCGGATTCTTCTGGCTTTTTATTCTATTTATTATAATTGGAGCCTCCTTTAACCATCTGTATGTTATTGGAGATAGCTCTGCTATCATTGTACTTTATATTCTTTGTCAGATATTTTTTAACTTTGGTAAGGACGAACCATTTTCCCCTTGAGCAGAAAACTAACAATTTTTCAGGTCCAAACACGACCACCTATATAGTGAGTCATCATGATAAACCCCACGTTTCAGATTTGGTCCTACCGAATTTCAAAACTAACAGATCACAGTTATCAGCAGAATTATTTCCAACTCGTTACCGTGGGCTTTGCCACGGCATATCCGCTGCCTGTGGAAAGCTGGGCTCTGTCATCGCGCAGTTATTCCTTGCATACATCAACTATGGTCACGATATAAACTATGTGACGATCCAAAAATGGCTCCCCTACTCTTTACTGATGTTTGTCTCACCCTTTCTCAACTCTTTCCCTACGAAGACAAGCGAAAGATGACTAAACAACCCCTTTTTCAGATTCTCAATCCCGACCCTCCTCGGCCTCCTCATAACCATAAAATGGATTCCTGGGAAAGAGCACGCGCCTGATGGCAAAGTCAAGACACTGGAACAGTGGGAGGTCGGCCGGCCGCCGAACAACTTCTCTCAGACGGTAATCGCCCGGATCGTCAGGGCGGTTTGGAAGAAATTGGTCAAGATCTCCGACAGGCTCTACATGGTCCTTGATTGGATGGCAGGTAAGAATATCTCTCTTCACAACCTTGAAACCAGGAAAGATCGAAAAGGCTAACATCACATCTTAGGAGGTGAGGAGAAAGAGCTGAGAGAGCGTGCGAAGAAGGTCGAGAGGGAAGAGAGGGAGGAGAGGGAAGCCCAAGATGCTCAAGATGCTCAGGGGTCGCAGGCCCAGAACGGAGCCGGGCCCGGCGCCGGCGGGGTGGCGTTTGGTACCGGAGACGGAGAAGGGTTTCCACATGACGGTATGGCGACAGGCACATCGGTGCGGAGAAAGAGCCTACCTGCAGGTTACCACAGTATCCCGTTAGATCCTTGAATGTATTTATGCTGTATTACGAGATTTCTTGCATATATATTTATATCTATATGTACATTCATCTGTATATCGAATCCCAACGAGCAGTTACCCATTGAGAGAAGATTTTGGTTTATGTTAACTGGGATTCAAGTTATTTGATACGGAATATCCGTCCAGTTTTCAAATTTATTAATTTATTAGGTTTTCTTTTTCAAGAAAGGTGCAATTTTTAAAAAAGCAAAACCCTAAAACCTAAGACCTTGAAAAAAGAGGAGATAGCTAGAAAGGAGCACACAAAACCACATCCAGACAGCTCTGGATATCTAGTAACCAAAACCCCTCCGCATACAAAAGCTGGGAATAGGACAATTTCCATGACCTACTCTCTCTATTAAAACCACTCCTGATTATCCTCCATCTCCATATCCCTGCCCGTCCTGTCCACAGCCTGACTCTCCAAATAACCCTCCGGGTAGGGGTGATCGTCATCATCCAGATCCAGGCTATGGATGCCGTGTTTACTGTGCCTGACGACGCCCCTGAGGAACTGATCGCGGACACGGCGGGCTTGCCGCATCATAGCCATCTCGATATTGACTTCGCGGTAGAAAGGCCCGGCGCCGACGAGGCGGTCGTAGCCTTTACGGCGCGAGAAGCGGTGCGCCTCGATGCGGCATAGGTTCTCGTGCTCGTGGTACAGGCGGTCGATGTCCATATGGTGGTTATCGAACCACTGTCCGCCGCCCATCACCTCTTCGTAGTCCCATACATCTGTGGCTTCCGCGGACACGTTGGCCACGGCCCGGAGGGTCCAGCCGCCACCCGTGCCGCTGGAACGGCAGATTGGGCATCGGAAGACTAGTTTATCAGGGTGGTCTTGCACGTCTTTGATGCATACGAAGTGGAATAGGTGGTTACAGTGCAGTTGTGCGACCGTGGCGCCCGGCTCGTAGTCCCGAAAGCACATCACGCATCGGTCGTAGAAGTGCGCGATGTGTGGAGCCGTGCTGGCGATCGGGTGGATGGGAAATAGGGCTGAGAAGATGTGTTGCGGGTCGGCGAGGTTGAAGTGGTTTGGTGGAGGGTCCGGGTTTCCAAGGCTGTCGATGCGGTCGTAGAAGGCTTTTATCAAAGGTAAGAATAATTCTTTCTTGTTCCCGCCGGTGTCATAGACATAGTACAATTTTTTCCTAGGGAAATTATCAGATATGCTATTGAGAGAAGAGATGAGGAATATTTACCAAGGACGTCTTTTCATCCAGTCTCTGAGGAGGAGATAGCTTCTTCGAAGTCGGTTTATCTCTGCAATCTTTCTCAGGTTGATTTTCATATCTGAAACTAGAGGGCGTTCGGGCCCGTGGATGGGCAGAGTGTATACATCCGCCGGTTGGTAACTATAACTTGAGAGCAACCTTCGCAATTGCCATTCCTCGTCGTCGAAAACAATGCGCGAATTAATCAAACAATCCTCCACATGTTCGCTGTCGAGAAGACGTTCAAGTTTATTGTTCTGACTGAGTAAATCTTCCCAAAGTTCCCATTCATGGCCCAGTGGGTCAAGATGCTAGAAAGGAAAAATCAATGTTTCAGAAGATTTGAGAGGTGTTATTTACTTACTTTTGTAATGAGTGCTGCTACATTCTCTGGATTGAGGTTATGCCCAACTATCTCTTCTCGTGTGCGATTCCGGTTAGGGAGCGGGGGTAGAGTGTCTGTTAGAAGTGCGTCATGAATATCTTTTACAGCATTCCGTAATCTGGTGTATAGATCAAAAATACCATATCCCTCTATTTCCTGTTGCAGGTTTCTTGGATGCCATGGAGCTCCGTGTTTGAGTTTGAGCTCCATTGCAAGGAAATATAAAGATAGCTGCATGACTCGGGCAATCTGACGATGCCCAATTGGGTTCTTGCCAATACTCAAGCTACGGTAATGCAGTGCACGTATCCATGCTCTGTGAAGGATCCAGGAGTTTCGAAGAAATTCGTTCGAAATATTTTCTCCGGACGGATTCGGGAAATGATCAATAGTTGGATTTCTGGGATCGGCAAGCCTTCGGAGGATGCGTAGCATCTTAGTCATGTTGATAGCACGTCTTAAACGATCCATCTGAAGGGGATCAAAATTATCATTTAAATCCTTTGCGTTTTTTAAAATCTTTTCCATAACTCCATGTGATGTGATGTCCTATTTATTCATGTTAACGTAGTCCAGAAGATTTGAGCAACTTACATCTCCCCATCCCTTTAATTCATCTTTGCGCCATTGTGGATCGTCTTTGGCTTTATTCGTCTCCTCGATCCCATCTTCGCCTAGATTTTTACGAACATATCTGGATATTTCTTGTAGGATATACCCACTGTAGCTCTGCATGTCCCTAGACACGAATAATTCCTTGGTGCGAAAGAGACTTTCACTATCATCCCCGGGCAGAGTCCAATCCTGTGCCAGTAATCGTTCATCATTTCTTATTTCTTGGGCATAGAGGTGTGATAGGTGGTTTCGCCGGTCACCCAAATAATCTGCTCGAAGCTCCTCCCAATCATCCTGGTCGTTCATTCTGTTGGTCAAATGAGTGTAGTATATAGAACAAACTAATATGGAGGTTTGTAAATGTACTTGAAGATTCGGTAGATTCAAATAAGAACTAGAAACAATATATACTACCTTTCTATTCCTTGTAGAGCCTGGCAATGCCCTTTCCGGCGAGGCACGTGAGCAGTGGAGACAGGATCCGGCCGATTGACAAAGGGTAGACAGAACACAAAGAATAGCAGCATTTCAGCACCTAAATGACGTCTACCGTTGAAAGGAAATTCTGACATAGGAGATCACTGACATCGGCAGTACAAACGCATTGAAAACAGAGAAAAGGGACACTCTGATGACAAACGAACTGAACGAAAGAAATTTAAGGACGGACGAAAACGGACTGGTACCTCGCACAATTCCGGCAAGAACATCCATCATTTCATAATCCTTCAAGAATGCATCGGATGCATAGGATACAAGAATGACAAAGAATGCAGATTTACTAGGCGTACTAAGGCCTTCAGAGCTACAATGAGGAAGGTGGTGAAAGGGAATATAGGCACGACGTTCCGACGTCGTTTAAAGTCACGTGCATTACAATTAGCCCCAAATTGGTGCTCGGTCACCAGAGGATTCTGGGAAAATTTTGCGACGTGCAACAAAACTCGCTGACGCCTTTTATTGGTTCCCGTTATTACCTGCAAGGTTTTTTGTACTCCAATATTCTCCCCGCGCGATAGATCATTTTCCCACTAAAGTACTTTTTCGAGCAGGAAATTGACTGTAAGCACGCCATGTTCTAATCCCATAGGTTGGTTGAAATGGAGCGTCGGAACGGCTGGTTGTTGTTCCCCAAGCGAATATGATGGGAGAGTGAGAAGAAAACCCATATCACGTGATATGAATGTAAGAAAAAATAAATGGCGTGATAAAAATGCTTCAATTATTTAGCCTGATGTCAGGTTGTCTATGGGTATTCCTAATGTCTATTGTCATAAGATCGTCGTCGTATATCGTATTTCCTGTCTATCCTTTTGGTATCCCAATCCCAAACTCCAATTCCCTACCGGCATCCAAGCTGCCGGCGCAAATCGCAATATTATACACCTTAGATATCTTTATTTAGAGCAGATGCCCTTCAGCAAGCACTGCAGCAATGCCAAAAACTGCCGCAATTTGCCATGTCGCCGTCTCTTTGACGCCAAGTGCCGTGGAAGAACTCGTACCCAACAAGTGCCCGTCGACACCACAATCAGACCCGAAACAAGGCGCGACTGCCGTTGCCTCGGCCGAGGCGGTCGATGAGCTTACAATTGAAAATCCTTGTTGACTATAACTTGTTGACGTAAAATCTCCGGCTGAAGTGGTTGGCGAGCTCGGAGTTGAAAAACCCTGTTGACTATAGCTTGTTGACGTAAGTTCACCAGGAGATGATGTGGTTTGAGATGCTTGATTATTAAATTCTGTGCTGGTCTCAATGCCAGCGACCGATGATGGCGACGACGGCGAGGGCGATGGGTCCACTGAGGAGGAAGGGGTTGATGCTGGTAATGTCTAAATGATTGTTAGTGATATTCAATAGTAAAATTTGAGGATATCCATACGTACGGCTGCAGAGTTTGCAGGCACGATTTTTCCTGATGAAGTAATCACCCAACCACTAGGTATACCAGCGACGGATGAAGATGAAGCTACTGACGTGGATAAGGTAGTAGCAGCAATCCAAGGCCAACCAGTCTGAGATGTGGTAGAACCATGATTATCGCCCAATCCAGCAGGAATAGAGGGCGAGGTAGCAGTCACAGCAGGTACTTGCGCCGTTGATACCGAAGGCCCCGCACCTCCAGCATTTCCATTGACTGTGCCACCAACTGCTACAATTGATTCCCAGGTTCCACTTGTGTCTCCATATTTGTATTGCGATCCAGTCGAATAATCAGTCACGGCAATAGACTGGACGGTCATTGTGAATGGTCCATTACTGTAATCAGTTGGGCCTTCTGCCCAAGCAATAGTCCCTGCAGGATTTGATGGGTCCCCTCCAGACCAAGAGCCAAACTTGATTTGCATAGGTGTTTGAGGGTATTGATTTGCGTCGGCAGTGGCAGGTGTAAGAACTCGAACAACCGTTCCACCCACTGACCAAGTGATCTGACTCGAAGTCCATTCGACGGTGTAAGTAATGAACTGATCTTGGTTATTGGCTGCCGGGTTGAACTGTCCACGGTTGTATGTGGTAACATCTCCCTTTCCAAAGTAATTGGTTTGAACTTGTGTTCCATCCGCCCCCAGCCATTCCATGTCGATTTCGTCCAGGTCGTCGGATTGCAGCACAAGTGTGCTAACAATTCCTGCGCCTGGCGCTGCCTTCATTGTGACTGAAACCTTCCCAAACATGATGTAGAACACGCTGATAAGCTGTGGAGCATCACCAGATTTTGCAACCGTGAAATGCACACCGCTCGAGTCGTAAGTGGGCGACCCCGAAGCGGTGAACGAATTGACTGAGCCTTTCGTAAAGTCGACATTAATCGCTGTGCCTAGAGCAGTATCCGCGGGACAACCAGCTATTGAATGTTAGACCGGAACGGCTATTAAATTGAGATCGATAGTACTTACTACTATAGAGAGGATTGCAAGATGAGAAAGTCTGAGCTACAACTTTCTGGCAGGATAGGAATGCTGCTGCGACCGAGAGAACTCTTCTGAAAGCCATTATGAACAAATATTTGTACAAGAACTAAAGAAAGAAGGAGCAGGCGAAAGGAGACCTATAAAGGTCGTGGAGGGTGGGTGTTGATCACACCGGACGCTCTCTGCTGATCTGACGATGGGGCCGAGTCTTGGCCGACTTTTGCAATGAGACTTGGAAAAGAAAGATGCCTGTATCACTATAATACAAGAATCCGGGATCAGAGCTGTTATGGTTTTCAGAACGCCGTCTGTGAGTTTGGCCGGTGTTCATATTAAAAGGGTGTCGAAGATTAAAGCTCTTCCAGCCACCGATTAAGTGCTGAAATTTGCCGACGTCAGCGAAAGAGTGTTTTGTGAAGAGGCTGGAAGTGGGCCTCGTATGAGTTGGCGACTCTTTGCGCTGCCACGATGACCATGTTGGTTTGCTGGCTTGGGCGACATGGGGGGAGGCTGGCAAAAAAAATGTGTTGCAGGTGAATGAAGCCTCGTAATGGACAACGACGGGCGAGTGAAAACAGCGAGGCTGGCGGTTGGTAGGTGGTGGGTAGTGCGGTAATGAGTGGAGCGGAGTGGAGCGGAGTGGAGTGGAGTGAGGTGGAGTGGAGTGAGGTGGGTGTGGCTCGACCCGCTGCAAGGGTCCCGCCTCTTCGCTTAACCGGCCTATCATAGTGCACCTCGCCAGTGACGCAGCCCAGCCCGGCTCTTGCCCAATCACCCAATTTCAGTCCAGTATCTGCAAGGATTTCAAGTCTTCTTGCTGCATCGGTACATACTGTAGCATAGAATATCTGCTTAAGGTACAGACGAGTGCAGGTAAGTGGCATATGTATATATATCCTCTAGTCCAGCGACAGATTTCTTCCCACATCTTCCACATTTCTTTGTTTGATCTCGTCGAAGAGCACCACTGTATTGAGATCGCCGATTTGCTTTTGCGTGCTTGAATACCTGCTCAAGCGAGTACAACGTTAGGTAAGGGTAAGGTATGCACGGTGGACGAAGTACAGTACTGTGCTGTACACACTCCAGTGATATTTTCCCCTCAATAATAATGTTCCGTGAATTTGTTTGCGGCATAGACCCAACGCATGCCTAGTAGTCAACCGTGTGCATGTCTTCCACTCTGCAAACGGCCTCTCGGGCCATGGCTTACTCCCGTCGCCTTGCACAAGGACGGTTACGAAAGAGTGTGGACTCCGGAGTAAGCTATTGCTTCGAGTCCGATGTGGGAAGTATCGAGACGAAAGATGTCGTCTAGAGCTCTGGCTGCTGATTCGAATCCTGGCACTCGATCATCATCTGACCATATTGGATGTCTAGAGGGGAAATTCGTATGATGAATCACGGAATGTGTACTTCTCTCCTAGTGTACACCCCTAGGTTAGGCCGACCGTCTAGCCTACCATGTACCGGCTTGCGAAGGTACAGGTACTCCGCACATTATTATTTGGAGTACTACTTACAGGCGTTGCCATATGGAGTTGATGGTCTATAATTGGTACAGAGAATGAAGCACAGTTATTAGCAAATTATCTCAACACATCTCCAAAACCGCTCTTGGTGACGCGCTCAATTGCTCCGAGCTTGTCGGGCACCAATCACACCTGGGTGAGCGTCTTCCAAATCTTGGTAGGATCGTTTGATCGTTTGCATGGACTCACGGCGGGTGCTCGGAGGGGCGACGATGTGTGAGGTTGAGAGGGTTTCAGGCCGTTCTCAGCGACGACGCAACGTTTGTGGTAGAATCAGCGCGGCGCTGAGCAATCTGAGAGCATCGGCGATGATATCGACATCGCCATGACACAGACATAAACGCTGATATAGATACTGGTACAATACCAATGCCAATCTCAATATTAACACCAATATCAAAAATATCCCCCCCGTAGTCATCTGAGCTGTGCCGAGCAAGCCTCGGCCAGATTCAGCGTATTCTTGAGGCCTGGGGCCTGGTGTAAACTTCCGACACGGACGAATCAATTCGGAAGATATACAGTATAACAGAGAAACGTTGCATGGCAGTACTATCCAGGCTTCAGATCGCCGTCCGCCGCACCGTGCTGTCGGCCGCCTTGATGCGATGCGATACGATACCATACAATACTCCGCACAGCACAAACAGCCTTTTGTCTTGCCTCGTCGATTCATCTTCGTTTGATGTGAGCGCATATTGCAGCGAAATGCGGGCGTAGCCGAATCGCTGCTCCATCCGCCTTCCGCCAACCTCCAACCTCCAACCCACCACGCAACTCGGCACCCTTGCAGTCCTGCCCATGACCCTCGACCCTCATCCAAGGCCTCTCTCCACCACTCACCTCGCACCACTCACCTTTGGCCTTTGACCTCTCGCTGGCCTGCGACTACCACTCGCTACAGCACTCCTGGGACCTCCTACTGATTCATTCTTATTGTTATTCCGATTGCGAAATCAAATATCGTTGCAATATACTTCGTACTGACGCCGTATACCCCATCCTATCCTATCCTATGGCCATCTCTTAGCTACACGACCGGGTCACCATGACCAGAAAAGATGCTGCTGTTCGCAACAGCACTGCGACCAGCTCGAGCACAGACAGCTGGAAGTCAACTGATACCGTCAAAGGACCGCACTCGCTCTTTCGCGGTCCGTCACGACGAGGGACCCCAATGACCGTCAAGACTGACGGGAGGAACAAGTGAGCTTTCCCAATTCCCAAGTCCTTGTCTCAAACCGATTCTGCGACTTTGAATGGAAGCTTTCAAGATGTTCTTTGACTAACGGCTGCTTGCATTTCCGCCGCTCCCAGACCAGAGACTGATCCTCAAGTTTCGCCCACCACGACCGCCGCTCCGCGCACCGCAATATCTCCTTCTTCGATATCTCCTAATGTATCCCCTCGGGACCATAGGATGACAGACTTTGGTAATTACCGACGCGATCTTGCAGTCTTGGAAACCTCCGGCGGTCGAATTCCACAAATTCAACACAACCCCCCAACTGCGTTAGGATCTCCAAATCAGATTGCGCCTTGGATGTCAACGAACGGGTCCGTCACTACACCTCCGAGCGGTTTTGGTACCAGTTTTTACAACGACTCGAGCGACAACTTATCGCAAGGCTCTCAATTGTCCCCAGGCTTCCGGCCAGGGACGGGGCTGACAGGAAACACGAATGCGAGCGACTCTCCCGCAGATGCATACTTTGGAGATGAGAGGCGACCCTCTGTTGCGAGTGTGACGACTGCCAGCAGCCAAGGTTCGAAGTCGAGTGTTAGCCGAACTGGGATTCATAAGAAGTTGCAAACCTTCTTTGGAGAGGACTTTCCTGGCAAAGATGGATCAGATACAAGTCTACCTTCCCATGGCAAGGATCGATCACACTCTTTTGCGCGAAGTCACCGAGAACGAAACCACTCATCTGCTACAGACCATACTCAGAGAGACGCTTCGCCAGCTGGATCTCGACCCCGAACTCCAGTACCTTCCAGTGATGTGGTTCCGTTTTTATACCAAGACTCACAGGTCAGTAAATATATCTAAGAAGACAGCGCTGGATATCTGTTCAATTCATGGCTTCAATCCATTCCCGGGGGTGGTTGAGGACTTGTGCTTGGATGGATCTTCTACAAAGCTACTTCCTTTAAAAGTTTGTAAGGTACTGACGTATATTGTACAGGACATCACCAAATACGGCGAGGCCCCTGTTCGAGAAAGTCTCTCGGGGCCTGATCGAGACCGCTACATGACAGACAGTTCCCACAATCCCCCCAAAACCTCATCCTCAAATCACTCTAAACATACCCATGTACATCTTCCCGGCCACCATCATCGACATAACAAGAGCAACGACGACGCAAGATCTCTACGACCGAGTGTTAGTAGAGAGGATTCTGGGCTTGGCGGAAGACAAAAGGATCGCGCCCCCACTTCAATGGGAACAGCGCTAGGAAACTCGTCCAGCTCTAGCCTTGCAAAAAGGCCTAACAGTCCAACACCAAGTGGCGGAAGTAATTGGAGCCAAGCAACAGCGATGGGCGGACACGCAAATGATGGCTCAACCTCACCAACGGGCCATGCTAAAAGGGGAATACTGGGCCGTTTTCGAAAACATAAGGACAAGGAATCAACACAGCCTCGGCTTAAAGAGCCTCCAGGTTCTTCTACTCGGACATTCAATTCTGCAACTTCCGGCAGATATGAGAATGGCAAAGCTCAAGCATCTCCAGAATTTGGGCACTGGAGTCGTGAGGGCAGCCTCCCTGGGTCGGAGGTTAGTCTTGTAAAAGGGGATCCTGCGAATCCAAATCGAGCTGGAAACGGCCGGCAGGGCACCTTCAACAAACTGGCTTTCAGGAAAGCGAAGTCAAAAGCGACAGAGGACTTTGAACCACATGTTGACCCAAGCGAAAGGCATGATACGACACCGGGCTCAATCTTTAGTCTCGACACCAATCTGTCGAACATGGAAGGAATCTTAGCTAAACCCCAGCCTTTGACACCCCTTGACAATAGTATATTCGCAGGGAAAGTCGAAGATGAGGCGAAGATCGAGGCCGAAAGTGCTGGAGGCCAAGGTTGGAATGCTCCGGACAGTTGGGCCGTGAAAAAGATCAATGATGATAACATGTCTCGTTTGCCAGAGATAGATGAGTCGGGGGTTCAGCCCAAGGCAAATGAGAAGGGGAGTCATTACTGCATTCGGATCTTTAGAATCGACGGAACATTCGCCACACTCTCCGCATCGCTGAATTCAACAGTCACCGAAATTATGAGCCAACTTGGAAAGAAAACCTACATGACTGACAGCCTCGAAAACTACCAGATCGTAATGAAGAAGCATGATCTACAGCGCATCTTGGGCGCTGGTGAACGGCCAGTGGTGATCCAGAAGAGACTACTAGAGCAGGCTGGTTATGAAGAGAGTGACAAGATCGAAGATGTGGGTAGGGAAGACAACAGCTATCTATGTAGGTTCTCATTTGTTCCGGCGCGTGAAAGCGGGTATGCGAGTGTCACCAATGACCCTGGTGTGCACCGGGTCCAAAAATACAGCCATGTTGACTTGTCGGGACGAAATCTCGTTACTATTCCTATCGCCCTCTACCATAAAGCCTCCGAAATTATCTCTCTCAACCTCTCACGAAATCTTTCCCTCGATCTACCCAAGGACTTCATTCAGTCATGCCAAAATCTCCGCGATATCAAATATATTAACAACGAGGCGTGGAAGCTTCCTCCTAGTTTAAGTCGAGCAAGTCGCCTCACCATACTAGATGTTTCCAACAACCGGCTGGAGCAACTTGATCATGCCGAACTTTCTAGGTTGCAAGGCTTAATAAGCCTAAAACTTGCCAATAACCGTCTGGGATCTCTTCCTCCCTATTTTGGAGAGTTCAAGTCCATGAGAACATTGAATGTCTCTTCCAACTTCCTCGATTCGTTCCCCAAGTTCCTTTGTGACCTAGAGGGGCTCGTCGACATTGATATGAGCTTCAATGGTATTGCGACTATACCGGATGAAATCGGTAAATTGAAGAACCTTGAGCGGTTTGTGATTACGAACAATCGCCTTACGGGATCTCTTCCAGAAACCTTCAGAGAATTGATCAACCTTAAAGAGGTTGATATAAGATACAATACTCTTTCCAGTATCGATGTTATCGCGAAGCTGCCCAAAGTCGAACAGATTTCTGCGGATCACAATTCAGTGTCCGTTTGTGAATCCGAGTTCACTAAGATTCGAGTCCTCCGCCTCAATTCCAATCCTGTCACTAAATTTGAGATTCTAAACTCCGTCCCAACTCTTACCTCCTTGAATCTTTCCAACGCCAAATTGGCTCATATTCCCGATGCGGCTTTTGACAAGATGCCAAATCTTGTCAAACTCATTTTAGATGTCAACCACTTTGTTTCCTTACCTAGTCATATTGGCAAGCTCCGTAAACTTGAGCATTTCAGCATTGCTAGGAACGCCCTTAGTACTCTTCCCCCGGAGATTGGCTGTCTCACTGAATTGCGGTTTCTTGACATCAGACAAAATAACTTGAAGAAGCTGCCGATGGAGATATGGTGGGCAAACAAATTGGAGACGCTCAATATATCCTCGAATGTTCTTGAAAACTTTCCAAAACCGGCCTCACGTCCACCTCAGGTGCCTGGCGATATTCCCCCACCTACAAGTCAAGGTGCCTTAAATGGCACACCGAGTCAGACTTCAAATAATTCGAGCGCCGAAGAGTTAGGACCTCTAGAAGCGTTCGGACAGAGAAGACCAAGCCAGGCATCAGGTGGCCTCTTAAGCGTAGGTGGCTCTCCAGTACCCGGTGGAGGCGACAGAAAAGGTTCTGTCGTGTCACTTTATGGTAAGGGTGGTAGAAAGACTTCCGTTGTGTCAAGAAATGCTTCTGAGAGCACCCTTGGGACTATGACGCCACCGGTGGCTCCTAGAAAAGATTCTAACTTGTCAGCGAGGCTACTCAACACATTTGCTGGCTCCCTGAGAAATCTTTATTTGGCAGATAACCAACTAGATGATGATGTGTTTGACGAGATCACTCTATTGGGCGAGATTCGGATTTTGAATCTATCTTACAATGAGCTAAACGACATGCCACAACGGTCTATCAACAGCTGGCCACAACTAGTTGAACTATATCTCTCTGGGAATGATCTTACCTCCCTGCCCTCAGACGACTTTGAAGAGTTCAGTCTGCTCCAGGTTTTGCATATCAACGGCAATAAATTCCAAACCTTGCCTGCCGAGCTTGGGAAAGCCCATAGGCTGGCAGTACTTGATTGTGGCAGTAATTCTCTCAAATATAATGTGTCAAATTGGCCTTACGATTGGAACTGGAACTGGAACACTAACCTAAAGCACCTGAATTTGTCCGGCAATAAACGTTTGGAGATCAAGCCTTCGTTGCCTGGAGGCTCTAGCAGCCGAGATGGCCGTGACCTTACGGACTTTAGTGCTTTGCAACATTTGCGAATTCTAGGCTTAATGGATGTCACTTTAACAATTCCAACCATTCCAGATCAGACGGAAGATCGAAGAGTTCGAACATCCGGCTCACTTGCGGGCCAGTTGCCGTATGGTATGGCAGATACGCTAGGAAAAAATGATCACCTTTCAATTATTGATATGGTTGTGCCACGGTTCAATTCCAGCGAGACCGAAACTCTCCTCGGTATGTTTGATGGCCAAGCTTTGTCCAGTGGTGGCTCAAAAATTGCGAAATATCTGCACGAGAATTTTGGCCACATTTTCAGTGAAGAGCTGCGGAAGCTAAATGCAGGACTCAATGAAACCCCTGCCGATGCATTAAGGCGTGCATTTCTTTCCCTCAATAAAGACCTGGCAACAGCTGCAACGCAGCATACTGAAGAGAGGTCCTTATTGTCGCATCGTGGGTCAGCTGCTCCAGCCGTTCTCAGCCAAGCAGATTTGCATTCTGGAGGTGTAGCAACCATCATGTTCCTGCAACAATCAGAATTGTTCGTAGCCAACGTTGGGGATGCCCAAGCCATGCTGATCCATTCCGAGGGCGGGCATCGAATTTTGACCCGGAAACATGACCCTGCTGAGCCAAACGAGCGCCAGCGAATTCGCGATGCTGGTGGCTGGGTCTCTCGACAAGGAAAGCTGAATGACATACTAGAAGTCTCACGCGCCTTTGGATATGTACAGATCATGCCTGCCGTGCAGGCTGCACCTCACATCACGCATGTCAGCATCAAAGAACAAGATGAGATGATATTGATTGCTTCGCGGGAACTCTGGGAGTATCTTTCACCTGAACTTGTTGTTGACGTTGCAAGATATGAACGCCATGATTTGATGCGGGCAGCTCAAAGGTTACGTGATCTTGCAATTGCGTTTGGGGCTACAAACAAACTCATGGTCATGATGATTGGGGTCAGTGATTTGAAGAAGAAGTTGCAAGTTCGATTCCCCAGGGTACCAAGTCTAACAACCTTCAACCCGGCCATGGCCGACGAAGGATATGCTCCCACCAAACGACCGAAGAAAAAGATAGAGACTGTAGAAGACTCCATGCTTCGTCGACTGCCAGGCGAGGTTCAAGCTCCTGTTGGCGAACTCAGCATAGTGTTCACTGATATCAAGAGTTCAACCCTTCTCTGGGAAACGTATCCCAGCGCCATGCGTTCCGCTATTAGGCTTCATAACGAAGTGATGCGCCGACAGCTGCGGATTATTGGAGGCTACGAAGTTAAGACCGAAGGTGACGCCTTTATGGTATCCTTCCCGACTGCTACTTCATCACTTTTATGGTGTTTCTCGGTTCAACAGGCACTCCTGGAAGTTGAGTGGCCGTCTGAAGTCGTTTCCAGTGTCCTCGGCCAAGAAATATTTGACAATGATCACAGCCTAATTTTCAAAGGATTGAGCGTCCGTATGGGTGTGCATTGGGGCCGTCCCGTGTGTGAAAATGATCCCGTTACCAGACGCATGGACTATTTCGGACCAATGGTCAATCGTACCTCACGAATATCAGCAGTGGCTGACGGTGGACAAATAGCCGTGTCAGCAGATTTCATCTCTGAGATCCAACGCTGCCTTGAGACTTATAGTGAAAGTGATCGTTCTGGCTCCACTGGCTCTGAGGAGGCGTTTGACAGTGACATTGTCACTCAATCTATTCGTCGTGAGCTTCGCTCTCTTAGTAGTCAAGGTTTCGAAGTCAAAGAAATTGGTGAAAGGAAGCTAAAGGGCTTGGAAAATCCTGAATACATCTATCTCATGTATCCACATGCTCTTTCTGGCCGTATCCACTACCAACAGCGCCTTGCGGAGGCTGATAAAATTCTCATGGTTGAAGAGCCTGCGACTATGGCTCAACAGTCGCAGTTGAGCATTGATCCTGAATGCGTATGGGCTCTATGGAATGTAAGCTTGAGACTGGAGATGTTATGCTCGAGTTTAGAGGTGAGCAAGGGCGAGCATGTCGCTTTACAACCTCCGGAGACAGCTATGTTAGAAAAGATGAAACACAGAGGCGGAGAAGTTACCGACCGATTCTTGATAAATTTCATGAATCATCAGGTTTCGAGGATTGAGGTGAGCTAACTATATTCAACCTAATGAGTTGACTTACTAACTGTTGCAGACTTGTATCACAACCCTCGCCACGCGTCATTTAGCTGCTGGCCAATGTGCTCTCCACAGTCTCGATCAACTCCGCGCTCCAATGGATGATATTCTCGGTGGTCTGGTGGCACAATTACAAGAATTACAAAAATATAAGTCTCTCTATGGGGAGCTTGGGCCGGAGAACGGTACTAGCAAGAGGAGATCTTCAAAAAACCCTTCTAGGCGCGTAAGTTCACGACAAAGCAAAACAAATTAAGTAGCACAATCAGTGCTACGGTACAATTACGAGCGCCAATCGGCGCATTACTGGGTGACATTAATGGATAGGCACATTTGGGCAATACAATCGAGCAAGGCGTTTAGGAGGAACCCCCGGGATGGATGTTTTTGATTAACGACTTTTGTATAGCATTGGATTTATTCTTTCGTTTTCTTTTTGATTCGCTCTCGGAAAAAGCGGAAATAGGGGAAATATTTTTGGGACTCCTCGGGTCCAGGATGGAAGTCCTGCTTTTTTTTACCCCTCTCGCTACGAAATGATGGATGATTAGTATTTTGTTGGGTTTCCACTCAGGATTAATCCCCTTTTGCTAAAGAGACAACCGTTGGTTTTTTTACCATGCGATCAAGACATGGGTGGTTTGAACTCTTTATGATTTATGATGATCTATACTTTATTTGGAGACGTATTGGTTTGTGGTGGGGTGGTGATTGGGTGCTGGGCAAAGGAAAGGGGGGAAAGGGGAAAGGAGGGAAGCGGATCTGTGCACATAGTTTTTTAACTAGGAACATTGGAAGCAAAGAGGAGGCAGGAAATGAAAATAGGGCTCCATTAAAAAGACAATGACCGTGTTGTGAAGCTCTCCAGGTTGTAATACAGTAATAAGCTGGCGTTAATTCGTGTAAATGCCAGTACGAACCGACATCGGTCCTAAAACTTGCTACCCCTGTCAAAGTTGCAGCATCTCGAGTATGTGAGAAAAAGTCTCCATATTTCATGAATAGATGTTAAATCTATTCTCTATTAAAAAAAAATCTAACGCTAAGTTTTATCCAAAAGCTATATTTACTAGGAGGGAAATTTTAGTCCCATAATACCTAGGCAAACTAGGCCAACTACTCCGGTGCGATGATGATAATCACTGCAGCCCAAAAGACTTTTTTACAGCGATACTAAATCTCTCCAGGGCTTGCGTCATATCCTTCTCCGAGGCGGCAGCAAACGTAGCTCGGAAGAACAGGTCTGTAGGGACGAATCCCACCCTCTGGGCCGCGAACCAGCTGCCCTTGCTTACCAAAACACCTTCGGCGACGGAGGCTTGGAAGACTTCTTCCTCAATATCGACAATTTTTTTGGTTTTGGCGGCGGGGTGTTTTTGCCAGTTTAATTTGAGCCAGAGCTGAAGAAAAAGGGTTATAAATTAGTTTGTGAGATGTTTTAGGGGGGTGTTGCTAGGACAGAGTTGTAACTCACAAACATTCCAGCTGCTGGCGGGTTCCAGGTCACAATTTCCTTTGGCAGATACTTCTCGCACGCGGCGAGGAGAACATCCCGTCTTCTGGTATACTCCATACGAAGATTGATCAGCCATTGGAGATATCCATCATGTCCCCAGTGCTCGTCGAGGAGTTTGAAGAGGACCATCTGGGAGATACCGCTCGGGTTTTGGTTTGATGTCTCGTTTGCTCGTACGAATCGCTCGATGATTTGCTCGGATGCCGTGATCCACCCGGTTCGAGTTCCAGGAGCAATCACCTTGGAGAAACTATCCATACGCATCACGCGACCATCTATGTCCATGCTCAAAAAAGTTGGCACGAGAGATTTGAGGAAGTCTGCAGTGCTTGCTGGCGGTGGTACATTGGGAGAATCTGGTCCCGTGTACGGTTGCATCTGAAGGAAGTAATACGGCTCATCTTCAAGAATGTAGAGATCGTGTTTTTGAGCAACCTTGTAGATTTCTCTCCGACGAGCAACTCCTTGGGTTGCTCCGGTGGGATTTTGCCCCGAAGGAATAGTGTAAAGAAGGAAAGGTTTTCTGGCCCCTCGTGCTTTAGCATCCCAATTGGTTAGGACATCGTCCATATGCTCTGGTATCAATCCTTGATCATCTAGCTTTAGCCCAAGAAATTTGGCGCCAATGGGAATAGCCGTCTCAAGCGCCGATGAGAACGTGTATTCTTCAGCTAGAACAATATCCCCTCTTTCACAGAACATGCGGAATGCATGATCCAAAGCCGATGTACTGCCCACTGTGAGGCAGCATTGCCAATCGGCGTAGGGCGGGTTGCAAACAATTTCGGTATGCTCGGTGACGAATCGTACCATTTGGGCAGCGCCGGTACCTAATGCATAGTTGAGAGCAATCGATAAGTCATAGACACTTTTTCCCTCTGTCACATCATACTTTCCAGCTGTCAATATTGTACCGTTCTCATTCGCTCCTGTATGTGAAAAATGGGGTGGTGATGGAACTTTGATGGAGATTTCGTCGATAGGAAAATTTCCGGCCACTGGTAGGCCACCGCCAAGAGAGATTAGGCCAGGGGTTCCTAAGTACTTTGCTGCTCCTTTTAGACTGGACTGTATTCTTGATTTGCTCTCAAGGCTCAAATAATCTATGCTTCATTAGTGGGGTTAATTAGTGGGGCGGTGCTTACTTACGGTCCCATCTTTTGGCTTTTGGCTTTCCTGCGCCCTGCAAGGAAGTAAGTAGAAGTCTTGCAATTAAAAATAAAAAAACTAACAGAAGATTTGAAGAAATCACTACTTGTGTATGCTGCTGTACCCGCAACTAACTTGCCAGCTTTGGCACGTCTTGAGGCGACCCCATTGACAGTCAGGGGATCTGGGATAACAATTGCTTCGGTATCTGAAACAGCCGTAATATCAATTGCCGAGGGGGGGGCCATTTTTATAGATGTATGAAAGAGAGAGAAAGATGAATTGGAAATAGTCATCTTATGACTTAAGTTCTGATGCTAAAGACGGCGTCTAATGCCAACGCGTTGTGTCATGTCAACTCAAGGGCGTTGAACTAATGACCAACAGGCGGTCAAGAATGACACACCTAACCAATGATAAAGAATTAAACTTAGCGAAAAGTTAATGCGAAATCGGCGACCAGTGAACTCTTCGTCGTAATAGTTTTGTAGTCAAAGATTCCACATTCCTAATAGCGAACTGAGGAAGGATATTCCTTATCTGGCGAGCCGCTGATAGCCGAACCGTTAGCGTCGCGGAGCGGGGTCTTCGGACGTCACCACGTGATATCCATCTTAAGCAACCCTTTCCAACAAACCGCCATTGGTCACTCTTTTCTGTGTGAAGGGTTGGTAAGTCTTTTAAGATGCTTAGAATAGATTTGTTATATCTTGATTTTTTGAATGCTTGTACAGCCCAGGATATAAGTTCTTAGATGGTGGGCTGTGCGGAGCTTGTTTGGCCAGGATTTCATAGAAGTTATACCTAAGGCGAGATTTAAGCTAGTCCTCCTCTCCGAGAGGCGCCCTCCTCTAAGTAGGAGCTGAGAGTTATTATCCTTGGCGGAGAAAGTTTTCGTCCAAGGAGGACAGAGTTGTTGTCCTCGCATGACTCCCTCAATTTTCTCTAAGTCTAAAATTGTCCTAAAGTCTTGTTATCCTTGAGCAGAACGTTGTCCCTGAATAAAATCCGAAACACTATACGCCTTATTAAGTTTTTACACTTATTAAAAGATAGGCTGAGGACACCTTGGTAAAAGTGCCATTCGGTGTTGCTGCATGTGCCAATTTCAGCCACTCTTTTCCATATCGAAGAGACTATCACTTACAAGAGTATTAGCAGAGGTTTGCCGACATCACTCTAGAATTTTTATCCTTATAAAATTAAAAACACGATAAGTTATAGTATTTTGATTTAGTCATGCTTCCTTTTCACATGCAGGTATACGAGAACGATATACTATAGTATATATTTAATAGAAGCCAAAATTAAAATTAACTCTTTTAAACCAAAGGCTTAACGCTCCACGCTGACTACATTGATAATACTGTAATAAGGCGGGAGTTGAGTCCTGCCACGTGACATTTTCTGCGCTCGCGGCTATTCGCGAGTACTGTTGTTTTTTGGTCCAGGTAATAAACCTGTGGTACCTGTTTTTTTGGAAGGCCATACTCTATTTAACTGCTTATGTTAGGAGCGTATTGGGACTGGAAAATGCTGTTGGCGTCGTCCAAAAACTGTGACGGTCTGAGATTCAAGTCCGTGATAACAGTAGTAGGATGTGACATTCAACTCTCGGGTTCGAACCCCTGGTTCCAGGGAACCCAAGACTGGTCCGCAAAATCAGCCATACACTTGACCTGTTCAGGTGGCTTGTCATCCCACACAATCCTCAACGACCCATCATTAACATCCTCTCCTTTCACCACCTCAGAAACATACCCATGCAGCTCCTTAGCCTTCTTAGCGGACCTATCCGAATATTCCAAATTAACCGACGGCGCTACCGCAATCTTCGAATACCCCTCCATCCACAAGTCCTTACAGAACAATCGCGGTTCACCCGAAAAACACTCACCAGGCTTCGACCTCCTAAAGCGTATCTTTTTCTGTATTATGGGCTTTGCAGTGAAGACTACGGCGCCGTTCCAGCAGGCGAAGACTTGGAAAGCCTTGTGCTCATCGTATCGCTGACGGGATGTTGGATGGTTCCAAAAGAGATTCGAAGAAAATCGCCAGCCTCCGTCTGGAGGAATCTCCCAAAATGTGTCTCCATTTATGGCTCTTGCGATCCAGATGTCGTAGAAGATGGGCGCTGGATCTATATCTGACCAATCCATCGCACATATCATGTCCGCCTTCTGAAAAACGCGTTGGTGAACCAGCTCCAGCAAGTCTTCCATACATATAGCAACGTCGTTGAGAAAAATAACTGCTGTATCTGGGGAATAGTGATTCGAATTGTTAACCAGTGGTTCGAGGGCTAAGTTTCGAAGACCTGCAAGAGCTTCGATTCGGTCTCCATTCTTAGGATCTATGTCGCTAGTCTCGAGGTGAAATTCAAGCCCCAAGCTTCTCATGTCTTTGCGCAACGCTTCCAGTATTTCAAAAGTCCCATCATCTGAATTCCCTTCCACAATCGACAAAGCGCAATTTTCGGGGCCGAGAAATCGCACAGTTTCCACAATTGATCCTATCAAGCGAGGCAGTATGCCAATACATTGTCGCAGATTCAGCGCAAAGAAGTATTTTATCTGTCCGTCCGCATTTCTACGATCAAATTGAAGATAATCATAGCGCTTAAGAGTAGATGCCGGGCACTGGAGTCGGTCGAATTCTTCGTCTTTGGGGTCTAATATTGCTTTGATGTAGCTGGGCGCCAGCACTTCGAGGAGGGTTGTATTTCCAACTTGAGACGCAGTTGCAGGTCAGCTGGCGGGGTTCATAGGTGTCCTGGGCATGAGCTGGGGAAGTGGGGTTGCTTACCGGTCTCCTGCTCTATTGTCTTATTATCATTGTAAAAAGAGAGTCGTAGGCTCCCGACCGATTCGGATAATCGATACTGCAGATTTGAGATGGTTGTGAAGACAATGATAATTGCGATTGCGATAGCAGAGACTGCCAGCCTCTTTCGAGGTGGCCACGATCCGGTCAGCATCATCTTCAGATGAGCTCCATCTGAGATATTGATATTATTAGTATTGATGGAAATGTGGAATTGAGCTGCTTTTGAGCGACGATGATATTGATATACCAGCCAAATGGCCTACATTAATGAGCCAATAGTATTCTGGCGTTACCACCGTACGGGATAGATTTCTAAGATCTCCTTATGGAGTTTTCTATTCCATCACTTTTACGCGCCGTGCTCTTCTGCTTTGCGCAAATCTGGTATTAAAATATTACGCGCTGAGCTCCAGCGGAGGTAAGGGTTTAAAACAGGAGGCCTGATTTGTATGTACCTTTCAAACACCAACATCAACACCAACACCAACACCAACACCAAATTCCAACACCAAATTCCAACCCAGAGTCTAAACCATTATTCCTGAGGTGTTTCGATTTAGATAACGCACATCCAAAGAAATGAATATGGAACAACGAGAGCCTGCTTTCAGTGAAGCCACGAGCTCCCGGCAACCTATAAGCTTATGTCGCTGATGTCGTCCTGTCCGGGCAGTCTAGTCTTTTCGGACCAGTATTTGCACAAGGCTAGCGGCTATACAACAGGTAGGCGGAAATGTAGAAAAAGATAGAACCTTCAAGATTCAAGGCTTTATATAGCTTGGATTGCTCGGATGGTAGTCGTTCCTTGTATTTTTGACTATTTCTGTTTTGCTTCACTCTCAAAATGATGCTCCGCCTAGTAGTCTTCTGGGTTCTTCTCTTCGACGTTCAATACGCAGAAGCACAAGCACAAACGGCGATTTGGAAGTTCCCAACGCAGGGCGAAGGTATACAGGCCAACACGATAGACACAGTGCTTTTGGACTGGACGTCGACCCTTCCTTCCACTATCTTGCGGATGTGGTGTCAAAATGGAACAGATGAGAGTACTTTCGCTCTAGGTCCGTCAGTTTCCCTTCTATGATTAAATGTTCCAGTGGAACTGACATACATTGCTTGCTCAGTCAGCTCCTTCTATGTTGAATCCACTGGACCCTTCAACTATGTCATGGAAACTTATGAGCCTAATGAAACGGCGTTTCCCCTTTCCTGTCATGCCGAACTTGCGGCTGACCCACTGGGCTCTGGCATTGACAGCCCAGCTGGGATAGTGTGGTCATCCGATTCAGCTCAAGTTGCAGAGACGATTTCGCAGACCCAAGCTGCGTTATTAGTGACCATCACCGCTTTATCAACGCCTTCATCAAGTTCAACTCCAACTTCAACAACAAATACAAATCTAAGTCAAGTTTCAACCACAGGCTCCACTGTCATCAACTCGCTATCACAATCGACCACACCTACACTTAGCACCAAGCAGCCCACTACAATTTCGACCAAGAGCACTACAGCCTCCCAACTATCCACATCCGCATCATCATCCGTATCATCAAGTCCTAACAACACAGGCACCATAATAGGCGGCGTGATTGGCGGCATAGCCCTCCTCAGCTTCATTATCCTCGCGCTCCTCTTCTTGCAAAAATACCAACGCAACCACACATCTTCCTCTCCCAACGTCGCCGAATCCTCAAAAGGAGGTTTCTACCTATTCAATGTCTACAAGAAACGAGGGGTGAAAGCGCGTACCACGGGCGTCTTCGAGAAAGAAGGCGATTGTGGGGCTGCGCCGCATTGGACAGAGGTTCATGAGATGCAGGGGAGCGCGGCTTCGAAGACAATGTCGACGGGGGAAAGCTGGGTTGGCGGGGAGGAAGATCGCGCAATGATATATAATCCTGTCGAGCTGCCTGGCGGCTAGAATAATTATCCGTGACAACTTTGCAATGAAAAGAGAGTAGAATATGACTTGAGGCGGTTGTGCTGTATGCGATTAAGGAGATAATATGAGATGTAATAGCCGGCTCCTTCCACTTCCCATTCGGTTCTAGTCAGCTCTAATTCAGTCCAGTGAGCGCCTCCGGTATAGCAATACTATTAGTTACTGACAAGCTCATCGTCTTAAGCAAGTATTGTTAGAGGAAATTGATAGCAAAGGAAGCTGATTGCTTTGTCAAATTTCTGGCTCATATATCTACTCTCTAGGGACTATACTTAGTAATTATATTTTATATAAGCCGAAACGTATTACAAATAAGAATAAGGTCTTTATATTTTACTATTTTTAACGACTAAATGGCAAATTGGCTACTTGATCGATCCATGAACAAAAAATCTTCTAGCTGATGCTAGCGTAGGAATCCATACGATGTCTTCAAGTAAACTTGATTGTCACTCGACAAGTAGCAGCTCGGCTGCCTAAATAGCCTAGAAGTATGGCGAGTCTGACTCCCGAGATGACCTGGGAACAATAGCCCTTTTTGCTCTGGCACTCATTCTTCAGACCAAGGTTATTATATGCTTGCTCGCTATCGCTGGGGTACTATTCCTCTTTGGAATCCTCTTAGTACTGCTGAAGAGGAATCTCAAATCCTCATCTAATGCCAGTGCCATTATACGAAGGAAACAATGAGGACGAGACTATACTCAATAGTATAGCTATCAGTAGGCTTTGCAGTTGCATCGGCGACTTTGATCGACCAAACCACGTCTGCCTTACAGTATGCCGCAAATACGGTCATCGATTCAGGAATTCGAATCAAAACAGGAACTAATTTAAGAGTCCTTCAGTGGTTCATTGTTACTTTCTCGACTGTGTTTGCTTTAGGTCCCTCCACAATATTCAAGACGCAGGACGGAGATATTCCTTCTGGTGGTATTGAAATGGGAAACGCAAAATATGCGCCTTCAGCGACAGCACTGCCATCGCCACTGCCTCCCCCACCACCTCCAATGTACTGAGGGGTTCGAGGAAGGTGGTGGTGCTGCTACACGGCTGTGTAGCTCGATGACTGAAGATTCAGAAAACGCTTTGGAGGAGATGAGCAGGCAGTGGCTTTGGCATGCCTGCTAGAGATGCTTCGCAAGAAGAGCATAATGGTAGCGTAGCCAGATCATGTAGACTTACAGTTATATCTTTGGAGAAGCCTAAATACTATCTATCCTTCCCCCATTGCCATGACGTATTCTGCGAAAGCTTCTTGCTCATCGGTCCGCGGAATGAGGCTACCATTTCGCGCAAACGAGCACACACGACCGTTTTCTCAGAATCATTCAGAGATGTCCACCGATCTTTGAGCGTCTCTCCTGGGATGAGCTCCATATAGACGAATACTTCACCACGCTCGTCAACCCGCCACCCATACACTTCTGGCACAGGAACTTTATCCTGAAGCGTATGCCTAATTATCCAAAGACATTGAGCCTCCGCTATCGTAACACGAGGGCCGAATTTGACGGCGAGGCCGAGTTGCTCGATCTTGACTGGAGGTGGTTGAGCTGAACCAGCGGGCGACAAACCCCTGACTTCTTCTGGGGTTGGTAGATTTAGCTGGGACCCTTGATTTCTGAAGAATGATGAATCCAAGAAGTCCATCTTCGGTTGAGAAGCATCCGGCAACTTGTGTCAAAGAGATTTTGGCTTGGTGAGACATTGTAAGTCGAGGCCGGTGGAATTTGGTAATGTTGGAAGCTCATACGCGCAGCGTAGAGCTCGCCAAAGCGGCGCCTGGCCAAAAAATCACTTGATATATTGATAATACGCTCTGGTCGTTTACTCTACTTAACGACCAGACGGCAAATTGGCTGTTATTTTCAGCGGCCTTGGTTGCTGTTTCCTACAGCCGACTTGCCAACAATTCGTGCTGCCCTAACGAGTGGCACTGGCGTACCTGTCGGCCAAGGCCTTAGCCGACTCTACGGCGTCACTATTAAAGGTTGCCAAGACTTTAGCGTGACATGGCGGGGTTTTCCCAGTCGTACGCTCCGCTCCTTTCCAAAAGCATATTGACAATATGACAACCATTTCAAAGTGTAACACTCATCGCCGCTGCGCTTTCACATCCAAATTCCCAGATCCCTCTCCATGGCCAAGCCAGTCTTGCCAACCTCTACCTCCTCCTCAACCCCCTATACGACCTGTGCCAACGGCTACAACGCTGGCCACCTCAACCGCTGGAAAACCCTTTGTCAGATCGCCATTTCCAAACGTATACCTTCCCGACGACACTCCAACTGCGCCATCATATTTCTGTCCCCCTCTATCCTCGTGAAATACGGCCGCACGGTTTACCTTTCTGAAGTCTGGGCTTTGCTTTTCCTAGCTTCCTCCGCGCCCAATATTCCCACCCCAAAACTACACTGCGCATTTCGAGATGACAAGGAAGGATTGACCTATATTGTTATGGAAAGGATTGACGGACAGCCTTTGAGTGATTTCTTGGGTGAAAGATGGGAAAAAGAGAAAGATGAATTGTTGCCACAGTTGAAGGGCATTTTTAGGGAGTTGAGAGCGCTCAAGAAGCCCGCTGGAACGGGAATTGCGGATGGGGCTGTGTGTGCCGCTGATGGGGGGAAATTACATGATCATCGGATATGGAACGCTGCTGGGGAGAAAGGGATGGGTCCTTTCTCGAACGAGGCGGAATTTAACCTCTTCCTTCGTAACGGAGTAGCGAATACGGATGGCTTCAAAGTCCCGGAGCGGAAGGCAAATATCCAGAACTTAATAGAGATGCATAGAAAATGGGAGGAAAGGAAGACGAATACCGTATTTACGCACGGGGATGTTAGTCCGAGTAATATTTTGGTGAAGGCGGGGAGAGTGGTAGGAATTGTCGATTGGGAAATGTCTGGTTGGTATCCAGAGTATTGGGAGTACACGACAGCGATCAATGCACATTATCTTAAAGGGTGGAGCGAAGAGATTAGGAAATTTTTGGGTGAGCGGCCGCAAGAGAAAGAGATGGATGATTTGTGGAGAAGGCTCTATTGTGATGGGCCTTGAGGATTTGTAGAAGGGTGCAAGCGGAGAGATTCAGGATGAGGTAGCGGTACCTTCAAGACTGGGTTGATCATGAGGAAAAGGTATAGCATGGTGGTGCTTCCAAAAAAAAAAAAAAAAATTCGAAACAAGTACCCGCGCTTCTATTGTCTATAACCATACTATCCGACTTCTCGAAATACTCTATATATCATTCGTCCCAACCCTTCGCCACTCTCTGTCCTGTACATATACTCTAGGCTAGTCCTCGTCTATGCAGGTATAAGATTCTGGATCGGTCTCGGATTTGGAAGATCACGCCCTTCCATTCGCCTCTGCCGAATGGGGTCCGAGAACAATATGCATTTCTGACGGAGTGTGGCCCAATTCGTGGGAATTACATTCGTGCCTACACACTTATCATCCCTGACGATAGCAGCTAAGGCTTGCTCAACCCACATCTGGCAAATTGAAGACGGTCCAAACAGCATCCGGACTTATAGGAACACTCCTAATGACCTGCTCCAGGCGTGCTAAGTTCTCGATTTTGGCGACGGTTGTGAATGTGAGCATCGCGGGGGTGGGGCCTGTCGTGAAGTTGCGCGGTGGGTCTTCGAACTGCCACTGTACACCCTGTCCAGCAGTGTAGATGTTGCGAACGTGATAGACAACCATGCCATCCATTCCACCGTTTTTAGGGCCGCTGGCAAGAGCCCAATGGTAGGGGTCTGGGTTTCCGCCTGCCTGAGGGATGCGGAAGAAGCAGACAACATATAATCTGGGCTTACCTTGGCCATAATACTGATTAATGGAGAAGGGAGGCTTTTATATCCGGGAGATTTTGATATTAAAGTCAACGCTAATTTCAATTCGCAAATAGAATTATATGCAATAGTGTATTAGTTGTGATAGGGTGAAATATAGTGATGATTGTTGATCTTTTTCCAGGTTCGATATTTTCTGCTCCTACCTGCCATCTTTATACCTGCCTTCGAAGTATCTACCTATAGCTACAAAGTCAGTCCAGAATCCAACATCACTACTAGCGTATTTTCAAAATGTTATAGACCAATTGGAGGTCTTTAAAAGGAATATTTGAAATTTTATTGGGTACCACACGTTCTCTAGGAACGTCAAAGGAAGAGCGCTACGTGAAACGGCGGTTAACTTGATTTTATTATCATTTCCCCCATGAATGTTTGTCAAGTGGAGACTTCTGGATTAGGTCTAGATCAGTGGTTCTTAAGCCCCAAGGTACAATACTTCTCTCCTAATTCTCTATGTCCTGTATGTAGAGTCAAACATGAATCAGACTGACCAACAGGACAAACATTCAGGGGGGGAGTAGAACCTGGGTAGTACTATAAATAGCTTTATATGAAACTTAGCCACCAAATTTCACCTATTTTATCAAATAACGACACTGGTGTTAGCCGCTTGGTTAGTTATTACAAGTACTGCGTACAGTCCCTTGACAGGCGGTTGGCCCCCTAAATACAGTAGTATGTGCACCTTGTTTTTATCTCCGAATTATGATTTCATTGGCCTTGATCCTTGGGGAAAAGGTTGTGGTTTGAGAATAAGCAGTATATTCCTCCAGGATTTAGTCATTTTTGGGCTGAAATACACCGTGCTACGCTGGAGTTACTATAGTTACTCGGTTACTTTTTAGGACTGCCATTTTTCACGTCTAGGGACAGTAGCATAGAGGCTTGAAAAAAAGGCCCATCACGGGCACCTAAAGATCGAAGGGTGGTCCTGTATGATAGGTAAGCTATAGGAGCAGCGAACTGGCACCTCAGTACTATTTTCACAGTGTGAGGGGAAGCCGATGCGGCTGAATGCAGTGATAAAAGCTGAGTTTAGATCGGATAGTGCAGTGTATCAATTCAGGTGAATTCTATTCCTTTAAAGGCTCGAGGTACTACGCCTCGCATATCTATTGCTTGGGAATATCTCTTGCTATATCCATGAATTTTCGCACTAGGTGGAAATGACAGCCTGGTTCATCAGTACGCAGCAACCTCGGAATTTTCTAAATAATATATTGAAGGCACATTAACCTCTGTAGGAGATCAAGGTGTCGGTCGGTCAGGATATACTTGATAAAATACTAGAGTTCTTCAGAATATACTTCTGTTTTACACACTGTTCATTACGCCATTAATTGGATCCAGTGCTGAAGATTCAGGGGCGGGCGGGTCTGAACTTCAGCTATACTCGCTTATATTAGTTAGCAATGGCAACAAGTACCACCCCACCCATCCAAAAAACCATAAAAAATTAAAAAATTAAAAAATATAGTTCTGAGAAGTTCTCCTTTTTACAGAGAGCCTCGGGAATTGAGCCCGAGGCGGGGCTCGAACCCGCGACCTTGAGGTATTCTAGTTGCATAAGAGCCACACGCTCTACCGATTGAGCTCTGAGGCAGACGTTAGTCTTTGAAAATTTGCACGAACGGTGTTGGTTTAACTTACACCCGGGCATATTGGTTTGTTGAGACGGAAATCGCTATTTGCTCTAATATACCTGACTCACATTTTGTGCCGAATTTGTGCGAAAAAGCGGGATGGAGAGCGTTTGATTGGTCGGTTACCTCCCCTCCCAAGCCACATCCTAAGTGCGAAAGCGGGAAATTTATTTCACTGTGCGGGCTGTGAAATTTTGGTTTGCAATAAACCTTTGCAAAAGATTAAAATATAAGGTATATTTAAAAGTCTTATTCTACGAAGCTAATACTGGCACTATTTTCTAAATATGTTTCCGCCGATGTTGAATGTCCTCCGATTTTCGAATACTGGCGCAGAAAATTTCTAGGCACAAGCTACCTAACTGCAGTTATTCTTTATTGCCGAGCACATAACTCCTATTCTATAATTTATCTGGCCAATAGCTAACTTTTATACTCTGGCTCTATTTTCTCTTGCTTCTATCCTACATTCCTGCGCTCTGGGGAACGCTTATTCGAAGTCCACTTCCGTATATCCTCTAAACCAGTTACCATGCCTCCACCTTTAATCGCCAGGGCCACACTCCTCGCTGCGTTTATACAATCGTTCACCGAGACACCTGTATAAGTACTTCCGGCGACAGTTAACTTCCCATTAAACTTCTCTATCAAATGATCATGTGCCTCCTTCAACCGTCGTTCATGTCCTACTTTATACTGTGGTATACATTCTCGGTTGAGAGTGACATTGATAGTTGTTGGCTCCACATTGATCTTAAGATGGCGTGCAAGGACTGATTTTGCCATGGCAGCACCTTCTTCTGAACTAGGATAGGAAACAAAGTCATCCCACCAATGACCCCCTAACATAACGGTGACTTTTGTGCCAGGAACGGTATCTTGACCTTGAATAGCATCGGAATCGAATACAACCCCGAGAGCAAATTCAGGGTTTTGCTCGTACGGGAGAGAGCGCGGGATTAAGTAGCCAAATCCATGTTCAGAGAGAATGTTCGGGTCGGAATAGTATAGGTTGACCACCATAACTGTTACAGAATGAATGCCTTGTAAAGAAGGAACAGAATGTGACGTAATATTATCTAGAGCCCGTCCAGAAATCGTAGAAATAGCCCTATCATATCTTCGTTGAGGTTGGTTAGAAGCGGTTTTGATCTAGAGATTATTAATATGGCTAGATACGAGCAGAGGAACCACCTACTTCAATTTCTTGATCCTTATATTTCACTTTAGAGATTTCGGAATTCATCTGAAAGCTAACATTTGGGTTTTGTTTGAGTGAGTTTGCCAGTGCATCTGGTAATGTTGACATGCCCTGCTTGAACGAGTACACGCTGGCCTTTCTAATAGCAGGATCAAGGCCTATAAGAGGGTTCCACCCGGAGCTCAGTTGCTCTATTAATTTAATGTCTTTCGAACTATGTAGGGTAAGGCCCTTGAACATTCTCTCATACAGAGCCTGTGATAAAGACCCTGCGACGAGCTCACTATAGAAAAGGTAAGGCAAAAGAGATCTGGCGCTTAGTTGTTCGATATCACCAGCATAAATGCCATGGAAAACAGCCGAGACGATATTATCGCCCAGATCTACTCTTCCTGTCCTTCTGGCAAGAAAAGATGAAATTGTCTCGTCTTCAAGTTGGCTTGGCCGATTTATACGAGTACCCTCCAAAAGAGCCGATACGCTCCCCTTGAAAATAGGTTCGGTTATGACAGACCACAACATATCGAACATGTCTTGCTGGTTGGATGGCATGCGCACCAGATGGTCGGGATAGTAGATGAAACGGTTTTGGGCAGCGGGAGAAGTCTTCGGTGTAATTAGAATTTCCTTTTCGAGTCCCAAATCCGTAGTCTTGGACGGCGTTAGCATGATTAAGAGAAAACTTGAGCAAACTGACCAGTTCCAGTGCGGCCAACGCCATAGGGCCGCTTGGTCTTAATGTTCTTGGGCCATGTTCAAAAAGAATTTGCCCATTTCCAACATTGACATGTGTGCTCCGAAGCCAGCCTCCCAAGTTGCTGCTACTTTCATACAGTGTGATCTTCGCATTTGGTAGCCACTTTGTCAGATAATATACACAGGAAAGGCCGGTAATTCCACCTCCAAGAACCGCAATTTTCGTTGTCCCTTGGCTATTGTGACCTGGCCCATTGCCGGTTTTTTGAGTTGTTATGATCCGGGATTGGGAGTCATGAAGCTGTTCGTAGCTTAAACTCGTCGAATTAGTTTGATGAAGGGATTTGATAGTAGCTCTGCTGTTCGTATAATATCTCCGCTGGCTCAATGCCGCTCGTGGATGCTGAGGTGACTCGAGCTGTGCTGCCGCTCTCGAAGAGCTTCTGGGGAAAGCCCGCTGAGGGCTTTGTAGGACCCGGCATCTAGGTGTGGTATAAAAATGCTTGAGCAGCGTCACCAATGAATGCTCGGGGAATGAAGAAGGCATTGCATTGGGAATTTTGAATCCCGGCAGGAAGTTCATCACGATCTGGAAATGGAGGTTCTGGGCGGATTTTCGCTTAGATATAACCCCTCGGTAGAGCTTGTCCGGAGCTCCTTCCAATTATGTTTCAATTTTTATTTTTTTTGATATTCACACAACGATGGGAAAAGTATGTTGGTGGGCTTCATCAGAGCTTTTGTCTCTGATACGCCAAGATCCAATATTCCATTCTACATAATATGCAGTGCTTGACGTCGTCTAAAGCATCGATACGTAAAAGTAAACAACACAGCCTAACGCCTCTCCAACCACCCTTAAAAAAATGGTATACAGTTTTTATGCCGTCCCTATCCCCTAGAATCATAACATACAAACAAGACGTTTTCTTGCTTAGGTAACCAACTCCGCAGTTGCACTCGAAGCCTGGCTTAACCCACCTTCTGAAGCCTCTGGTTTTATGAGCTCTTCCGGCGCACCCTCATCAACGAACTTCCTCTCACTAACATGCTCCTTCGCACTATCTGCAGTCCAAACTTTATCCTCAAACTTTCCTCTCTTTTGACCTTCAACATGCTTGAAGGTGCAGGTGGGATTCAAACACGGATTGAATTTGCACATGGTCTTGACGTGGGTGAATTTGCAATTCGGAGTAGTGCAGTCGGCTCCGTTCCGACACAATGGCATGGAAGGATGTCTAAACGGGCATCGGGGGTTTGTGCAGTTCGGAAAGAATTTGCAGTCCAGTTCGGTCTGATGGGCGACTTTCTGAGCGGGCGACGGGTGTTTCCCCGTGCATTTCCGGTTTTTGCATGCGGCCCCGAAAGAGCAGACGTCGCTGTAATCAATGGTGGCTCCTGGAGGTGCTGCAGGGGACTGGTGTGCAAATTTACAATCCTTATTCGTACACGAAAGGTTGTATTTGCATGTAGTAGTCTCCGGGTCTGCATCCTTATTTTCTTGTGACATTTCAACATCCATAGAAGAAGATGGCTCCTCAGTCCCTGTTTGAGCCTGTTGATTGTGATTATGGGGTCCCTTGCGAAAGCCATTCTGTCCTCGTGGCTTGGCTTGAACTCGGTCAAACAATGATCTTCCAGACTGTTGTTGCTGGTGATTAAAACCATTGGCCGGCCCATTACCCATGGGCGTTTGCTGGGGACCAAGCATCTGAGCCATAAGTCTTGATTGCTGTTCAAGCATAGCATACAATTCCATCTGTTGCTGTGGACTCATGTTCATGATATTTGTTGCTGTAGGTCCTTGCTGCATCGGCATGCCTCCCATATGACCCGGTCCGTTGATTCGAGGGTTTGCCACCTGGGAGCCTCCTCGACGGCCCATCTGCCGCGGGCCGGTTGGTGCTCCGCGAGTGTGTGTATTGATGCGCTCGTTACCATTCTGGGGCCGAACACGGTGAAGAACGGAATCAGTTGATCTATCCATGGCCTTTGCTAGGTGGCCAAGCATACGCCTGTCTCTTGGACGAGTGGTACCATTTCGCATAGACTTTGGGCCGGTAGGTCTATGAGAGGTTAGTTTAAGTTTTCTAGTGGAGGATTTGAGATCTGGTAAAGGATCCGCAACTCGGGTATCATACACATTATTGTCTCCTGGTTCAGAAGAATCTCCCATATCTGCATCCTGTACCCCATGCTCCTCCGCCATCGCCAGAAGGGTAGTCGCTTCTTCGCCACCGTTTTGTTGTGAGCTTAAATTTTGGACCTGGTGAAATAACCACTGTGAGAAGTCTCTCGCCCCAGGATCATCTTCTCCGAGATTCAAAAGGTCGCCGGAAAGTTCTGCGGCAATTTGATCTTGTGTCTTGCCGTTGGCCAGCATCAAAATGATGTACTCAGAGAGATCGGAATCGTCAGCGCCGGCAGTGCTCCATCCCACCTCGACCAGCTTTGGCTGGATGACAGCATTTAACGCCTGAGCCAACGGCGAGTCAAGTACAACCTCGACGGACATCTTTAGGTCTGGCGACGGTCTTTGTATTGTGAAGGTAATAGATGGGGGTTCGATCGAGGCTGCAGGTATTGTTTGGGGAGAGAGAAAAGAGGGTTTTCTTCGGCGGAAGCTCTAATCACAGGTCTTGAGAAGGATCTTTGTCTCTGAGCTAGTAGTTTTCGACGCGTTCAGACGATAAAGAGCGACTGTTGTCAAAGGCAGAGGTGGAATGTCCAAGCCTCAACGAAGAGGATTTGATAAATGCGATTGACACGTGACCATGATTCAGGCTATGATGGCATGAGTCAGCAGCCCAAAAAAGAGGCATCTTCTATTTGAATCCTCAGGCATCTATTGCTTTGTCTTCACAATTCATCGCAGTATTTCCCCCCGAGAAAAGTCTTCCGGAGGCATGGTTCAATCCGGATATCCTCCCTGATAAAGTAACGCCATATTTCAGCGCCTGCAAGGAACCAAAGCCGGGTTTTAAATAACGTGAGCTGTACCGAAAGCTGGAATCGATCTTTCAAATATTATACCACAAACAAAGCCTTACGGTATAAGACCGCCGCAGCCATCCGTCCGTGTTCGACTTGAACTATAAGGAAAGGTAGGTTGTTTTCTATATGGCAGAAATCCAGCCTTAGCCGCTCGTCACCTCAAAGCTGAGGCAATCTCCGAATTCTCGTGTACAGCATCTTTATGAAATACAAAAAGTTGGTTTTACAGCCTGACGTTTTTTGTAGTGTGTTTGCTGGCGGGAGGTGGTGGCTAACTTCCAGGGCCAAAGATTGGTCAAATTTCAGCGAAATTATTGGCATCTCACCACCAACCATCAAATTGCCAGCCGCGTTTCAGATTCCCCTCTCCAATCCGACCAGAGCTCAGCTGCGTCGTCGAAACATTTCACCCGTTTTCGCGTAACGTTGGAAGTACAACGGGGAGAATAACCGGAGAGTCCAGGGTACTAGCCATTGGACGGTGACAGGCTTTAGATCGCATTCGAAAATCTCACATAGTCGTTGAAACCTGTCTCTCGATTTCTGGTCCCCCAACCTCTTCAGGCTCCCGGATCATCTGAGGTGGTTGGATACTATCTTACGTTAGGATACAGCCTGTCTCTGTTACCACTAGAACCTAGATTCTGGAGCTGTTGGAGCTAACGAAATTCACGTCGCCTACCTGCTCTTGTGTATCGTTGCTATACTTTGTGGGCCACGGGAATCAGCCATTTCTGGAAATATATTATTCAGTCTCTTTTTTGTGGTGTGACGGTTATTTTTATTCATGTACAAAGTTCGAGTCATCTTTCATTCATCGAACCCCAACTCTCTTAGTTCTTGTTTCTTCCTTTTCTCTTCTTTTGGTTAAACTCTCTTCATTATACGGAGTATTCCCTTAAGTTTCTCAACCGCAACCATGTGGTCTCCAATTTGTTTATTGCTTCTTCTGGCTTGCCGTGTCCTAGCGATATGGCCTGCTCCTCAGTCATTTACGAACGGTAGCTCAGTCCTGTGGATTTCTACTAGCATTAGTGTCAGTTATCAGAATGGGAATGTAGGGTGGATTCCTTTCCATAATATTGTGGGTGATAATACTGAACAAACTTGGCTTTCCCAGTCCACAGCATCTTATGCTGCATATAATGGAACCTCAAGTGAGTCCATCGTACAGGCAGCAGTAACCCGGTCTCTGGAAGCCATATTCTCGCAAAACTTAGTTCCGTGGAAATTAGTCTCAAGAGACGAGCTGTCAAACTTTGAGCCGGCAGCGACTAGCAATAAGACATACATCACGACGCTCGAGATCATTCAAACCGGTATAGATACCTCCAGCACGTTCAAGCCGCTAGCAGGTGAAGTTGATGAGTCATATAATCTTACCATTAGCACCGATGGAACAGCTATGATCTCTGCGGTATCATCAACTGGCGTTCTTCATGCTTTACAAACGTTCAATCAAATGTTTTATGAACATTCTACTGGTGCGGGCATTTACACGAATCTGGCACCTATTGCTATCTCCGATGCACCCAAATTCTCTCACCGTGGGCTCAACATGGATGTATCTCGAAACTGGTTCCCCGTAGAGGATATCTTGAGAACTATCGATGCCCTCTCTTGGAATAAATTTAACCGTCTTCATCTCCACATGACCGATTCTCAGTCCTGGCCCATGGATATCCCCGCATTGCCAGAGCTCTCGGAGAAGGGCGCATATTATCCTGGACTTTCATATACTCCCGTGGATATTCAAAAGATTCATAAATATGCCATGGACCGAGGTGTTGAGGTCATCATCGAATTCGACATGCCAGGCCACACTACCGCTGTCGGGTTGGCTTATCCAGATCTCATCGCCGCATTTGATGCTAAACCATACTACACCTATTGCGCTGAGCCTCCATGTGGAACCTTAAAGTTGAACTCTACAGCAGTTACAACTTTTGTGGAAACTCTCCTCGACGATGTTCTACCTAGGGTATCCCCTTACTCCGCATACTTCCATACTGGTGGAGATGAAGTCAAGAATGAGGCATATACCCTCGATGAGACTGTTCAATCAAATGCAACAAGTGTCATTACGCCTTTACTACAAAAGTTCGTGGATCGAAGCCATGCTCAAATCAGAGCTGCCGGGCTTGCACCGATCGTTTGGGAGGAAATGCTTCTGGACTGGAATCTCACCCTCGGAAATGATGTGGTGGTGCAGAGCTGGCAGAGCGACGAAGCAGTCAAGAACATCACAGCACTGGGCCACAAGGTCTTGGTTGGCAACTATAACTACTGGGTGAGGACCTCTTTTATACTTTAGTATTTCGTGTCCAATGCTAAAATTCTTCAGTATCTTGACTGTGGCAAAGGCGAGTGGTTGAATTTTGAAAACGGTGCGGCATTCAAGCAGTTTTATCCATTCAACGATTATTGCTCGCCCACCAAGAACTGGCGACTGGTGTATTCATACGACCCTCTCGCTGGTGTCCCGGAAGAAAATCAGCACTTAGTCGTAGGTGGAGAAGTCCACATCTGGGCTGAGCAGACTGACCCCATTAACCTCGACGACATGGTATGGCCGAGAGCCAGCGCAGCAGCTGAAGTTCTCTGGTCAGGAAGACAGGATGCCAGTGGACAAAACAGGAGCCAAATGACAGCCAGTCCACGATTGGCAGAGATGAGAGAACGTATGGTCAATAGAGGGGTGAGGGTTGGACCGGTGCAGATGGTATTCTGCACTCAAAATAATGCAACGGAATGCTCTTACCCAGTTTAAATATTACTCATTGGAATTCTCAGGACCTCTTTTAGATTTGGCGTTGCAGGTGAACGGCATTCGAGGAGTTTGTACAGATATTTGTGATCTGTTGATCCAAATGCGACCTAAGATATAGTATTTCACAGAATTATAAAAAATATCAAAAAAAATCAATATAAACTCATTACACCAAATGCAACGTGCTTTACTGTCTTCGAAAGCAGTATAAGGCCAGTAAACTGGCGGAACTGAGAGTTTCTAATCCAGCCGATTTCGGGCTCCCATACAATATGAAGATTATTTTCTCCTTCCTCATTAGCATATGACAAGTCCGTCTCATTGAATTTTCATCCCACAACTACCCTTTTTAGCTTGTCCTAAATCCCGCTTTCTATCATCCCGATCCGCTTCTTACAGTAACAGCCGAGTCAGACGCGGCATATGTCAGGGGCGGGTCTGTGACGTTGCGGGGATCAGCCTGTGCCTCCTATGGGAGCTAGAGGCATGTACGAGAGGCCGAGGTGCTGCATCATTGGAAGGCCCTCCGAGCGAGTCATGAATACAGAGGATAATATACCCATCCCGAACGCATACCCTGTGATTTGAGATCATTTGCTGCTGATAGTCAGAGGAGCTATTCCAAAATCATAAAAATTATTGTATTTCATCTTCCAGGTTGAAAATGTAAAGATATAATAAAAGCTTTTACCTTTAAGAATGGATCTATAGTTTCAATGCTATTCTTTTAAACACATTTAGAATTCTTTCCCCCAAGTATTGAGACGTCTACGTGAGATTCCCAATTTGGTTTTCGGAGTTATAGATAGAATAGGCAAATGCATTTCGAATTTCATCCATACGAGCAGCTGGGGCAAACTTTCCGATAGATTTTAGTACGATTTACCCCACAAACTTGTGTCTGGTCATAGTAATCACATGCAGAACGCAGCCCATAGAACTGAATGTTCCAACGAAAAAGTATTGGTTCTTTTCTGGTTTCTTTATTTTCCCAAATCCGGTGTGCTTTGATGTCGACGAAGATACCAGTTCTCCGAATCGCTATTTCTTATTTCTTAATTTTCTATTCCTTCAAATGATCCCATAGCCACCTATCTCATCTTTCGTACTAAACTACACTGTAACTCCTGCTTCAGCATCACCGCCGACCCTTTCGAGCTCGCTTCAGCACCCCGCCCCCAAGCATGTTCCTCGTTAGCACACAGGCGCTACCCCACCCCAATCCGCACCCCTCAACCCTCGGCATCTCCCTGAGAAGAATGCCATTCTCGCTCCTTCAAGCCACTCAAACTTTTTCATGTGCAAATATGATAGCAGCCCGTTCCAGGGCAGCCTGAGGATATGCAGATCCCAGTGCCCCACCACCAACTGCGCGTTTCTGCCACAACATGGCCCAATATTACTCCGCGCTAACCACTGTTACAAATACTGGCATGATGCCGGTGACAACTTGTTCAGGCCTGCTACACATGCGTTTTTGCGAGCCTCTTCCTCTATATATCTTACTGTTTATACCTCCATATTCCTATTGCGCAAGCTGTGAATTGTGACAGACTCAAAGATGATTGAAGATATCTTGCTCCATGCGTCTCCATTGACGCTGGGCATTGCACTAGTTGTTGTTTTGGCTTTTGTCATGCTCACCAGACAGCTAAATGAATCGAGAAAGATTCAGGCTTTGGGCGGGCGTGCTATTCGATTGAAGACTTGGCTGCCAGGAGGTGAGCTCCTTGGTCCAAAAATAAATGCTTGGAATTTTTGTTGACTGGTACAGATGTCGACCTGGTCTGGCGGGCGATTCAGGGTACAATGCACCATAAGAATCTGGAACTCTGGGAGGCCTTCTTTACCACCGATCAAGGCCATCGCTATACCGTTGAAGGATCCCCTGCAGGCCGACGCTGCATTTTTACGGCCGATCCGGAGAATATCAAGGCTATTCTTGCTACGCAGTTTGATGATTATGGCAAAGGAGAACTATTCCATGAGGAATGGAAAGATTTCTTGGGTGATTCTATCTTCACGACTGATCTTAGTCAATGGCATGACTCCCGACAATTGATAAGGCCGCAATTTATCAAAGATCGAGTTAGTGATTTAGATGTCTTCGAGAAGCATGTACAAGTGCTCATGCAGCAAATTTCCAAAGCCGGGAGGAAATATGATGGCTCCCAAGGTGGTGAACTTGATGTCAGTGATTTGTTCTTCAGGTATACCTTGGATGCTGCTACAGATTTCTTGCTTGGAAAGAGCGTAGGGAGCTTGGAAATCCCCGAACAAGAGTTCGCAGAGGCCTTTGGAGAAGTTCAACGGGTTCAAAATATCATTGCCCGAGCTGGGTACATCTCTCCTGCCTCCGTTTACGATCACTTCTAACTGGCTCAGACCACTGAACCCTTTAGTCCCAAGAAAGTCATTCTTCAAAGGCCTCAAGGTCATCAACGAATTCGTTACCCCGTACATCGACCATGCTCTCGAGCTCTCCTCTGAAGAACTCGCCACCAAGACCAAGTCAGAAACTGGATATACCTTTCTCCACGCCCTGGCATCGTTTACACGTGACCGGAAAGTCCTCCGTGATCAATTAGTAGCCGTTCTCCTTGCCGGCCGAGACACAACAGCTTCAACACTCTCTTGGACATTCTACGAACTTGCTCGTCATCCTGAAGTCTTCCAAAAACTACGCGAGGAAATCATTGAGCGCGTGGGTTTGCAACGCGCCCCGACATATCAAGATCTCAAGAATATGAAATATCTCCAAGTAAGCCCCACTATACCTCATAACTCACAAATTCTCGCACCTAGATTTGTTGTGAAAACATCACTGACAGGAAAAAAAAAAGAACGTCATGAATGAAACCCTCCGTCTGTACCCTTCAGTTCCTTTCAACGTCCGCCTCGCCTTGAAAGATACGTCGCTTCCCGTTGGCGGCGGGCCGGACGGCCTCTCCCCGATAGGCATCCCCAAGAACACGCCAATCGGCTACTCGACTCTCTTGATGCAACGTCGTCCAGACCTCATGCCCTCTTCGCCATTCCACCATCTGACCTTTGCCCCCGACAGGTGGAACACATGGCAGCCAAAACCGTGGCACTATATCCCGTTCAACGGCGGACCGAGGATATGCATCGGACAGCAATTCGCCCTGACAGAGATGGGCTACACGCTCGTGCGGTTGCTGCAGAGGTTTGAGAAGTTGGAGAATTTCATGCAGGAGGTCGACGGTGGCAATCCGTGCTTGAAGGCGGAGATCGTGCTTCAGCCGGGAATGGGTGTTCGAGTGGGCTTTTTTGAGAGGGAAGAGGAGAAGTAAACAATTATGTTCGGAATGAAGGGTAGTGTCGTATTACCTCTGAAAAGAGGTTTACGGGCGTTCATAGGAGTTGGACAATTGTTTAATTGTATGAGATTGGTGTTGGGTATCAATCTAGCATATGTATGACTTCAAACAAGTAAAGATCGAGCTTACATTTTCCATATTTCGACGAAACACAAGTCTCTGTTCTTTACCAGAAATATTCCTTCCAGTCAAGGGCGATGACTACTTTGAAAGCTCAAATTCAACAGGACATATAACTGTGAAGCACTAGTAGATGATGAAAGGAAAGGGGCTCCTCTTGGGACTGCGTGCCATATAAATGGGAGATTGTGAGAGAAATGACTTAGTTGAGATCAGGCGGATCTTATGTATTGTCGATTATTCCCTCAAAATATTTCGGAATTAAAGACTCTCTGAGGTTCAATATCATTATTCTACATTCACCTGAGAATCCTCCACGCCCTGGCTCGAAGTATAATTTTTATAAAGCGGTAGTGGTAGGTAGGCTAAAAAATGACGTATTACTCTCAAGGCTTTGAACATACCACACTGGACAATGACGAGTTCCTAGGCAACTTAAATGGTATAATTCCGAAGGCCCTTCCATTTGACGCCGATATATATGCAGAATACCCAATGCAAATGTCTTAAAAAACAATCAATATTAATGCTGGGTCTCTTCCCCATCTTCACTCACTAAGAGACCTTCATGCTCTCCCAAACTCTGTGCACGGCTCGCCTCGGTGCTTTCCCTGGCTTTGAACCCTTCAATTATTTCTGCTAATTTCTCGCCTTCTGCCTTCCCTCTCTCTACATTCACACACCAGATTAACGGTGCAGGAAGCCCCACAAGGACCGCTAGGAACCAGAATGCAGGTCTGATTTCTCCTGTTCGATCGACGATCATGCCAACAATGGCAGGGCCAAAAATGCTGGATCCTTTGTCGGTGATAGCGTAAAGAGCGTAGAACGCTGCTTCGGAACCAGGTGGAATAAGTTCCCCAAATAAGGATCTGCAGTAACTGCTTAAACCACCAAGTACAAATCCGTAAACGGCACCGACTGGGTACATTTCCCAGGGCTGTTGCAAGCCAATAAAGCCCCATCTTTTGACGATATCTAGATAACCTAAGAGGCCGTACAGTGGAATCAGCTCAAATAGAAAGATGCAGGCGAGAATCGTTTGATGAGGTCGTAAGCCAAAGATACGTGATATGAAGGCCCAGGAGAAAGCTCCAAGCACGCCAGCTGTTGTGGCAATCACATTGATAAGACCCAAAGCCTCTGGCTTCATGTACAGTTGTGTTTTGGCATACAATACTGCGGTGCCCGAAAGAGTTGCGATTGCATCTGATAATAAGAACCATGCCAAAAGAAAAAGAACAATATCTTTGAGCCGACGGGCTAGTTTGACCGTCCTCCAAAGTGACATCCAAGCGTATATGATGTATGCCACCCATGTCCGTGTGGCTTCAGGGTCATTAGGGTCATCTGATGGTAATGGAGGGCCAGGTCGAGGACGTAGCCATAACGCCGCCGGGATAGTAAACAAAAACCACCATAAACCAACGAGAAATAGTACCACGCGGAGAGAGAATGTTGTGCCCTTCATTAACCAAATGACGATGATTGCCATACATTGCAAAAACAGCCCAGCGCTATATCCGATGCCAATTCCAGTTGAAGATATCTGAGTAGAGAGTTGTAACTCAACAGAAGTCAGGTCCTCAGATTTTGGAAGTGGACGAGTATTATCCGGACCTGCTGAAAGTAGTGGGGTGGTAGAATCTGGCATTGGATCTTGCTCTTCATTCAGGTCATCAGGCGGTTGGCCTTGAAATGTCGTTGATGCAAGATCTGGAGTAGATTCGGGGGTTCCATATTGTGTTTTAGGATGATGGCGAACAAGCAAAGGCAAGAATGAATTTAGAAGCACAAAGCTTGCCCCAAAGCAGGTATTGGCAATGATTGCAAAAAGAGCTCCCAGTAAGTACACTTTCGGAACGACAGGGAGGAAGAGCATTGTTGCTATGGAGCCGCAAAACGCGAAGAACAGCAGGAGTTGTTTTCGGTAGTTGCCATGGTCCGCAGCGCAGCTAATAGATATAACCAGCAAGGCTTGAGTGAATACACTAATAGAGAATGTATACATCGCAAAGCTGGCCGTATTGATTTCCATTCCCAAGAAAAATATCACACATTGTCCGAGATCTTTATGTGCACCCGGACCAAGTCCTGGGAGGGGATGTGAAGAACTTGATCCACATGGTGTTGTCTTATCTGAAAGGAGGACTCCATTTTCTCGTGCTAATTGTTCGAGTGTGATTGGTATGAAGGACGCTATACACTGTTAGATTATCTGGATTTAGGCCATAGCTTGTTTAGGAATAGAGACTGTGATTTTGAGGCTATTTCAACCACGGAGTTTTTCGAGTCTCAACTCGAGATGTTCGGTTCTAGGCTGACGTCGGATATACTGAACGTTGCCATAGTCCATGGCAACTTGCAGAGAAGCAACAGGCTCAAATCATCCTGAAGCCAAAGCAAGCTTCTCTCGAAGCTTCAAAAAATTCACAACACTTACCGATCCCACAAATGACGAAAACCTCGGCCGCAAACCCATATGCATACCATCCCGACAGCTCTTTGCGACTTGTAAGCCGAGTATCCTCACCCTCATATTGAGCTGGGCCATCTCGGTGTTCGTGTCCTGGCCCCATGCTCGCCAGATCTGAGCTTGATCGCTCGTCGTCGGCTTCAAAAGATGAAGAATGTGACCGGTAGGAACGTTTGGCACTGTTCGACGAAAGAGCGCGTTGCGGATGCTGAGGTCGCAGCTGCTGGGATTCGCTGCGAGGTACCATTGTAGCTTCGACACTGGGATGGGGTTAACCGTTAAGCTTCCAACCAGTCAGCAAGGCGTTTAAAGCATCGTGTTACCCGAGTGGCTCAAGAAGAACGGCTTGACCATTTTGTTGCAGGCGACATGATAGAAACAGCCAAAGAACAAATGGAAGAAGAGGTGAAAAGGAAGAAACCAAAATCAAAACGACAGGACTATCCCAACTTGACTCAGGATCAGTCGGCAGAGATAAAGAGGCCAGGTTTGGAGCACGCATGTTGAGGTGCTCCCAGACAGATAGGGAACCCGCTTTACCCTGAAGGGTGGGTGCCCCTGGGGGTCACGACCACTTTTTTGAGACAAGCCCAGGCATGCCGTGCTCGAAAACAGGGCAGGTCAAAAGATAGCAGAGAATATCATAGAATAAACTTTTCAAGTAGGAGTAGCACCAGATGGTGAGGATATAATACCGTGGAGCGTTTGCTGTAAAATAGAGAGAAGGTGCAGATGCTCGTGGAGGTGTAACCTCAAACAAGTTCCTTCTGTAACTGGGAAACTGAATACACGCAACTACACTGTACTGTACCACACACTGTACGAGGTACGCAGCCAAGCTGGTCCAAGTCGCGCCTGCCCTCTACAATTAGCAGGGCTGTCGTCAACTAGCGATGACTAATCCCCGCCCCTGTGATTGTTATATTCACGTGACTTTTACCCCATTCAGCCGGTGCTGCCCTGTTTTCCAGGACCACATCTCATTTTAGCGGCTTCGCGCAAAGTTCCGAGAGAGTAGAGCGACGCTGGCGACTCTGGGAGCTTTCTTACACGACAACTCACTCACGCATTATCATCTACAGTCCACGACGGCAGGGGAATTGGATGCCATTCGCTTTGCGCCTCTTGACTTCGGATATTGGCGCTCTTATTCATCTCTAATTGTTTTGATTCTCTTTGACGGAGCAACCACCAGCTACCAATACGACCAGCCATCCTTTCATGCAAGGTCGCGCTCTTGCATCCTCAACCAGACGGTCCACTGCCGCGCGACCCATCCTACTCTGAAAACACGAAGACGCTCTGTGAGCGAGGACGACTACCTGGCTTATTGATTCGCGCCGATGTTCAGTGGCCATCCAAGGTAGCGCATGCGACACAGCTCAACGAGCTCTCTCCAAACATTCCAGCCTTTCTCTTCCTCTCCCATTAGCCAAGATAGAGTCGACCGAGCAGAGTCGGGCTGAAGAGGGGGCAGTTGGGGGCGTGCTGAAGGGGGTGGATAGACTGGAAGAAGGATCCAGGTCAGAGAGCATGCCAGGCGTCATTATGGAAAACGGGAGTAGGAACGGATCGCATACGAACCATGACAGAGATCAACGGCCAAACGGGATAAATGGGGCGACCCACGCATCTGATAAGGGCAAAGGGAGGGCAGAGCCTCAGCAGATGAGCCCGATCAGCCCAACGGCTCCAAATGGCCTGAACGGAGCTTTTGGTGACGAAACGCGGCATCGGAATGGCGAGGGAGATCCATTACCACAAGATATGAAGGAGCGAATGGGTCAGCTCCCTCCGGAGATAGCACATATTACGCAAGGGTACATGCCTCTCTCGACACTGCTTTCTCGCCTCGCCCAAAAGACCCATAATGACCTTAACCGCACTGTTCTGGACCTATCTCAAATGCCTATACCCAGTTCAGCAGTCAATGGAAATGCGTCTCACATTACTACCACAGACGACAATTCAGTGGAAAATCTCAATAAGAAGTTGAAATTATTGAAATTTGCCCAAGATGCTCATACTGAATGGACGAAGGCACTAGTAATCACGGGCTGGAGTCGGAGGGCCGACGATGTGAGCAAGATCATAGACCTGAAAATCCATTTAGACCAGCAAAACCAGTTCTATATGAACACAATATTAGAGCTAAGTGATCTCAAGATGGGGCTTATTCATGCACGGCTTCCAAATCCCGATCTGAAGACCGCTTTGGAGGTTTTAACAACTGGGAAAGCTTCCTGGATGCCAGAGGTACGTTACACTGGACTTCTTAAATTTAAAATATGCTAATAAACTTAGCTTAATTATATTGACCCACCTCCATTGACCCCTAGAGAAGTTTTAAAATCTCTCGAAAAACTTAATACTCTTCTTTCAATGCGTCTTAATCTCCATGATTATGATACGATGCCCCTACAGTTCAAGGATTACACAATCAAATCTGGCCGTGCTACTTTCAAGGTTCCTGGAGAATTTGAAGTGGACCTTACAATTGCAGATGAGGACCCTGATGCACAATTTTGGTTCATCGACTTCCGATTTATGTTCTCTCCGTCGCTCTCCGTTCTAACACCACAAATCCGTAGCCATATCGAAAGCAGAGTGAATGAGGCATTATCGAAAGATGGGCTAGCCGGATGTTACAAGTATTTACACGAAATGATATTAACCCATAAGATCAGTGAATTCAGAAGGCAAGGCATCGAATTATCGAGAGCGAAGTGGATTGAGTGCCTAAAGATTGAACCGCTGCACAGAGCACTCTCTATTCAGTATTGGTCAGAGAAGTATAGTCCAAAACATTTAAGGAGTTGGGTTATACTCGGAGTTCACAGCGGCATACGGAAAGACGGATTTCCGGACTCCAAAGCTACAAGCCGGCTATCAATCCGATGGTTTCGGGAATCACAAGAAGTCCTAGATGCAGATATTCCATTCGATACTTCCAACATCTCAACCGAATCGCTATTGAAGACTGTTATTTCACAACACATTGGTCATACCTTAACCATGGTGTACGAGAGCTTGCGAGAGAAGCCTTTGTATGCAAGTCGCGAGTTGGGCCTCTTTCTGTCTGTTTCGGCCACCGACCCTGCGGACTCAGAGCTAAAGGTTCAGCTGACGACCGAACAATATCTAACAGTCAAGATCGAACCCATTTCGGGTCGTTTTATTTTCGGCCCGGCAACTCGATTGAATGCCGACTGGGAAGGCCGATTAAATTTCATGACTCAAACCACACAAACAACTCAACCCCCACATCCTCCGCCTGCCGTTGATGTACTAAAAGCCATCGTGTATGTACGTTATGCGTTAATATTAGAAGAGATAAGTGGTCATGCTTTGAGTGTCGGGTGGGTTAGGAATCAACCGCCAAATATTTCCCGAGACGCTCTCCAAAAGGTCATGCCAAAAGATACCGAACAAACTCTTTGGTTTAGAAGGTCAGGTTGGGTTGACGGCTGGTTCGTAGTCGTGTGTATGGGCATGAGTGGGGAGCGTTGGTTGTTATTAGAATCGTATGGTTCCTCAATCTTTTGGCGCCTCAAATACTAATGTCTACTTCAGTGCCGACGTCCCTACCAGTTTTAACATTAGCAATGCCTCGTCCAACAAACCTCCCTCAGTTATAATCAGCACCATTGAGATACCTATCAAGACTGCTTCACCCACTGCTACATATTCATTCTTATCAACACTCAGTATTTTTGCTGCGGCGCTCATCTCTCACTATGTCAATCTGAGAGAGCTACATTCAAGCCATGCTTTACATACCCTTCGACACGGAAAGAGATCTAAAGCTGTCACTCTTCCATCAATATACGTGAAGTTTTCTGATGTCCTCCCTTCAAAGAACAAGTCACCTCGAACAGGCAAGCCTTGGGCAAAAGACGTCATTAGAGTTCTGTTTCAAGGCCTTGAGATGGTTCCAGAAAAACTTATGGACGTGAATGAACCGGCTGGTTCCACCTCTCAAGATGAAACATCTCAAATACCAAAGCAGGAGCCCCAGATGCTTGCCACGCAACAGTCTCCGCTCCAGGAGAATGTGGTCATGGTGACAGAAGCGCGAATGGTAGTACCTCTTCCCAAAGCTCTTTCAAGTATCAACGAAAGGGTAGATCGTGATATTGCTTTCGATGCCGAAACTGGTTGTTTTGCCTTTCGATTGCGGAGCAAGGTTGGCGAATCCGTCGTTGCTAGTCTTATTGAACGTGCAGTCCGTGTTGAGCGCCTGGTTGACTTTGTTCAAGTGCTTCAAAAGCATGAGAAGTCTCTCAAATGCGAAACCATATCTCTCGGGAAAATTATCTTCACCTATGGAGGCACATCAGAGATTCGGGGTTCAGATGCCATGGATGTCGATAATACACCTTCTAGGAGCTACAAAGCAACTGTAGACTTTAGCGCCGTGGAACACGTCATGTCACTAATCCTGGAACGTGAAAACCCGCATCTTCGTATTTTAGATCATCTCGCCAAGGTTCTAAATGACAGGGAAGGGCTCGATGGCGTTGCTACCCTCCTCCCCCTCACACTTCCTGTTCTACATGGCCTGGATGCTATCGAATCAGCATGGACTTCTGCCTCTTCTGACAAAGGAGAGGTCTACATAAACGTTCGAGCAGTTGATTGGTATATCATTCGCTATAATCTCAACCTCAACCCAACCTCTCAGCCTAGTTCCCGAAAGGTTATGTTTGAAGTCAGGTTAAGGCAGCGTAAAGGAGACCCATGGTGGTACGTACGAAGGATCGACAATACCCGCAGCAAAGAAGCAGATGATCTGGACTTAGTATTGAAACCCTTATGGGCTGCGAAAGGTTCTGGTTGGCAAGGTATGCGTGTCAGTGGTGTTGCGCAGTCAGGCGGTATCGAAGAACTCCTGGTCAAGGTGGATGAAGTTGTGAGGAATTTGGATTTCACTAAAGGCGGAGATCCTGCTAGTACTGTGGTGATGACTCAGGATCCAACAGCCCCTCCAAGTGTAGCCCCAAAGCAATCTCGACCCACCGCTGCCATGCAACAACAGAGGCAACAACCGACGCCGAATCAGAGTCAGAGCCAAAGCCAAGGCAGGAATACTCACATCAAGCGAGAGGTTGTGGAGATCGATTAGGGTTGTTTCCGGACAAAAGCGAAAAAAAAGTTATGCGGCAGGAGCTTTGTGCAATATGGCGTGTAAAAGAAAATTGGAGAGCATGGAATCGGCGCGAGAAAGTTACTTTTTTTTCATTTCGTAATATTGTTGGTCAAGGTGTGGCGTTAGTAGGGTATCGGACCAAGTCTCATGGAGTTACTTTCCTGCGTTTGGCGTTGATTGATGGCCATCACATTGGGCTACCCCGGTGCAAGTAAGTGAATTACGGAAGGCTTTCGTTAAGAACTTGAGCAATAGATAGGGGCGTATCTAATGAATGAGATAACGATTATTCAAGTATGCATAGTACGGTGGCTCTGGCCCGTAAGTTAATAACAAATATACATATCTTGATCAAAACAGAATGCCTCATGAGAAGGGGTTGAAAATTATTAGTGTACCGAGTGATATTGAATTTCCAATTGTTCTGACCTTGATTTTATACTCTACGGCGAGATGGTTGAGGGTTAGGTTCGCTTAATAAAGGGGTAAGTATATAGCGAGCCATAGCTGGAACATGATATGAAATACTCCGCATGCAGATATCAATCTTTCTTTTGTATTTATTTGAAAAAAAATTGTGTGATATGGATATGGCACTAAATTCGGTTGGCAAAAGGCCAGAATACTCCTAACTAATAGATCTATCAACAGAGATAGTAGATAAGTTTGGTTTATGGACGGACTGCGGGTCATTATCTTAGGGATATTGGGACAGTTTCGATGACTAGCTTCGATTTACTCATTAATGCCCTCCATGATTTCGTGCCACGTCGGTCTTTGGACATCGACCTTCTATCCGTAAGGTAATAAAGCGCCAAAATTTTTGTGATCAGTCAGATATGAGTAAATACACTCAGCAAGGCAAGCTCGTGAGCTGCAACTTAGCTACATACAAACGGATACATGCACAAGTCAGAGGGGTTGCTCGCGGGGCACTTTGGATGTCCCTCTAGAGTATAGAAATGTTTTCTTAGCAATTTTAATATTTCTATAAATGGATAGTCCCCGCATATGAACACCTACGCTAGATACTGCCTACTCAATACCCAACTCGTCCTCCTCTTCACTATCCTCCACACTTCTTGTAACGACGTCCATAATCTCTTCATTGAGAAGTTCTCCGACCCCAATACTGTCAGTCAAAATCTCTCTCGCTTCCTCGTCCTTCACGGCCATGTCTTCCATGATTAACAATACAGCAATCTCGGGAACTAATACAGATTGTACATAGGGTGTGGTGCCCCTCGCAGAAATAAGTCTATCTAGAACTGCTCTCGTTTTCAAAAGCGGTGTGAATTCGTGCATAATATTTTCGGAAATGACACGCAAACCTCGGCCCCCATAATAGCCAGGAGTGAGGTTCGTAGTCATCTTCAACAAGGTACGGTCCTTTCCTGCATTGGTTTTCTTGACGTATGTTTCCCGGTAGTGGGAGTTTTGGCCATTTATCAACTTCCTAATAAATACGTGGTGTTTAGAAATACGCGAATCCAACTTTTCCCAATCAATTTGAGGATAGCCTTTCTGGGCCCAGTCTTCCTTGGCGGTCTTCTTCTGGTGTGAGCGGCAGAATTTCTCTTGCATGCGGATGTTCATGTCACCATATTCTCTCAGATCTGCCGGATCCACAGGTTTATTGCACATGGGACAGCAAGTCCTTTGTGTCATTTGAACAAAGGAATCGCCTTCAGGCGAAATTCTCATAACGGTGGACATTCCAACCCTGCTTGGATTCAGAAGAGACTTTGCAGATTCAATCAAGTCACTGTCACCAAGCTCATATATTTTAAATGATGCTCGTTGCGTTGCAGGAAATTCTTCAAGGGCATATTTTTTCTCAACTTGCTCAAGCAGCCTGGGTTGCGGTAAACTGGATAGTGAGCTGTCTGGATTTAGGTCGGAAGCTTCAAACGAATCATTGATCTCGATATCAAAAGTCTTGAATGTGGACTTCTCCTCTGCATCTTTCTTCACCGGGGTAACAGAAATCTCCCTTCTGCGAAACATTCTTTGAGATCTAGGAGTAGATGCTGCGCTGCTGCTCTTGGGGATAGCCCAAGTTCTAAATTCTTTTTCTTCTTCTGTATCTGACTTCAGCGGACTGCTAGAAAGCAGAGTCCTAAATGGTTTCTTTGGAGAAACTTCATCGACATCTATAAATAATCAGCTTACAATATAAGGATTCAATTGTGGTTGTCGAACCAGAATCAAGCTGCGGAGTTTCCTTCAAGCTTGATATCTTCCCAGCGATAGATTGGCTCGCTCTGAATGTCTTTTGTTTCTTAATCACGACCCTTCCAAATTCATCTGTCATGCCACTACCAAGTGGTTTCGGTTCGTCTTGTTTTTTTCTCTTAGGATTATTTGTAGACGGACTTGGCTCCGGAGAGGCTTTTCCTCGTGCTAACCTCTTACTTGAATCTCGACTAGAGCCATTGACTTTTGCTTTGGATGTCTTTCCGCCCTTAGAGTATTTGTTGCCTTTCAGGCTTTGTGATTTTGGTTCCTCCGATGCCCGGCTAAAAATCGTTGGCTTGATGTCTGCGGAGTGGTCGTCTTCCGAGGAGCTACTGTCTGGATCTCGAAAAATATTTTCTTCTTCAAAATTCGGTTTTGAATCCACGTCCTCCCCAGCTTTCAATGGTTCTCGTATCGCAGAGGCGGCCTTGGGAGACATCCTCTTTCTAGGTATATTTTCCCCTGAACTCAGGGTCTTGAGAAGGCCAGGACCTTGATAATCTTTTCTTGTTAGCCCTATGCGTTTTCCAGATTGGCTATTGTTCAGAATGAGTGGCCCCATGAAGAATGGGCAACGCGTTGCAAAGTAAGTTCGAGGTCGGGGAGACGTTTGGAGGGGTTGAAGACAAGTATGGAAAGAAATACGAAGTCATTCGAGCAAATTTGAAGCTAGAGAATGTCGAAGAATGCTTTCGAGGTCTCCATGAATGCAACAATTAGAAGCACTGTCACAATCTCTACTGTGCATGTACTTCCACCTTAGCTTGAGGAATGGAGAGCAATGGTGGCATAAATATCAAACGAGCTTCGAGTATGGAACACGCGGGGAGCTTGGACCACCACAACCCTTGTCACGCATCTCCCTGAACCGCCTCAATAATTAACTATATTCTGTTCATCATGTCCAGCAGTTTTCCATTTCTACATTCAAGATGGCACTCGATAACAGAAAGTATGCAGCATTGCCTGACCTGGTATGTAACCGTACGACTACAAAGACCAATCAACTAACAGATTTTTCTGACAGGACTCCGCTCCAGATATTTACGAAACTCCTGAGTTGACCGACGACAACTCTACCGCTCCTGTAGGTCACGAAAGACGAGCCCCAGCTCAAACTGCCACTGATGTAATGTAGACTGGTAGAGCACATTCTCAATCAACCTCTTCATCCTATAAAGACTTTGATGACGAGGAAGGTGACACTCCAGGCATCTCTCGCTCCCGTTTACACCCCGATGAAGCGCGCTCCCATTTCTCCCCTGCACAAATAGATGCACGGGATGTGGACTTTTCAGATCGGGTGACCGCAAAACGGAAATCATATAAAACTTCTACCCGACGTCAACGAAAGCGGGAAGATGGGACCGAGGAGTATGGTGATTTTAGCGACGAGGAAGATGGCGAGAGCCTAGAGAGGAAACTTGCTAGATTAAAGCGAGAAATCGAGGAGGTAAAGGAGGAATATGGAAAGAGACAAGCAGGAATGAAAGATGGAGGTGGAGAGGATACCAAAGACCTTGCACCCGATGTCGCGGCATTGAGTAAAATGCTAGATGGAATTTCTGTCAATTCAGGAACGACCGCTGCAAGTGCCAGTGCGAAATTTATAAAGGATTTGGGGACCGGTATCAAGGCGAATGGACCATCACAAACCTCACAAAGGACCACGGAGCCAAACACCTATACTGTCACCTATGCACCGACGTACCAGCAAAGTCACGCTCTGGCAAAAGCTGCTGACTTTGATGGGCGCTTGAGCCTTCTTGAGAAAGCACTCGGAATAGGCCCAGAGGAATTACCTTCGTTGACTACGAATGGAACACCTAAGGCTATTCTACCAACTCTTGATACTCTACAGCGCCAAATTTCCGTCATATCTGAATCTACTCCTTCTTCTCTAGACAGCATTAGTCGGAGGGTTCGCACTCTTATTCAAGAAGCTGAAAGGCTTGAAGAATCGCGAAAGGCAGCTAAGGCAGCCCAAGATGCGTTGAAAACTGCTGGAGGCGATGTTGCTTCTGAAGACGGCGAGGACTCGGAACAAATGGCCAAAATAAATGCCTTGTATGGCACTCTTTCAACTATCGAAAGCCTAGCACCACTTCTTCCCTCTTTGCTAGATAGGCTACGTTCTTTAAGAGCAATTCATGCCGATGCAGCTACCGCCAGTGAGAGCTTAGACAGAGCTGAAAAAAGGCAGGAAAAAATGGCTGGAGATATTAAGAAATGGCGAGAAGGGCTAGAGAAAGTGGAGGAAGCCATGAAGAATGGCGAATCTACTGTGAGTGGGAATATGAAAGTTGTCGAAGGATGGGTGAAGGAGCTGGAGCTGAAGATGGAGAAATTGTGATCCAAGAAGTTACATGACCGTTGCATCTTGTAGTATGAATAGATACCCATCCGAAGACTGTTTATATCCTGGACTACCGTACTATAACCCGAGACAAAAGCACTAAGCCATTTAACTTTCACGCCATGATATTGCTTATCGTATATATAGTGTATTGCAGACGTCAGGGGCGCTGTACGTCGTAAAATATACCCTTAGCCCCTAATAATACCCCTGACTCAGCCCTGCGCTGTGTGTGACGTTGGCGCGTCCGAACACGGACGCCAGTCACACCCTCACTCTCGAAACTCGGCCAGGAATAAACACGAACCAAAAAATTAAAAGAGTACGACTCAATTTTCTGGACTGTAAGCATTTCCCATCTCCTCCCTACCTCTTCCCCACCTATCTAGCTCATCTCTCTCTTCTCTTTCATCAATTAGAGACCTCACCATTTTCGCATGGCCGTCGCAGATATTAACGAGGACAGCACTTCAAATCTCCCCTCGGGTCGCGAATCGTATCCTTTTAGGTCGCGTGATTGTCATGAGGTTGAAGGTTGGCCTGAGAGAACGTCTTTCGAGTCCAGTAACGGAGAGTTCGGGGTGGAATTGAGGGATTTAGAAGGGACAGATTTCGTGAGGAGAGAAGACATGGCTTCCTGGGCGGGTCAGCCGCATATCAAGGGCTCGACGGAGTCGATGCGTATGGCACTTTTGACCTTCTCCTTGATCGGGTTGCAGTAAGTACTACTTCTGCCCAGAGGATTGGCTTGCTCTCTTGCTGATTGTGCCTTTGTGGCAGGTTTACTTGGGGTATTGAGATGACTTGTAGGTTCCCCCTATACCCAAGAGACTACTTGCCGGAGATCTAATCTAATTATATAAACAGATTGCACTCCATATCTCCTCGCCCTCGGATTAACGAAGTCGCGAACGTCCCTAGTTTGGATCGCAGGCCCTCTTTCTGGGCTGGTTATGCAACCTATAGTCGGTGTCCTTGCAGATCGGTCAAAATCAAAATATGGCAGAAGGAGACCGGTTATGGTCTTGGGGTCGATAGTCGTGGCAGCTTGTCTGATCGTTCTTGGTTGGGCGAAGGAAATTGTGGCATATTTTATAGAAGAAGGGGAGTTCAGAAAGTCATGCACCGTGTTAGTGGCCGTGTTGTCGATTTACGCCGTGGATTTTGCTATCAATGCCGGTGAGTTACTTGGAGAAGCCGCAAAGAAGGGCTGAATATTGATTATTTCTTGGTAGTGCAAGCGTGTTGTCGGAGTTTAATTGTTGATACCCTTCCTATTCCTAAACAGCAGACTGGTAGTGCCTGGGGTACGTTTCTTTCCCTAAGTTTAAGACATCAAGCTCACAGCCAACAGCAAGCCGAATGGTTGCCATTGGCCACCTGGCTGGATATATTATCGGCACTATCGATCTTGTCCAGGTCTTTGGACCCTCGTATGGAGACACGCAATTCAAAAAGTTGATATTAATAGCAGCTTTTGGTCTGATAGCCGCAGTCGGTATAACCTCATGGGCTGTCACAGAGAGAGTCTTGATCTCCGGCAGAGAATCAGACGCTCCTGCCAATGGTCTAAAACTTATCAGTCAGATTTTTCGCACGGCTACCTCACTTCCTCCGCGGATCCAAGCTATTTGCAACATTCAAATGTGGAGCTGGATTGGTTGGTTTCCATTCTTATTCTACAGCACCACTTTTGTTGGGGAGATTTACTTTCGATACGATGCTCCCCATGATGTTAAGGAATCAAAGGATCCCTTGGGAGACATTGGACGGATAGGTAGCTTGTCACTCATAGTCTTCTCACTTGTGACTTTCACAGGAGCTTTTCTACTACCCCTATTCATCAAATCTCCAGGTGAAGAAAACTTTACTCGACGCCCTCCGGCTGCAATTGCAAAAGTTGTGACCAAGTTCAGCAAATATAAGCCTGACCTTCTCACAGCCTGGATCTGGGGTCATCTACTTTTCAGTACCGCAATGATTTTCACGCCATTTGCGCACTCTTTTCGATTTGCAACCTTCTTGGTCGCGCTGTGTGGTTTCCCTTGGGCACTGGCATCATGGGCACCCAATACATTCCTAGGAATAGAAGTCAATCGTCTTAGTAGCGGATCTCCTACCTCATACCGCCGCCTCTCAACCCACGATAACTTCGAGTTGGATTCGCCGACGCAGCGGACATCACAGCCTTCCCTCCTCGAGCATGGTCCGTCAGACGATGCAATTGCCTCCACAGGCGAGCTCTCCGGCCTTTACTTTGGTATTCTAAACATCTATACCACTATTCCTCAATTTATCGGAACGTTCATAAGCATGATTGTGTTCAGCATTTTAGAACCCGGAAAAAGTCCGGAACTGGCACACGATGCGGACCCAAGTGAACATCACGGGACAGATGGGCCAAACGCCATTGCCGTTTGCCTGTTCATCGGGGCAATCAGCACAATAGGGGCGGCGAGGGCGACGAAGAAGTTGAAAGATATGATGTAAGACAACGGGGCGGAGTTTTATTTTGGTTTTGCTTGGTTTAATGACTGTGTAACAATATGGATGCGAACTAAAGCGTTGTAAGGTGGCTTTTATTTGGATTTGACATAGATTACCTAAGTAAAGATAAACTTAATATATATATTCCATAGAACAATTCTATTTCATAAACCGAGTGAAATAGAGCTTTCGTTGAAACCGACATACTCCCTTTGGATTTCATAATTCATGAGATTCGTCCTCACATTTTTGAAAAAGCTCTTGACCTCACAGAATGGTGCTCATATTAAAAGCTTATATGACCCAATGTATGACCCAATGGGTGCTACAAACAAGCCATATTAAGCCACACGCTTATTGGCAAGAGTGCCCAAAGCATCTACGCTTTTTTTCTCGCTTTGCATAGGGGATACGGCTCAGTACTCTATCGTCCCGGATCGAATGAAAGATAGACGCCAGAGCTCTAGCCACTAAGTTAAAGACTACCATGAGTAACTAAGGAAAATCGAGATAATCTACCATTGGCCCACTCAATGGAACACATGTCTCAAAAATATGTAGGATTTACTTGTACTACACACACTTCACTCCGTAAAGCCCAAAGCGTCAGCACTTTACCTAGTCCTGGTTTATGATCTCAGCCTCACCAACACAAGTAAGTTAAACTTGCCTATTCTAAATTTTTCAATGGATAGAATGCTTGTTATATGACTCTATCTATTACAGCAGAGAATTGTCTACCCTCTCTTTACCACTTAACACTGACGAAACTAGTTCACATGGATATCTGTGTACTAATATTAGATACGATAGGCAATTTGTCATACGATATGACCGGTACCGTGAACATTTATAATATTGAAGCTTGACAAGTTCCTCCACTAGATCTAATAAAGGCCTACGATTTGTATGTTAACGGTAGAGCCTGCTTGTATGAAATGGTACAATGTAAGGTGTTTTGTACCTTGAGGCTTCAAGTCCCTTAAACCAGATTGATGTACTGAAAAATCATTTACAGCAGCGCAGTGCATACTCATATATAGATAATAACCAACAAAATAAATATTCTACCTAAGGTCTCTTTTTGATACAAAAAATACTGGAGTTGACGTCCTATTTTCTTTTTCTGGGGATTGTCTTAGTTGCACATATTCTACCCGCAAAACCCCACAAAAAGTGTCATATTTCCCCTCCCAGCAGAGCAACTGATCGACACTCACATTATCTTTCCAACATCCTGGTGCGCGGATATCTTGACCTTGTCGCCCACCACGTGGTTGCTACCGGTTTCAAAAACCTTGCGACCCCGCGACCCTTCTTTTATATCTGGACATGTTTGTTGAATGTTCTTTCTATTGTCCCGTGGGGTCGACGGTAGAGAGAGATACATAAAGGTAGATAAGTAGATTAGATAGATGGAGAAAGAGAAATCGAATACAAATTAGGAAAGCCGGAACGAAATGCTCGGCCCGTCTAGGGTCTTTTCCGGTTTATGCGGTATCTTCTTACTGTATTGTTAGATCTGTTCAGGGGGTTGAGAGGCAAGACCTGCTTTTCTGCACATCGTGGTTTGGGGTTGCGTGGAACTTAGACATTATTGTCTGTAGCACCAGCAGATCGGAAGAGTGGGGTTTTCCGAAGCTCTTGGCGCAAGGCCAGTCCCTGTCCCCGCTCGTTAAAAGTTGAAAGGGCCCCGAAAGTGAGTTTAGCCAGGACACCAAAACTTTCATAACACAATGAACACGGGAGTCTTAGATTTTGGGGGAGATCCGAGTTGCGTGAATTTTTTTTAGTCATTTGTCTTTGAAGCATTACGTACATATTTTGATCGCTAATCTAGCTTCACTAAATATGAATCTGCCAAAAAAAGATGAGAAATCCAGAGAAAAGGAAGAGCGAAAGTGAAAAGGTATTGATAATCCGGACGTACCCACCTAGCTTTCGGTTCGAAGATCCGATGACTGATCGGCCCTATCTTATCATGACTGGGTATGGTATCGCGGGTCAGCATCGTCATCCCTCAAACTATTTATGCATAGAGGCATTCTGGAAGACATCAAAGGGCGCGGACTCTCCTAGGTGCGGGTACATATATGGAGACTCACTTAAGAGCAATATTGAAAGATGAGTGGTGTAAGTAGAGGTAGAGCGGTGTGTATTTGCGCCGTAGTCCGTAGAGACAACCGTTCGTACACAAGTTCGACAATATGCCGATCGTGAAAGAGATTTAAAGGTGCTTCGCAGAGTCTATAGAGCCATGAGAAGAAGGGCCTTCTTTCCTTTCCCTGGTGGCCTGTTTTTCTGCTGGGACGATATATCCTTGGCCGTTGAAATGCTGGATTTTATGGTTTGAGGGTATAGTAGGGCGGGGATGCATCTTCCCTAAAGCAGTGCGCCTGTCTCCGCCAGTATCGGCGGTCGACCGTCGTCCGGTTTGATAGGGCCTTTGTTCCTCCGCGCATGCACCATTTTCGTCATTGTGGATACCATCGCAAAACCTTCCATTATTCGAACGGGTAACCCTTTTCTGTGCGAAGTCCGCCTGAAGAAATTATGCGTGTGGCAACGTCACGGTTGGCTATTCTCGAACGCCGGGCCGGATTGACTGATCGACAGGTTTGACAGATTGGTTGATGGGTTGATCGATGGACAGGTTCGCACAAGCAACTTCTGTCAAATTCTTCGGCCATGGCCCGCCGTCCCTTAACTTTACCCCACAATCTCTCTTGTCCCAGCGAACATCACAGCCGCGGATCGTGGTACTCGGGACGCTCAGCGAAGGGGAGGTGTTGGGTCGCAGGGTGCATGACCTTCGTGGATCCATTCACCCTGCCAATAACGAACCGGCCAGGGCGCGCATCACCATCACAGGCGTTCGCAGGCGGACATCGATTCGAGAGGCACGGATGGGGCATCGAATGTCAGGTCCAACCGTCCATGTGGAGGTGTTGCCATTGGCAGGGGGAGCTGGTGCACATGGTTGGAGACCGGGGAGGCGGGGCGGTGATAGTGACGGTTGACATTTGGCGGTTGCCGAAGCGTTGCATTGAGTGGGGAGGAAGGAGAAAAAGGGAAAAAAAGAAAGAGGAAAGAAATAGAAGGAAGAGGGACATGAACAGAAAAAGAGGGAAAGGAAGAGGAAGAAAGAGAGGGAGAGGAAGATGAAGAGGAGTACATCCGTCGGAGAGGAAGAATCAAGGGGAGGAGATGTAGCCGATGTTGGACTGGACACTAGTCCAGCCCCTGCAGCAGAGGTTTTTGGCTGGTGGTAACTGAAGATAACTGGTTCAGTAGCTCGTGGTTGACTGAGACTGGCGGTGATTATGATCAAGGTTAATTGATATTGCTAGTGGAATAATATTGGTGGCAGAAACACGTAGAAAGTGGAGGAGAGAGATATATATATGATACAACGTACGTGTATACCTTCGTACTTTGTACGTACCTCGTGACGACACCTCGCGACTTAATAAAATTGTCCCCTCAGTGGTCGGTGCGACAGAACAGAGAGAGACGAGAAAAGAAGAGGATTCAACTCAATAATAGTTGAAGATTTTCTCTAGCAAATGTCTATCCATCCTGTCAACCTGTCACGCCACCACAACTCCTGGACAGAGGAGGCATGTCGGCACATTTACATCTTCCCGAAGGAAGACATAAAGGGACGGTCGTCCGGAAAGAATATAAGTTTACGGAATAAAGTAGCTAGTGCTGTACAGGATCAAGCAGCGCAATGGGTAGATGGCCCCCTAGATTATTGAATGCACAACCCCGAATCGAGAACCTTGGGTCGGTCTGGTTGACGGATAAACTGCCTACTGCGTAGTGGTGATGTGATGGCGTGTCCGTCGGGTTGCGTTCCCATCAAGTTGAGGTTGTAGCGCCCCGGAATCCTTCTTGAGCAGCGTTACGGCGGTTGATTCGTATTAGCACCTGGAGTTAGTGCGGCCTGGAGAAGAGGAAAAGAGGAGAAGAGAGGGGATAGTGTAGCATTTGGGAGCAGTACTAGAATAAGTTAAGGAACCACTGACTGTACTAAAAACATCCAGACATCCACACTCCTTCTCCGCCAACCAACCAACCAACCAACCGTCCTCCACTCAAATCCGCCTTCTTCAAAGGAGAGTAAGTAAGTACATACAGTACGGTCATTTCTCATTCATTATCTTCACCAGTCGAGACCAAAGGCCAGATTCACGTCTCGCGCCTGCCGCCGCTACAGAACCATCCATACCCGCACCTTCCCCCCCTTCGCCATCGCTCCACTCCACTGCTCCTTCCGCCAAACATCCCCCCCGTCTTGCTCTTGCCCTCGGCCTCGATCACCGACCCCCCCAGACCCACCATCCACAGACAAAGTATCTCTATCTCAACCTCGACCTCCAACCTCACCTTCAACCTCCCTTTCTTCGCCTTGCTCAGTCCATTGCCCATCTTCCCCAGTTCCTCAGCCCGCCTAGACGGAGTTGCCACCGGAAGGCGCCTGCAGCAGCTCCAAGAACGAAAAGCTTGCACCTCCACCTGCACCTGCACCTGCGCTCTGCTCTCGTTCCCCCGCCGCGACGCCTCACAACTCTTCTAACCTCACGCATACGGACACCGCGACAATCTCTGTCTGTCTCTGAATCACGAAGAACAATCGCCGTCTGCGAGATCGTCATTGGATAAGTTACTCTTTCCCCCAAAAAGAGGAGTTCGAGCACCGCCGCTGCCGAATATACGTGCAACTCCTCGCGCATGAGCACAAGTCCATTTACGACTCGCCATCATTACGGGGTCGCCGTCGCGGCACGGCGAGGCAGGTGAACGCCTACGATTCCGGGAGCATATCCCACAATCGCCGCAATGTCGTTGTTTAGCAAATTGAAAGGGGCCACAAGTGTCAGTATTTCTTCTACTTGGTTTGGAGTCGTGGCTCTTCCCCTCAGGAGATCCCCGCGGACGCGTGCCCCGGTGTCAAATGCGCCGGGAGCGATGCCCGATAGCACGTATCAACTGACTTTTTGCTATTCAACAGGGAAGTACAAGTCCGGGAGTCACCTCTCCTTCTCACAAGAATAAGAAAGATGTCGAGCCAGAACCAGAAATCACGCCGTTAGTAAAGATGCTGCAAAATGCAGGTCCTATACGGGATGATGGTAGCGATAAATTCTTTGGAATGGAAAATGTACGTTGAGCGATGAATTCCGTTTATCAATCGGCCATACTGACATGCTTTCTAGTTCGGGAACACATGGTAATTCTTGAGAGGTCGCGGCCGATATTACGATAAAACTAATCCCGCCATCTAGTTATTGCAATTCAATAGTTCAAGCTTTATTTTACTCGGCGCCTTTTCGAGAAAATGTAGTCAAATACCCCCCCCACTCGCCGCTTGATACCCCCAATGGCCATCCGATTATTGTCACTCCGATCAGGGCTCCAATTCAAAATGGTGCAACAACTTCGCCTACTACCAAGCAGAAAGGTATCACTGCAGCCGAGGCCATGAAGCGGAGAGCAGCTATAAATTCAGGTCAGCCTGTTCAACCGCAGCAAGGACAGCGACCGGAAGATAAACCAGACTCGCCGGAATACAAGAAGAAGCACGCCATGCTTGCTGGCCCGGTGCTGGATCTCACATACGAGAACGCGAGCTCCTATGGCATGGAAGAATCAACATTCACGGCGTTGAAAGACATCTTCATGGCTCTGATAGCTAACCCTTCACGGACCGGCGTACTAAGCCCTCAAAGGTTCTTGGAGATTTTCAAACGGGATAATGAAATGTTTCGAACGTCGATGCACCAGGACGCACATGAATTTTACGGTCTGGTCTTGAACGCTGTCATTTCCAATGTTGAAGCAAATTCCCAACGTCTAAAAGAGTTAGCACCGCCAAAGAACGAAAATACTCTTGCACAATCTATGCAACATGCTGTTACCTCAGCAGCTCATGCAATGGGCCTCAATTCGGGAACAAGATCTCCAGGCACAGGATGGGTCCATGAAATTTTTGAAGGAGTGTTGACATCTGAGACTAAATGCTTGACCTGCGAGACAGCTTCCCAACGAGATGAGACCTTTTTAGATCTTTCCATCGATTTAGAACAGCATTCGTCGGTTACGTCATGCTTGCGAAAGTTCTCCGAGGAAGAAATGCTTTGCGAAAGAAACAAATTTCACTGTGATAACTGTGGTGGTCTTCAAGAAGCAGAGAAACGTATGAAGATTAAGCGATTACCCAAAATCCTAGCTCTTCACTTGAAACGATTCAAGTATACGGAAGATATGACACGACTCCAGAAACTTTTCCACCGAGTTGTTTATCCTTATCATCTTCGCATGTTTAATACTACTGATGATGCCGAAGATCCGGATCGCCTCTATGAACTGTACGCTGTGGTTGTTCACATTGGTGGGAACGCTTACCATGGACATTATGTGTCGGTCATTAAAACCCAAGATAGAGGCTGGTTATTATTCGATGATGAAATGGTCGAGCCTGTTGATAAACACTACGTACGCAACTTCTTTGGCGAAAAACCGGGGATGGCATGTGCCTACGTTCTATTCTACCAAGAAACTACGGAAGAAGCCATGAGAAAGGAGCAAGAAGCAGAAGGCCTCGCTGAAGTTGCACTCGCGACCAAAGAAGCAGGAGTTGCACTTGGGCATCCACAACCAAATGGCACGTACCCTTCCACTATATCAAGACAAATCTCTAGTCCGAACACACCAATCGAAGACGCCCCCGAATTTGTATCCTTAGACCATGCTGTAACCGCCCCACTTCCAACATCACCCCAGGGAGCTCCGCATCGCGTTATGACCCAACCACTTACCCCATCCGTCCCCATCCTCAACCCTGTAAAGATGAAGAGCAAAGATGAAAAGGAGCGCGAAAAAAAGGAATCTAAAGAAATAGAAAAGGCGAAGAAAGCGGCAGAGAAAGCGGCAGAAAAAGAAAAACAAAAAGCCGATGAAAAAAAGAAAAAGGACCAGGAAGCTGCAAGGAAAGAATTCCAACGCAACCAAGCAGAAGAGGTGAAGAAAGCCATGGCATTGAGCAGACAATCTGCAGTTGAAGAAGAAGAACGAAGGAAAAAAGAAGCCACGGCTTCAGGAACTAGCTCAGAAACTGGCAAGGAGAACGGCCACCACGAGAAAGCATTTGGACTACCGAGTCTTAATCGCTCGCACAAGGGGAGCAAAAGCATGAGCCGGAAGAGTTTCGGATTTCTGAGCAATAAGAACGGGGAGGGGAAATATGGATCTACTGCGACTGGAGACGATAGCTCACACACAGCAGTCGAAGGGGAACCCGGGCCTCAGACGCCAGAAAAGCATTCAAAGACTCCCAAGGATCGATTTAGCTTCAGTGGTCTGGGGAAGAAGAAGAGTAATCTGACGAGTTCGTGATAAGCGTGAGGAGAAAGCTCTGTATATTTTTTTTCCTTTTCATTATTTCTTATTCATTTCGAACACGGAGGGAGGGAGGGAGGGTGAAAAGGAGAGAGAAGAGAGTCGAAAGTTCTTTCAAGAGAAAACTCCCACCCCCATCCTCTTCTTATATCATAGGAGGGATGTCTGGGATTCTATGTGGGAAGAGAAAGAGAAATCCCAGCGGTGGAGTCGGCCGGGAAAGAGATCGCAACGATACGTACGATACGATATAAACATGATATGGCATGACATGATCCCATCATTCGTGTGCGTGGGGAAGGATCTCGGCGACCAAGCCTTTCCCTCTATATCTATCCGAAATGCCTATGCCACGAGACACGACGAGATATGAGATAAGACGACACGAGATGAAAATAATCATCAACGAGAGGCACACTCATTGTGATCATGGTCGTGAGAAGGAGGGGTTATCTGTACAGCAAAAGCTAGCTTTCTTTATTTTTCACTCTCTGCATAGCTGTGTTGTATAGCGACGATATAGCAACCATGATTGTAGAAAGGGGTAGTTGTGGTATTTTGATCAAAGAGTTGAGACAACCTTTTCTCAATTTTTCAGGCTTAGGATTTATAATGGATGATAAGCACACAACGCAGCACGGCGCGGCACGGCACGGCATCATTGCATTTGCATAGCAGCTTGGTTTAGCTCGGCTTGATTTTTTGTTATGTAAATCTCAACTATGATGTGTACCTAGCTAGGTTCTTTCGAAAGGGGTTTTGAGAGCTGGTGAGGTGAGGTAGGAGGAGGCTTAAGTAATGAAAATGGAGTTTTTTTGAGTCTATCACTTTCCCTTCTTGAGACATGACTTGGATGCATGGGATAAAATGATATATTAAACAGAGCCTTGAAAAACGCCGCGCCATGATTCCTTTTCAGGTCGATGCACAAAAATCCCTCCACCACCCCGTATCTCGGTCTGTAAGCTCTTGCGAGAAGAGCCCTGGAGAAGATGCTCTGTACGTCCTCTCTCGCACATAATCCTGGTCTTCATATCGTATCATACATTTCCCGATCATTTCCTCTTCGCTATACCCCCCCGCGGCGATCATATAATCAAGAATTATCCCAGCGCCAGTTCATACACGATTAGAACCGAGTTGATCATTATAAGTGGTACTAATTATCCCCAATTCAACGTTAGCAACCTCCATTTCTTTCTACACATCTACTCCATCCATATTCCATCTTTCCGTTGCTCACAAGAGGGGTAGAAAGTGAAAGGAGAGATGGAGAAAGGTGGGTGAGATATGACATACTCCTCATCAGCGTCCGCACGCTCGTCATCAGGTTTATCAGTTTGGTCTTGATACTGGCATCACCGCCGGCGCTGGATGTTCCGAAAGCGGGCTCCGAGACAGAATTGGACCATCCGACTGTTGTGGTTTTTGCGTCAGCGCTTCGCTCTCTATGGTCGTCTGGAAGGAGGAGGGAGAATAGATACACATACCGCGAGCGAGGAAACGATCTTCAGAGAGGATCGCAATGGCGTTTACGAGGAGGACAGAGACTGTAGATAAATAGTCAGTACAAGTACATTCCAAAACCTCCTTCTCTACTCGAGTGCGGTTGAGCTGTCCTCATGCATCCCATCCACCTGGCCTGTACTGGTACATCTTGCTATGCCTATTTCTCAATTCCAACTAAAGGGGTGATTCCTCTCTGATAGAGTGGAAGGAGGGGAAGGGGCCGCTTACTATAGATCAGATTCCCAAACGCAAAGAACATCATCTTGAAGTATATGTTCTTCTGTGCGAAGAATAGATCGAACTATAGTGATCTAGGGAAGAGACAGCGTTCGAGTTGTTGCCAGAATTTGGGGCAGGATGTTCCGCATTAGTCGGATCCGTCGTGCACGGACCATGTGAGGCGCGAGGCTGTTTTGTGGAGTGAAGAAGGCTTCGAGATGTTTACAACTTTTAAATGCGGTTGGACGGTTACCCGTTTCCTCGCTATTTATCTATTTTTATGTATTTATTTGGCTACGCCCTTGCATGATATCTTGGCTCCTTGCTCGAGGGATTGAGTTCCATGTGTTAAATACTCGAAAACTAGAAGTGCTTCCACGTGGAGCTATTGTGGGATGATATTTTGAGAACTTCCACTCGGTGACGACCTAGCGGCACTGTACCTTCATAATGAAGCCAATTGGTATCTGGAACTCATAAATCTCGCAATTTATATCATTGTGCTTACTTGAAATTTCTAGACGTCTGCCTCGATGTTCTCCTCCCGTCCCTTATCCTCCTCCACCTTCTCCTCGCCCCGTATACCAAAGTCGAGGAGTCCTTCAATATCCAAGCAACCCACGACATTCTAAACTATGGCTTTCCATTTGAAAACATCTACGAGCGTCTCCAGCAGAGCTTTGATCACTTCTCTTTTCCAGGTGCAGTTCCGCGAACGTTCGTTGGTGCGCTCGCACTTTCCGGTCTCTCTAAACCAATCCTCCTCTTGGCTGGAGGTCAATATGCCCAATTTATCGTCAGGGTAACTCTAGGGCTTTTCAATGCACTCTCTATGTTACAATATAAGAATGGGCTAGCAAGAGCTTTCGGAGGTGATGTTGGGAGATGGTATATCTTGTTGCAAGCTACACAGTTTCATGTGATATATTACGCTTCCAGGACGTTGCCAAACATGTTTGCTTTTGGGCTCAGTGAGTTTCTTCTTGTTAATTAAAGTTATCTTGCTAAGGGATAAATAAAGCTACGCTCGCTCTGCGCCAATTTCTTCCGACTTCCCGACCCCAGGATCGGGCTACAACAGAAAGGAGGCAGAGGGTTGGCATATTCCTCTTCGTATTTTCAGGCGTAGTGTTTCGTTCAGAAATTGCCCTGCTACTCTTTACGCAGCTCATCTGTCTACTTGCTCAGTCCAAGATTACTCTACAAACCATGATACCGGCGGGTCTTGCGTCTGCAATCATTGCCATTATTGTGTCTGTCCCGATCGACTCCTACCTCTGGCAAAAACCAATCTGGCCGGAGCTGGCTGGCTTCTATTACAATGCTATCCAAGGAAAATCGGCAGACTGGGGCACATCTCCATTTGGTTACTACTTCAGCCACCTCCTTCCTCGATTGCTCTTAAATCCACTCATACTTATCCTCCTGATCCCTCTAGCAATTATGTTGCCCGCAACTAAATATAGCTCTAGAGACCTTGCTATTCCCTCAGTGCTCTTCGTTGCAATCTATAGCTTGCAGCCACACAAAGAATCCCGATTTATCATCTATGTTGTTCCTCCACTTACGGCCACCGCCGCCCTTTCAGCATCCTACATCTGGACTCGCAGATCCAAGAATCTGCTTTATCAAGCAGCTTCGTTAGTAATCATAGTATCCATCCTCGGCAGTTTTGTAGCATCTACCGCCATGCTACTTATATCCTCGCTCAACTACCCTGGCGGTGATGCACTTTCGGAGCTTCACAATATCGTCGCTCGCACTAAGTGGCCAGAATCTACAAATGCAGTTCAGAATATTTCGATTCATATGGATGTCCTATCGTGTATGACCGGAGTCACTCGTTTCCAAGAGTTTGCCTGGCGTGACCTCGAGTCTTCAGATTTACCCAGCATCAGCGGGCATCCTGTACAATTTACCTATGATAAGACAGAAGATGAGGCGGAGCTTCTCCAACCAGACTTTTGGGAGCGATTTGACTACGCACTGATGGAAGAGCCGGGAAGAGCAATCGGGAAATGGGAGGTTGTTGGGACGGTCTTCGCGTATAGTGGGATTGAGTTTCTGAGACCTGGCGGTGGAAGTTCATTCTCAGAAGATTTGGAGAGGGTGTACGCCGCTAATAACATTACGAAAGAAGAGGATGGAAAGGAAATCCCGCCAGAAAGTGAGGATGTTCAGGAAGCCGCTAAGCATGATTTGGAGGCAGGGCGTGACGAACAAGAGAAAGAAAAAACGAGCTTAGCGACTTTGAAAAGAAGATTTGTGCAAGGGGAGATTGGGAGGTTTGAAACATTAAGTCTCATCAGGGAAGCTGTTAGAGTAGTCTCGAAGGGGTGGTGGATAGGGCCAAGGATGGAGCCAAAAATTAGAATTTTGAAGAGGGTTAACGAGCCGTTGATTCTTGAAACCTGAACTCAATGAATAAGATCTTGTTGATATATTCGGATGTAAAAATATCGCATGAAATTTTGATAATAAAGAGGTTCTGAATGTAATACTCTCAAACCAGTATCTGTACGCTTATCATCAAGTCATAGCTATCCACCTATTCCCAACTCAAGCAATCTATACTCCAAAACCGAAATCCGTCCCCATCCTCAGATCGCCTCTTCAACGCACTGGCCACTCTCACTATCACAGCTTCGTCCCTCCAGGACACACATCTCGGCTGAGTCGGCTCAGCTTAACTTGCCTCTATTCACTCCCAACCCACTCTCACCTTCATAAACCACAATAAGCTACTTTCACTTCCAAATTTCCCCATGGTCTAGCTGTCAAGTTCGATCTTCATGAAAACAATTTGAACTAACATAATTCGCTAACGGCATACATAGGAACTAACCTGCTACGAAGCTTTGCTACGCCAAATTAACCCAAAGCACTAACTTTGCTATAAAGCTTTGCTATGCCATATTGACACACAGCACTAACTTTGCTATAAAGCTTTGCTATCCCAACTAACCCACAGGGTAAGCTAAAGAGAATTTCCTTCAATCAAACTTGACAGCTTGACTTTTTTTTGGTTTTACTTCTTTTTTTTTCCGGTTCGCCTTCCCCCTTTTCCTCGCCTAACTTCTTCTTAGCGACAAGCAATCGCAGTACGCCAATGGCCATGCGTGCTCAAAGCACTTTACCAATGAGATTGATATTGTTGGCATGTAATAAGTTCAACTTAACCATCTAGCGACGTATACGAAATCAGACAAAACGCTTCCAAGCCACTACTCTACATTTGGGTCTCCCCAAAAGTTCTAGCGGCACAGTTCCAAGCTGAGGCCATTCCCGCCCCTCTAGATACCACCGAGTGACGTATTGAGAGCCCAGATGTTTATTGGAAGTGTCGATTCTACTCTTTCCATCTGCAAACCATTCTTCAACATTCCTCAACTCGATTGATGGAGTGCCTGACCAGGACTTCTCTTCGCACCCGAACATGAACGTAAGAGTTTTCAGAGACGTCATACTTAAAATCATGCTTTTCGTAGTCTCACTCATTTGAGCAAAGCATTTCTCTCCAAAAGATATTGCTAAGTGCTGGATATGACCCATCTTCCAGCTTGGGAACCAGTGGGGGGTCCAGCCCGGCCAATGGCCTCCAATATATGAGTTCTCGGAAGGCATAAGATCAAGAGACCTCAGGAAAATTGTATCACGCTCAGGTACATAATACAATTTTGAGCCTGGGCTTTTTTTCAAGCGACTGAGAAGCCCGCCCCTTTGTAGGCTGGATGATCTATGTGTCCAAGGTCTGCTGCCCATCTTAGTGTGTTTAACGAGTCATACTTAATACACTCAACTTACGGTGTGGTCCAGCGGGCGTTCAGTTCTAAACACTTGAGGCCTTCAATCTTGGGATATAGAGTAAGAGCTACCTCTCTACTCTCACGGCAAACGGAGAACACGGGGCCCAACCGGCTGCAGTTCACAAATGTCGGCTTATAGTAGTTCGTGCAACACTGTGCCTCAATGAATCTTGGGACAAATAGAGAAAATTTCCAAATCTCGAGGCGGATCTCGGTAGGAAGCATCGAGAATTGATGGAACGAAGTTTTTTTTCCGGGTTGAGTCAGAGGGAATGGAAACGAGTCCAAATGAACATCCACAAGCGTGATTCTAGATTCTTGAAAAGTCGATGCGCTATTGAGATCAGATATTGTCTCGCTGCGTGTTTGCTTCTCTAGCTTGGTAGCTTCCGAACTTGATTCGGCCATTTTCTTCCGATACTCGCGAACAGACTTGGCTGTTGGCCATTTTTGGTGAGGCTTTAAATATATTCTTCTGGCTTCAAGAGCGTCAACTCTCATCTGGATCAATTTTGTCCCATGTTCTTTTGGAGTTATTCGGTGAGACATTCTCAATTACGCTCTCCAAGATTAATGATAGATGCAAATTGGCCACGGATTCGATACTTATGCTAAATTAAATTTGCTGTGGGGGGCCTTCTCTAATGTTGTCAAGTTAAAATGGCGTTGGTATTGGTGGGGTGTTCAAGGCTCCCACTTCTGCTTACAAGTATGCCTCGGGATTAGGCAGACAAGCCACTTCGTGGAGATCCCCAACCGCCTTATAAAATACTCGAATAGCCGAAAGTAGAGTACAATAGAAGCACTTGAATTGTCTAAGTAAACGAAAGCATTCCGAAAACGTGAGCTGTCGATGAGAAAGTAGACCTAATCGAGACGTTGCTCGATGTAGCCATGCGCCATAATGGCCAGTTTCTTATTTTAAAGAATTGAGATGTCAAATCAAATAGGACATTTCAACTGTAGACTTCAATAATTCTATGATATCATGATCTTTTAACCTAATACCATCTATACAAGAACGTTCAATTTCCAACCTGTCTTTACCACCCTGGCTGCAGCCAACAATATCACCCCCAAGGTAAATGTTGATCCCGCATACATCTGCGTGTAAAGATAACTCCCTCCATCCACCGAAATCAAAGCTCCTCCAAGCGGGTTACCAATCAGCAGTGCGAGTCCGCAAATTGAAAATACCATTCCCATTCTGACACCCATTTTCGACAAATCTTTCGTTAAGCTCCCAAGTGCAGGCGGAAACATGCCTTGTGCTGCAGACATTATAAACCCGTAGAAAATATCAAAAACTATGATTTCCCTGTGGGTTTGTACACCAGCCCAGCAGAAGAGAATCAACCCCGAAATTAGAGAAAGAGGGATCATAAGGTTTAGAGGGCCGAATTTAGAGGCAATAATTGCAGGAATAATACGGCCCAAGACTCCAACCCCGTTTATTATCAAGAGAAGAGAGCCTGAGGACTCGGTGCTAATACCAATGATGTCTCTTCCAAAAGATCCAAGCTGCTTACTTTCAGTACATGCTATGTTGGGAGAATGATTGGAGACTTACATAGAACACAGGAATCCACATCCCTAGCATAGTGAAAAACATGCCGCTTGCAAAAAAGGCATATTCAGGCTCTTTAAAAGCCTTCCATTCCATCAATGCTGCCTTTTGTCTTTTGATCCTCCTCGGTTTCAGAATGAAGTTGGCAGGTATGGAACTAGCCATCACGACGAATCCGCACACCCTCATTGTCCACGCAAATCCTATTCTAGGAAGTAGCTGCTGCAGAATGGCTGCAAAAATTAGTCCACCAATAGAATTTCCAATTGCACAGATTGCCAGTGCAAGACTGCGATTTTTGGAAAAGTATGTACCAACTAGGGACAGAGATGGAATAAACATAAGCCCACCTCCTATCCCAGTACACAAGGCTTGCGAGAGGAGGAGCTGCCAGTATGTCTTTGCAAAAGAAGAACTAAAGATGCCCACTAGGTGAAATACTGTGCCAATCCCAATTGTCTGGTGGAAATAGCCTGCATCAGTCAATCGTCCAGAGAAAGCACCAATAAACATCATAAGGAAAGCTTGGAGTGAGCCTATCCAGGAAATGTCAGAAGGTGGTCGGTCCAGTAGAGTGACATAGTAAGTCTGCAGAACTCCAAAAGCGTTGATAAACCCGAAAGTATTACATCCCGTCATGAAGCACATGAAGACGATGCTCCATGCTCGGAGGCCACCATCCGGCGGGGGAGAGGTGTCTGGTGCTGACTCGGAATTGGATTTCTGAGTTGCCCATTTCCAAACTTTTGTGATCATGGAGGAAGGGAGCCGCAGGGAAGCATTGCTCTGCACTTGGCTTCGTTGTAACTGCAGCACATCGACGTCATTTCCAGGAAGGGGTATTCCTTTCTCTTCTACTCGGAGCTCACTTATAGCATCCTTCGAGCCGAGCCCCTTTTCCACATCAGCCGAGCAAGTCTCATGGCTACTTATAAAATCGCTCTGCATATTCATACTACACAGCGATGAAGATAAAGATATGAAGAATTAAAACATGAAAAAAGAAAGCTAAAATACCATCCCACCTTACTCGACGGCTCAATGGCCATGCAGATGCAAGTAAAAGCGGCGGCTAAGTGGGACTGTTTGGAGCCTCCAAACTTCTTCACTCTTTGGTGTCGACGTTAGGATCGGACAGAAAGCCACTTGGAAATTCATACCTCCGACATCGTCTCGGAAATATGTGTGTTTCCAATCTAGGAGGAAGCCCACAGCGACATGCTGCTAATAGCGCTTGGATTTTGGAGGAGCCAATTGGCTCTACTCGGAATAAGTGTCAGCGGTCCGGCAAAGCGTGTGCCGAGGGCGTTTGCCACTTTTCCGGGGACATTGGCCTGGTAAATGCAGAGCTGAATTTGGTAGTAAATTTGAGCGACTTAGGTGTCGGAGCGAAATAAGTCTTGACTGGGCTTCAAAATGGCCAAGACAGGTCCAGGACATCTTTAATTCGAGATCTCATCTCCGTGCTCAAGCATAGCGCCATGCTGCAAACACATTCACGTGTTCTGCTCCCAAGTACGATTCCTAAGAGTTTAAACCTCCATAACATCTTGAAGGATTGTATATTCATATCGAACAGACGCTCGCAATGCCCATTGTCTTGCATATTATGTAGTAACCGAAGCGCATTCTAATGCCCGAAACTCCACTTTCTCGTAATCAATTTTCTCGAGCCTTAACTCTCTCTCAATCCTCTAGGCAGGTCTCCTCCGCGCAAATTCCTCCAGGTCCGTACGTGTTGCAACACCAAGCACAAATCGCCTCCTCTCATCCGTGACAACTGCGAAATCTTGCTTTCCATTCTCACCATTCTCACCGCCATTGAAGAATAACTCCAATTCCTCTAAGGGCGTGTCCATCGTGATGACCTTATAAACCTTCCCTTTCCTGCGAAACTTAACCATGGCCTTCGAGACTTCATCTGATTCTACCACTTTGCCTGTATCGAGAAGAATGCGGAGATGTGGGATGGAGAGATAACCTAGGAGCGCTCGATTGGTCGAGGAAACAACGGTGAGATGGGTGTAGTCTCGCTCAAAGGCAGAGAGGAGAGCGTGAGATATTGGGTCGGCGGGATAACATGAGAGAGCTGATGGAGGATCGAGATCTTCTACCGTTGCCTGCTCTTGCATCAGTACAGTACTGCTCAAAACGGTGGAATGAGAAGTGTCCTACCCCTCTGTATCGACTTGCTAATTTTGAAAGTGCTGGATTTGCGGATGAGGTAACAGTGGCCATGTTAGACGCAACATCGCTGGCTCCGACAGGTAGAGGGTTTGATACTGCTGTTGGCATGTTGGTTGATAGTGATAAACTACAATCGGGTTATTAAAATCACAAGAGTCAACAATGGCGGGGTTTTGAAATTTTGAAGCCTCAGGAATTCCGACATGTGATTGGCACAATGAAAAGTGCCGGCTTGTGCTTTCTTCCATAAATAGCTTCAAACCACTTCCTCAATTTTTATTTTATTTTGAAAAAGAAAATATCCGTTTGTTTTTATTTATTTATAGAATAGATCTAATTGAGTAGATTAACTAGGATATCCTAGCTATGAGATCGAAGAAAAAAAGGGTTTGTTTTGGCGTTCCAGAAATCACAGAAGCATTTGAGGGAATATGCACCTAAACATCAATTCGGGCTGGGTAGCTTGTATTGTACTCCCACACTCTTTAAAATGGCAGTGTTTCCGCAATCTCCTAAACAAAGCAAAATGCCAAAAAAATTCCTTCGATAGACCGGGTTTGCACTCGAGCACTATAACATATCGCAGACCCCACAACGAAATATTGCCCAACCAGCACAGACAGCACATGATATCATGGAATCAGCGATGTGGGAAGGTGAAATTACACCCTCGCAATTACTAGAATCGATCAGTCTCCTCCAAAGACTGGATAAGCTCCCTGAAGTACCGAAAGAGAACCATACTAGCCAAGAGACAGATCGGAGGCGGTATTTAAGTGCCGAGAGAGAGAGGGAAATTACGAGCAATTTGGCATTTCTGTCTGCTATCACGGACAATTACCTTAAGATCATGGCTGTTTGTATCGAGGAGCACTCTAACGGTAAAGAAATTACAATCCGGGTAGCATCAAACACCGGAGACCTCTCGAACGTTACAAATGGGTTTAAAAAGCTTGGAGAGCTATTGATGCAAGTCACTCAGCGGAGTTAGTATTATATAATCTTGCTCCGAGATCTAACTAAGTTATGTCTTAGAAAATTCAAAATCTGAAGATGTAGAAGCTGTCTTTCAACAGGTTGTTACTCTTGACTGCCGTCGAATCCTGTCACGTTTACGATCACGACATGCGGCAAGAACCAGGAAGACCTCTGGAAAGCCAGCTCTTATTACTCAATTACATGATGCAATCCACAACATATCTATTAATTCCCCAGAGCTGAAAAAGATTAGACAGAGAGTGAAAGAGCTGAAAGAGCTATTTACAAGGCTTGAGGACTTCGATGACCTTGGCTCTCAAACTATCCAATCACAAGAAGTTATTGGAGAGATTGTGAAGCATACGCACGCATTATCCAAGGAGATCGACCTTGGTGCAGCTTTTAGGGGTTCCAAGCTTGATCCATGCTTAATAGAGCATCTTTCTAGAGCAATTGGAAAGCCGAGTCGTTATTACTCTGCTACTTCTGAGCTCGTCTGTGCTGCGAGGCACAAAGAATTTCAGTTATTTGAGAAAATTCATGTGGAACCCTTCCAAATCCAGCTACCCCCTTCTCTACGGCAACATGATTTGAAAGTCCATGCCGAGATACAACTCCTGTTCTTTTACGAACTTCATCCAGACCGTCCGCGGCCGAGGTTCATTTGCGCTAGCAAGAGTGCTTGCTACCTGTGTAATCTTTTTTTCCTTCACCATGGCAGATTCTGCGTGCCTCGAACTCATGGCAAATTGTATCAAAAGTGGATTTTGCCTTACTGGCTAGACATTCCTCTAGGTCGACGTGCAGAATTTCGTCGTATCTCTGCACAGTTGAAAGCCACGATAGATAGTAAGATCCGACGAGCAGGGAAGTCGAAGATGAAGAAGAAGCAATATAATTTCCCGGTTGAAAGTGAATTAGAGCCACCTGCGCACTGGTCGTCATCGGTTCTCTCCAGGAATTCATCAGCCCAGGCCTCAACATCTACGGTTCGGCCGCAATCTCATCTTAACCTGTGGCAAGGTTCGAATAGAGCACCCACCCCGCATATGATAATGCCTTTAACTCCGCCCACGACGCCGCCAGAGCAAGCACTTGCTGCCAAATCCGATTCGCAGACAAAAGAAGCTATAAGAAAAGGTGATCTCGCAGAAAATCAGGCGAGCTATGAACAACCCCCGGGTAATGTATCTTCAATTACAGTTAAGAAAAAACAACTTCCCTACAGTCAGCTAGTATCATTAACAACAAGATCGCTACATTTACAACTAGATAATTTGTCTATTATGTTAGATTTTCTTCATGAAGTTGTAGGCCGTTTACTACTTACCCGGGTAGAAGATACCCTTCTGGTTGAAAAGGGGCATCATATTGTGAACATTGAAGATATTCCCACAACTTCCGAGTTGAAATTGAGTTGTTTATCTGATTCAAATGAACTTACATTTCAGTTGCGAAGCTCGAGGAGAGACTACGTCTGTATCTCCTTTGTATGGGACGTGCATCCAGAAAGAAAAAAAGGTATATTTGATCGAGACGGAATAAACTAAAGGAGGGAAGATATTCTAAGGTGAGGTAGCGTCGACTTCGTTAACTTTTGTGGTCTATTGCAGGTGTAAAAGAGAGAATAAAAGAAGATAGAAATGTGGAATAACTGACATTTAATTAACTTGTAGACTTCTTAATGTTACAAAGGGCGAGTTTCTGCAAACCTAAACTTTTCGTCATGTTTTCCTTAATGATAAGGTGGGGTTGTCGAGGTAAGCTGTCTATTGGTAGACACTGTGACGGCGGCGGCATCGGATTTAGGCTCATTCCTGGAAATAAGAACGATAAGTGACCAGGCGTAGCTGTGGATTCTCAAACGAGCAGCTCGTCAACGTGAATGTGCACCCCCAATGATTACTGGGCATCTGCTCCAACCTCAATTTATCTCTCATCTGGACTTGAAACATTGAATATTTCTCAATTGTTTTCGTACGATTCTCTATCAATCGTGCCGACTGCCAATATGACTCCCCTCTTCCCATCTCAAGGCATCCTTCACAATGTCTTCCATCCTGCAATTCTCTCGGGACCCCGTCAAACCTCTCCCGACGTCATAATTTCAAAATCCACCAAACGAACTCCCCTTCAAGCTCGTACAGAATTGTATCCTACATGGTCGGTCGTTGATGATGCCAAGAACAAAGCCAGCGCTTTGAGCGCTGAGGCGACGAAGGAGTTCGAAAAAGCCAGTGCGAAAGCTCAGGCTAAGACCGGTCACATCGAGCTGTACTCTGCCCAGTACTATGCTGCTTGTACTTTCGGCGGCCTTCTTGCTTGTGTAAGTGGTTCAAGCTAGCAATTTACTTGAAAGACCCATTTCGACTAGGTCTTGAAAGTTGAGATACCGTTTTCTCTGAAATGGTTCTGATAAAGCTCAGGGAGTGACACACACGTTCGTAACACCTTTGGATCTGGTCAAATGCCGTCGCCAAGTCGATTCCAAAATGTATACAGGTAATTTCCAGGCCTGGGGCAAGATTGCTCGAGCTGAGGGCTTCCGCGGTGTCTATACTGGATGGGGTCCCACATTTTTTGGATACTCGGCTCAAGGAGCCTTCAAATATGGAGGTTATGAGTTCTTCAAGAAATGGTATTCGGATCTTGCTGGAACCGAAAATGCTTACAAGTACAAGACTGCACTCTACCTGTCCGCAAGTGCTTCCGCGGAATTCATTGCTGATATTGCCCTTTGCCCCTTCGAAGCTGTCAAGGTCCGCATGCAGACTACAATTCCCCCATTCGCGAAAGGTACATTCGATGGGATCAGTATAATCACTGCTAAGGAAGGGTTTGGTGGACTCTACAAAGGATTATACCCGCTTTGGGGACGCCAGATTCCTTACACCATGATGAAATTTGCTTCCTTCGAGACAATTGTAGAGATGATCTACGAGCGCTTGCCAGGCCAGAAGTCGGATTATGGTAAGGGTGCTCAAACTGCGGTCTCCTTCAGTGCTGGTTATCTTGCTGGAATTCTCTGCGCTATTGTCAGCCATCCTGCCGATGTTATGGTAAGTTCGATATCTCCCTCACCAAAAAGAGTTTCATCTAACATGGATCAGGTCTCAAAACTCAATGCTAACCGTCAAGCCGGTGAGGCTTTCGGAGCTGCCATTGGACGTATCTACAAGGACATAGGATTTATGGGTCTCTGGAATGGTCTTCCAGTCAGAATGTAACGTTCCGATCTTTTAGGCCGAAGAAACTACTTACTGACTTCTGAACACAGCGTGATGATAGGAACCTTGACTGGATTACAATGGATGATCTACGTAAGTAATACGCAATTTATTGTAAGGCCGATGGCTAACAGCTTTCAGGATTACTTCAAGATCTTTATGGGCTTCCCAACAACGTAAGAATACCTCGGTTCTTCAATCTCTTTGTTCTGTGTCAGAGGTGTCTCTTCCTCAACTCACGGGATTTCTACTTTGCTCCAGAATATGTCTGAACAGGAATTCACTGACTTTATTATCTAGTGGAGGAGCGGCTCCCCCGCCACAGAAGAGTTAATGATTTTTTCAGTGTTATGATAGCAATAGGTAATGAACAAGACGAAATCTCCTATCACGTGGTCTTCTTTCCTCTGTGAACGCCTCTTCGAGGAGAGACATTGCAAATTTGAATAAAGAGAAGAATGTAGGTAAATACATATGTTGTCAGATACTCTCTTTTTTTAGTATATTGTTCCTCCTATGTTTAATTTCAAATTATATATATGAAATCTGATAAGGATTTTTGATCGTACCTGTGGCTGCCCACAATTCATCATTAATGAGTAGCTAACCGGCATAAAATCATTTCTGTCTAGAAACGACCTTGAAAGCATGTGGAATCCAAGAAAGTATCACAATTCTTCTGCCTTCGTAGCCCCTTTGGTCTAATTCACCAACTGTTTTTATATAGAGCTTCAAATGTGGACAGCAGGTCCAAGCAGGTGTAGGAATGAAACCAAGGATATGGACGTGCATTATGTGACAGTGGGATAATTGAAAGACAAATCTAGCATCATTTCTAGTTATGATTGAATATGCTTCTCTCTTCAAAATTCTTTATCATACCTATGGTGGTCTCCAATCGTCTGGACTCAGGCTCCCTTAAATTAATATATCAGACGAGAACCTTCAACGTCATCACTCATCTCTCACCAGCACATGCTTGAAGCTCGCTTGTTGGATGAAAATGTAGAAGAAGAAAAGTCTTTCTCGATTGTAAAAATATAAAGATACAAAAAGCTCCAGTTGTATTCTTGCGTCAACTCAAGATACATTGAAAAGGATCGGGCTCCGCCTCAGAATAGGCAAATACTTTCGCATGGGTCGCGCAAGACTGACAAGCTTGGTATATACCGTAATTGAATTTGGCCCTGAACCATAGATCCCATGTTAGCTTCCGTCTGCAGCCCTTTTTAGGCCCGCTGTTGCCTGCATACACGTGGCTACAGGCTTAGGCTAATATTCAAGCCTTTATTTAAATCTTGTCCGATAACGTGGTTGTACACCGAGTCGGACACGACACCGAGTCGGACACTTTTCCTTGGCATAACACTTTCAACTTGAATA
>JAPZPC010000052.1:0-211698 GCA_037952705.1 Haplographium delicatum
TTATGTTCAAAGTTGAGTGCCAAGAAAAAGTGGACGACTCGGTGATATGGCCGACTCGCTGATAAACCACGTTATAAATATGTAAAACACTGTAAAACACTGTAAAACTGTAAAACGAATCAGAGTAAAGTAGAACAAGAGAGGGCCCATTCCATCTTTTCTCTATGGGGATGTTCACAAGATATGAATAAATACGCAGTCATGCGTTTGTAATGGATATATGCCGGTAAAAGGACAGCTGAAATATAGAAGAGGGGAAACACAGCCCAAGGGGGTGTTTTCATTGGCGTACTCGCGACATAACCATAACCCAACTTACAAAGTGCAAATTATAACGAAAGTATGAAAATTAGACAGGACAGTATCCCCACGGTATATAAGACAATCCATATACTTATTATGCTAGTTATATACAAGAGCTCCATTAAAAATGTTGGCCTGGTCTCCGAAGTCGGATTCAATTTTCAAAGAGTGAGATATATATATATATATCGTGACTTGTGATTTGTGCAGCTTGCATCCGCAGGATCAGCAAATTTCGGGGCCCGAAAATAAATTGAACGTGCCTGTTGTGTATCCCCAAAAAAACTGGATTCGAGTAACTGAACTGAAACTTTTCCAAAATGGAAGAAGAAAAAAAGGGTCTTCTGAGATTTTGTGTTTTAAAAAAGGTAAAAAAAACCTCGAGTGGCCCATCGGGCTTTTCCTTCTAGGCGACTCCCAGAAACAATAAAACAAGGCGTGTGTAATCACATGTCAAAAACTTTAAAATATTTTGCTTTTGCCCTCAGATGGCTTTTTTGAAAGGATCAAATAGGGAGGAGATGCACGTTGGACGTCAGCCTGCGGGCGCAGAAAAAAAGCAAAACAGAAAGAAGCTATGTTTTATTCCATTCGCGTAATTTCTCTCGGGTAGTAGGGGATCCTCCCGGGCCTGCCATGCGAATCTCACTCACTGACTTTTCTGTTTTGTTTTTGTTTTTGGGGGATCCAGCAAATAGGTACTGTACAAGTACATGGGTTGTATGTGGCCGGGGTCGGAGGACCGGAGCGGACCCAGTCTACGTCTCAGATCTACAAAATTATGAGAATAATGTTGAGAGTCCGGTACGGCACGGAATATGCGACAGGCCCAATGGGGAGAAAGCTGCGCATGATTGGACCATGAAATATGGGCTTATTTTTGGTGAGGGTGAGGGCTGAGAGGTGTTTTTGGTTGTTGATAATTGAGTCTCTAGACCAAGACTTGTTGATTGAATGGGGAATATTTTTGATTGCTTGATTTACTTGGGATTTGGTTTGGTGGGGGGTTTGCTCCGCAGGGCTTTCGCTGGTCCATGTATAGTACAGTGATCTGTAGGGAGAGGACCGTGAAAAGTGGAGAGCGATACATAGTAGGTACACAAAAGATGCTAAGTGGATTGGAAATAGAGTGGAATCTGGAGGAAAGGGGGGAGGGATTTACATAAGCAGATTTTGGTGATTGGTTCCTGACAGTGAGATATCGACCAGATAACTGTAAATGAGAGGTGCCAACTGGCTTAGCATTTGGACCTTACCTGTACGTGGTTTGGAAGGGAAGAGAAGAAGATGTTCGACCCCAAACGCAGATGGCGGATAGGCATTGGAATGGGAACGCACGGCCGAATTGCGATCTTCTGATGTGATAACTGACCAATTCGAACCTATAAATTCGGGCAACCAAGACGAGCTGGCAGTACACGCACTGTACAACACACATCGTGGAATTTTTGGTGTTGTCAATAATGGGAATCGATTGGAAACTCTGTCGAACCGAATAAACCTTCATTGCCGCCCATTGTTGACCTGGCGTTGCCTGACCCCTCGGCCCCTCTTGGTGGGGCTAGCCCCGAGAGGGTAATACGGAGTTGTCGGCTTCCTGGTGGTTACCCCTCATTCTCCCACACCAAAACCCCCGAGTTATATCTAGCGCTGTGATTCGAGGCAAAAAGAGATTTTGGAAAGATTTTGGGTTTGGAAGGGGGTGAAAGGTGAAGCAAGGTGTCGTCATGAAGGCGAAGGAGAGCAAGACTGTAATCGCGCGCATACGACACCTACATCATTTTTTGCCTTCCAAAATGAGTAAATATATGAATTTAAATCTATGATTGGTTACCATCATGATTTGGTTCGTACGCCTGACAGCCGGTAGTCAGCGCGAATAAGACTGATGGTCATGTTGAGCTGAAAAGTTAAAGTTGAACAACGGCCACTGGCAGGAGGGAAAGAGGTGGGGCCTGGACTGCCGTTACCTGGCTGTCTGCTGCTGTGCAATGAGAGGTTGAAGTTGTGTGAGGGATCTGGTGAAAAGTTAAAAACTCCTTTAACCAGCGCTTCGAATCGGGTGCAACATAGCTTGCAGAAATGATATTAAGGTTGCTTCACTGAGGGGGTGCTCGGGAACTGACTATTGCCCGGAGAAGCTGGCAGTGCCCAAAATACCACCGACTAGCTACCGTGGGACGACTCTGACATGCTTGTGCATGATGTTTAGATATTCAGATTGCGGATCGTGGTGAGCTGTAGGAGTGAGGAACGGAGGTTCCACGACTCTTCATCAGTGAGGTCGGTACTACAAGGTCACGGCAATCTACTTCTCCAGGGCTGGATCGGCATTGAAGTAGGAAGTGGTGACCGCAGAGCTCCCGAAGGAGCATGTCTCAGTTTCCGAGGGTTCTTTTCTGATAAGCGCGGCGCTTTTGGCATGTTGGACCAAAAGGCTCTTCAAAGTCGGGGCTCTGGATCTGGATCTGGAGAAGGGGGTTCCTTTGAGATCTGGGAGCCCTATTAATAATTGGCGAGACAGAGGCTATCTATCCCTTGGATTTGTATCTATAATTGGCTTGTGGCTATTGCTCTCCTGATTTCGAGATCTCCATGTCCCTGGAGAGCTTTTGGCTTGTCTCGCCACAATAATGGCTAGAACGAAAGTGCAAACCTTTTGTCATCATAATCGTAAGAGGCATATACATCTAGACAAGGGGGACGGTCACGAGCTCAGTCTGGAGCGCTAATTGTGCCTAGCGAGTGGATCTGCGAGGGAGCGTAGCGGCAGCAGGCCTCTTGTTGGTCCCGCCGTTGGCCGCCGCCAAGCTATTTTTGACCCTGGCCGCCATGGCTTGCTCGTGGCGGAAATGCAAGTGGAAACAATGAAGATGAAAAAGCTCATGTCGTCGATTTGTCGGCCCGGCAATAACCTCCCGGGCAATACGATTTGAATGACCCGTGACCGAAGGTTCCATTGCAAATGAAAGGGGTGGTCCTGGCGCTCTGTGGTTGGTTGAGGAGCAGAGGGTTGTCAGACGCAAGAAAATACTCCCAGGTCCGAAGGTGGAAAGTTATCCTTGGAGGCCCTTGGAGTTAGAGATTCCCATGCAGGTGGTATCAATTCCTATTGGAGAGATAATGTCGCCATGTTTTGTGAACATTGCCCTTTTGCACACGAAGTTCTATCCATATTGGCTTGCTGTTTGCAATTCAGTTACATGCTTCAACTGCTACTGCCAAACCGGTGAAAGACTGCCTGGAGAAGTCCGTGCAAGATCAGCAGGGCGGATATCTTACAGATGAGACACTAGCTGCACATCGGCGGCGCTTGGCACTTCAGGGTGAGGTTGGTCAGTTTAGATTAGGCCAGCTCAGATCCGTTCGATGTTCGGGAGCTTGGGCCAGCAATAAACTTACTTGCATGAATGGACATTCAAACGAACTATTCCGGGGAGAGCGGTCTGCATTATTGTGGCCTCCGTTTATGGTGACAAGTAGGTAGGTAGGTTAGCACAGGAACAGCGCTGGTGGAAGGGAAGTCTGAGCGAGCGTATATGGCCATTCATGCTGATACGCGCTGTTGCTCATCCATCGCCACGAGCCTGTTAAAGATATTAACCCGAGTGGAGAGCCTGATGCGCTCTACTGTATGTACTGCAGAATGACAGATGACAGGCAGTCCACAAGGCAGCCCGGTAGCATCGATAGAGTGCGAGGCTGCGGCGACAATATGAACTGGCCTGTGCTTATGGGTCTCGGACAAATCCAGATATCTCTTGCCTGGAAGACTCGGAGACTCGAGCATGGCGGCAGGAAGTGCTGGGGCTAGATGCCAGCAACCAGGTACAGTACTCAGCAAAGGCACAGCATGGTCAGATACGGTAGTGAAGTTCATGTGCACCGCCTACGTGTAACCGCAGCCGTTGACTTCATTAGTACCCGCGAGTGGTCGTGAATTGACAAAGTATTTGATTGGGTCTGACAGGTTCGTGGTCGTAAAAATAGTGGAGGTGGTAGGAGAAGATGAGGAAGAAAGTTGGACGAGGTGACAACTGAGATTGTCGGGAAGAAACTTGCTGTGTGAGGTAACTCAAACCTGTGCAAGTACAAATGCAAGCAATTCCAAGTAAGTTTTCCATGAAGCATTACAAGTTATGCAGAATGTCCTGTCCAGACCGGCCTTGCATGCTGTGATTCTGAAGGATCATGACCATACTTTTTACAGTATAATCCAGTTCATACATTAGTTCCAAGGCTGGCTCCGAGATCTCAAAGCCATCGGCCGCGCAAGGTGTCTATCAATTTGCCTTGCACAGGACTTACCTGTAGTCTTCTCCATCCACACACGAGCAGCTTTATAATGCTGTGCTCTCACCATCAACCCACGATCCATCGGCGCCAATAATACTGTGGGCCGGTATCCGTACCTGACGTGCAGCTCGATATCTTGTCATGCAGCAGTACCTGGAAAGGGTAATCAGCTACAGCTCCAGCTCCAGCTCCAGCTCTCCCGCAGAGCCAGTGATGACACGCAATTGAAAATATTCTCAGGCGGGCTGGTCTGGTTGAGGAGGGTTTGGAGTGGCTGATACTGTTTTGGGTACAGGGCGATCTCTTCCTATGATGATTGCATTTCTTCTGCGTGCCGCTTATGCATTCCTGACTGGATTGAGGCAAAAGCCCACACAGCATGGCATAGCATGGCCACCGGTTGAGATGCAGTGCGAGTGTGCATGTATGTGGTGTGTGTGTGCGTGTGCGTGTGCGTGTGTGTGAGTTTCTCTTTTTCTTTGGGTGTGGACGGCGGATGCCCTAACCTGAGTTGTCGGCCAGTTGGTTGATGGCGCATGTGCTGGGCCAGCTAAAGTTGTCGGCACAATGAATTGGGTCCCATGATCATGGAAAGCGAATGCAGACGCAACTGCAACTGCAACTGCAACTGCAAATGCAAATGCAAATGCAAAGGTGAAATAGAAATTAGAGAGAGCAACTCCAAATCAGATACCAACCGGACGGGAAGGTCACGACAGATAGAGCGGGAGGGAAGTTAGGGGATTGAAAAGCTGTATGTTTTGGATGCCAGGCATGAGACAATAGTAGAAACAGACGTTGGAGTACAAGGAGGACGGGGAGGAGAAAGGAGAGAGAAAGGGGAGGATGAAGGAGACGTAGATAGATGTAGCTGAGGAGGGGAGATTCGTCGAGAGATTTGGATGAAGGAAGTGTGAGGTTGATATTAGCAGCAAGGTGGAATTGGAGAGGGAAGGAGGGAGGGGTGTAAGCCGGAGGGCAGCAGGTGGGACATCTGAGGTCCTGCCCTATGAAGAGAAGGGTATGAACATCTGAAATATCTGAATATCCAAACAACCAAAACCCCAATTCATATCAGAACATATTTATCTTTTCTCTTTTCTCTTTCGGCATTATATATCTTTCCTTTCCCTTCTCTCTTCCCTCTCGATTTCCCCCAATGCTATTTGGCCCCTGTTCCAGACGATGTTGACTTCGCCAGCCAACCAGTCACCATCCCAACCATCCTGCACCCTTCTCATTCGACTCTCTTGTACATTGCTTCGTACAGGACAGGGCAAGGGCGTGTCGTCAATCGATATGCGATAGAGTTGGACAATACTACTGTACAGAACCGTGCAGGAGGTGGTTGCAATGGCCGCGGTCTGCCTCAAACCTAAAAGGTAAATTGTAGTTCGAATATTCTCATTCTTATTCTCATTCTTATTCTCATTCTCTCTCACTCCTATTTGCAATATATATGTGTTCCTGTCCTATGCCCAGGCCTATCTATACCTGATCCCCTCGTGTCCCGCATCTCCTCTCCTTTCCATATACTCCTCTGCAACCACCCCCCATACACGCTCTAGTTTCGCTCCATCTCCTCCGGTACCTTCTTCCTTACCCCGTCACTCTAGGAAGGTTAAAGCTCTGTTTGACACGTTCTTGTTTACTCCTTGTGGTCGAGATCGCTACCGTCATTCTCCCTCATTTTTCTGCATCTGTATGTTCAGTACTCCCTCACTCGCCATATCAGCCAATTTACTCCTATACTGAACCTGGAGCTCCCCCCAACTCCAACTTCTGCTTCGACGACATCATATAGAGCCCTTGGTGGTTATTGTACTCGATTTAGTTCGTCGTTCTTCCTATTTTCATCCATCCCATCTCCAGCTTCACCTCCCTCTTGCCCTGCCCTGCCCCCCCTGTCGCCGCCAACACCTGTCTAGAGGATCTTTTCCTCGCTCATGATCCCTTGCCCTGGCACCTGGCCGGTTTGCTGCAGGATGGGCAGCGCAACGTCAGTCTCGCAACGCTAATCCGCTTAAGCGACCACAGGCTGCGCCAGTGCCCGCAATTCATATCGCCCATTCACATTCACACAACGGGACCCATCTCGTGGGCTTGTGAATCCCAAAGATTTCGTCCTTTGGCAATACTGCGTATCCACTTCGACTTCCATTCCCATTCCCATTTCCATTTCCAATCCCTCAGGCCCAGTTCTTCCAGCGCCCGTACCAGTGCCACGGTCGGCTCCAGGTCCAACTCCAGCTCCGGCTCCACCAGCTCCAACCCAACCCAACCCCAGCCCGGCCGTCGTCTCTCCCTCGAACTTCTTCTCCTCGCTCTCTCCCTCTCCCTCTCCCTCTCGCTCTCGCTCTCCCCACCGCTCCACCATTCTTCAACCTTGACGAGCCCCCTCGACGCCTGGCCTGCTTTCTTCCCTGCCTTCGGGACCAACCCTCCAGCCCTCCAACTCTCCACCCCTCCCTCCACCCTGCTACGAAAACCCGCACTGCTCACGCTGCTCACACTGCTCAGGCGGCTTCAGACTGTGCTGCTCTCACGCCTGCCACGCCTCACACGCCTCACTCTCGTCTCTCCTCACGCTACCTACCCTTGGGCCGTCACTTTGCCTCCACCATATTGCAAGACAGCTGCACCAAAGGCTACGGCCCAGTCCTCATTCACTCTGCAGTTCTCCCTACAACGGCCTCCTTGCAACCTGCGGCCCTCCGACCTTCAAACCTCCAACCTAAACATCAATTCTTTTCCTCCTCGTCTTCTCCTCCTCCTCTTACTTCGTCCTCCGTACAGCCAGCTAGCCAGCCAGCCCGCCCCCAAACCAAACACTCACAACTCACAACCTATAACCTACAACCTACAACTTACAACCCACAATCCCCAACCCACATCTCATCCGGCAGTCCACAATCCAGACTTCGCCGCTGCTCCTCCGCTGGTTTAGCACCCACTATTTGGTCCTGCCCGCTACACTACACCACACTACTTTACGCTGCACGACGGTACTACCATACGACCACTCGCTCCACCGCGACGGTACAGTACGAGTAGTCTCCAGCACTGGTGACGGTACGCTTCAGACCAGTGACTGACATTCCAAACGGTCGTCCCCCTCATCCAACCACCTCCCTCCAATCCGACCCCCGTCGTGATTAGTCGCAACTGCTCATCTCAAAAATTCGAGCGCGTGAGCATAGCCAGTCTTTCGGGCCAAGGAAGCTGGCACCTTACCTAAACCACTCACTCTTCTCACCTCTTACTTCATCAAACGACACCTCCACACATTCAACCTCACTCCAACAACTTTGAATCCGACTGCACTCACGCCGCGAACAACTCGACGCCCTCCACCGCCCTTCAGACCCCTCGACTCCTTGCCCACTCGATCGACTCATCCTCAGCCGCAGTCTCACTTCGGCTACCACTCCGTTGCAGAAGCAAAACCAGGTGAATCCGATTCTTGGTGGGATACCCTGTCACGTTACTCCGTATTCACCAGTGATCAAAGACTCGTTGTTCGCCGCTCATCCTTCCATCAATTGCCCATCACGGACTTCACGAGGCCAACGACAGCTCTCCTCTCAATTCTTCTCGTCTTCAGCCCCCCGCACTCGCGATAGTAAAGTTGTTTTGGAGCCCAAAGATGTCGCAAAATCGGCCTGCAGCCTTCTCGAGTCTGAGGATGGGAGGTAAGACATGCTTCTTGTTGAGATTTGCCCCATACAACACTTGCTAACAGGTGTCCAACAGAGGTGATCCGTGAGAAGGTTCAAGATGGCGTCACGGGGGAAACTCGAGACATGCAATACACACAATGTAAGATCGTGGGAAATGGATCTTTCGGCGTTGTCTTCCAGACCAAACTCTCGCCTTCGGGAGAGGATGCTGCCATCAAGCGCGTGTTGCAGGACAAGAGATTCAAGGTGCGCAAAGAACTTCCCGCCGCAGATCCCCCAGAGTTGACATGCTTTAGAATCGTGAGCTGCAAATTATGCGCATCGTTCGCCATCCAAATATTGTCGAGCTGAAGGCTTTCTACTACTCGAATGGTGAAAGAGTATGCTACCCCGCCCCGTACCGGTTGAGCATATATTGACTGTGTTGTGTCAGAAGGACGAAGTGTATCTAAATCTCGTGCAAGAGTACGTCCCAGAGACGGTCTACCGCGCCTCGAGATATTTCAATAAGATGAAGACGACTATGCCAATTCTGGAGGTGAAGCTCTACATCTATCAACTATTCCGCGCCCTTGCCTACATTCATTCGCAAGGCATCTGCCATCGCGATATCAAACCACAAAATTTGCTGTTGGACCCAAGCACAGGTATTTTGAAGCTCTGTGATTTCGGCAGCGCCAAGATTTTAGTTGAGAATGAGCCAAATGTCTCCTATATCTGCTCTCGGTACTACAGAGCTCCAGAGTTGATTTTTGGTGCCACTAATTATACAACTAAGATTGGTAGGTTTTCTTTGCAATATACCATTTCCCTTAATTCTAACTTGAATCAGATGTATGGTCGACTGGATGTGTCATGGCTGAATTGATGCTTGGCCAACCTCTATTCCCTGGAGAATCTGGAATCGATCAACTAGTTGAGATCATCAAGGTTTTGGGAACACCAACCAGGGATCAGATTCGCACCATGAATCCAAACTACATGGAGCACAAGTTTCCACAAATCAAGCCTCATCCATTCAACAAGGTGTTTCGTAAGGCGGACGCCAATGCAATCGAACTTATTTCGTGTCTCCTCGAGTATACTCCCACAGAGCGACTTTCGGCGATCGATGCAATGGTTCACCCATTTTTTGACGAGTTGAGAGATCCGGGAACTAAATTTCCTGATTCTCGTCATCCCAATGGACCAGTCAAGGAATTACCAACTCTCTATGACTTCTCCCGACATGGTACGTTTGATCGGAATCTATGTAATTTTCACAACTGACTCCTTCCAGAACTCTCGATTGCCCCTCATCTGAACCATCGGTTGGTCCCACCACACATGCGAGCCTCTCTTGCAGCTAGAGGTCTTGACATCGACAACTTTACGCCTATGGCCAAAGATGAAATGATGGCCCGGTTAGATTGAGTTGTTTATGCAGATGATTGACGAATAAATGCTTTCCTGTCGTCGCTCGGCGAACGCCTCTACAAGGAGCTGATGTTGGCTGGGCGTCTCGCATGGGCAACCACCTCGACCTATTACACGGACCTGCATGAGTCGTCTCCAACTTTTGCGGATCTGGATTGATTGTGGAAGTACCGAAAGATATGACGGGAATAACGGGATATGATGGTTATGCGTTATTGGTTTCGCAGAATACCCGTGAGATGGAATTTTCGTTACAGACGACTTTCAGTTCAGAAACGGCATCCCTCTCTATCTTCTGATGGCGAATCTCTGTGGGCACAAACTTTTGATCGACTTTGCCAAGGAATATGGGTTTTCGATGGACCTTTCCCTTCGACAAACCTCTGTTTTAGACTTTTTTGCATGACGGAACTGGGCCTTTACTTTCTATTCTTCTTGTCCCACTATTTTCGCTCCTCTTTTGATAGCGATCACACGGGTGGCTGGACTTCCTTTTCTCTAAATCCCAAAGATTCAGGCGTACTTTACATTTGATGGACGGCACGCTTGTGTTCAATGATTTGCATGGAATGGGTTAATATTCCACGATGGGGTGGGAGGTTATCACCTGGGCACGGTCAAAAGATTCCTTTCCTTTTTCAACATGGTCAACTGTGCCATAAAGTGGCGATCAAAAGGGGTTGGCTGGCTTGAGATCAACAAAGATTTTCTATACTTGAGACTGCGACTCAAATTGACATTCCCTCAGTAATACTTCTGCGTGACGCATAAAGTGAATCCTGAGAATGAGTTTTTCAGGCGTAATTTTCCGTTGGCAAGACCGCTTTTCCAATCTCTAAGAACTTCATTTCACGAAGTGCCTAGATTTTTATAACGTTCCTAAAACCCTCATCCTAAAACCGGCGTTGTAGTTTTCTAACATAAAAGAACCTACAAGCACCATATATTTCCATGTGAAAATTGCGGCAGAAAGGACCGTGCTTATGTCATCTTTTCGTTCTAAGCACCAGAAGCTCCAACAGTAAAGCCTAACAAATGAGGCACAAGTAGCTTTTGACGCGGAAACCTTGACACTTAAAACACTGGAACACGTTTTTGTTTTTTCAAGAGTTGAACAGCCTCGCGCCAACACAACGTCAAGCATCCGAAATTAAAAAAAAATTGAGGAGTAGATCAGCAATGGCGGACTACGATCAAAGACCCAGAGGCGGAGGGCGAGGAGGATATGGCAATCATAATAATAGGAAGAGAAGATATCGAGGTATGTTTTGTTGACTTTCTGAAGCTTGACCTTCTGGGACAGGTTGAATTCTGTCTTTCCATTGCACATCTCATGCCCTCCTACCCCATTGATTATATCTGAAAGAGGACGTGAGCTGACGAACTGAGCATTAGACGAGGACGATTACTCGCACCGTCCCCAACGGCGCCGGTATGAGGAGCCGCTCGTGGTCAAGATCCGCAAACAGTTCCTCTCGATCGCGGAATCACCGCTGAAGCGAGTCGAGGATGAGATCCTGGGGATCGCGAAGATGGTGTGCGAGAACTGGGACACAGACGCGGAGGTCAAAGAGGGATTCCTGGCGCTGGTGGAGAGGGTGGTGCTGGAGCAGCCCTTCAAGGTTCCGTTTGTCTGCGCGGTCGTCCTGGCGGCCAATACCATGCGAGGCGACGTGGTGGGCGAGGTTCTGGAGAAGACAGTGGCCAAGTGTAATGAGATGGTGTTGAGGGGAGAGTGGCGGGAGGTGAAGCTGCTGATGAAGTTTCTGGGTGGTGTTCAGGGCTTGCTTGAGGGTGAGGGCGTGTGGATTTCGCTTTCAGATTTCTTGACCAAGGCTGTGGATTTACAGACGGGAGATAACGAAGAGGTGAGCCTTTTCTTTTCTTTTCTTTTCTCTCCTTCGGAGGGTTGCGAGGCCTGGAAGAGGATGAATTGAAGCTGACAGGAGAAAACAGACCATTGGACCAGAGCTGGTCAAGATTGTCCTCTTTACGATCCCGTATATCATGTCCTCGTCTGCGAAAGATCAACAGGAGAGAGCAGCCAGTATGATCGAGAATACAGATATCATTGCCTCGGAGCCGCACGTATTACAGACTCTGGTCGACCCCTACCCCGGCAATGGCAAAGAGGAGGCAGAGTCGCCCAATGGCGTGCTCAATCTCTTACAAAAACAGTTGCAGGGTGAGGCCCAGAGTGGCTGGGAACTGGCTTGTCTTCCACGCCCCTGGAGATTTCTCTTTGATCCAAGTCAAGACGATCCGTTGGCTAACGCGCCCAAACACCCACTCCCCGCAATTATCATCCCCGAGATAGTCAATGCTGGACCAAGACCACTTTTCCCCGAACTCTATTTCTCCGTGTATGCAAATCAAGATGTTGAGACTGTAGCACCAACTACAGACATTGCCTCCTGCCTCCTGAGGGATGCCATTATTGACACGATCAATATCCTTGATTTTAACAGAACGGCGACAGCGAAGTTTTTGATCGATATCGATTGTTACTTCTCACCTGGCACCTTTGTCAAGAGAGCTACCCCTTTTGATAGACTTCGGGATATCGAGGGCGACAGATCGACTTGGAAGCCGGAAGATGTGGCTGTCGATGCTGTCTTCTCGCAGCTCTTCCAGCTTCCAGCCCCGGAACATAAGCTCGTATATTACCACTCCGTCCTAACGGAAGCCTGCAAAATTGCCCCAGCTGCCATTGCTCCTAGTCTTGGAAGAGCCATCCGTTACCTCTACCGCAGCGTTGATTCGATGGATCTTGAGCTGAGCTATAGGTTCATGGATTGGTTTGCCCATCATTTGAGTAATTTTGGCTTTACGTGGAAATGGACTGAGTGGATAGATGATGTTGACCTTCCATCTTTGGATCCTAAGAAGGCTTTCATTGAAGGTGCATTAGATAAGGAGATTCGGTTGAGTTTTGCCCAAAGAATCAAGGGAACGTTACCAGCACCATATCAGCAACTTATTACGGAAGATAAAGAAAAGGATGCTCCTGACTTCAAGTATAACAATGAGGGTAAGACTCAGTTATTCTCTTACGGCATCCAGACTAATAGGACAATAGTTACACCATTTAGCCAAGAAGGGCAAGAGATACTCTCACTCCTGCGCAAAAAAGCCCCAGAGGACGCCATCCAGCCCATCATGGACCGTATCCACACTCAAGCCCTAGAAATGAACCTCCCCGATCCCCTAGTACCGTCGACAGACGCCTATGTAACAGCAATATGCTACATTGGTTCAAAATCTCTCTCCCACGTCCTCTCCTCCATCGAACGCTGCAAAGAACGTCTCCTGGCCGTCGGCCCAGCATCTCCGGCAGCGCGTAAACAGATCATCGAGTCCGTCATGGAGTATTGGAAAGACCAACCAGGAATTGGAGTCAATATCGTTGACAAACTGCTTAATTACACGATTCTCAGCCCTGGTTCGGTCATCGAGTGGGCGTTAGAGAGCGAGGGAAAGCGCCTAGGCGAGAGTTTCGTATTCGAGATGGTATCCGCCACGGTGGGCAAGGTCACCGGTAGAGTCCGACAGGTAGTGAGGGCCAAGAACGTACCAGGCCTCCTGCCGGAGCAGAAAACTATCATGGTCGAGACGGTGGAGCGGGAGCGGACGAGCATGAAGGATCTCATCCAGAGCATGGATGATATGTTGGACAAGTGGAGGGCGGGGAAGGGCCAGTTCGGGCCAGAGGAGAAGAAGATGGTGACGCAGTGGGCTGAGCGGTGGCTGAGGATCATCAGGAGGAAGATCGCCGTTGAAGACGCCTGGTATCTGGAGGTCGAGAAAGAGGCCGAGAAGCTTGCCGCAACTGCGGCACATGGAAATGGAAATACAGAGGTGAAAGCAGTCGAGGTTGAGGATGGCTCCAACCAGATGATTGATTGATTAGGTTGGCATTTGAATGGGATGGGCTCTCAACATGAATTATTTTCTTTAATGTATTGTATGGATGGCCAGAAAGAACCACCGCGGCGGAAGACAAAAAATTGCATATGGAAGAAAATCATGGAGAGAGTACCGGGTTGGGTGCATTGGCTGTAGACGGCCTCACCCTCCCTTGTCCTATTGTGTGATTTCTGAGGGAACTACTATGCTATACTACCATTTGTACACTATTCAATCACACAGACAGACAGGTACTGAAAACGAAAAGGGGCTATCTCAAATTCTAAACATCTTTTATTATTTTCTTCTACCTCCCTTCTCTCATTCCATTTGGTAATACATGAGGTAGTCTTTAAGATCGCTCTCGGATTCTCTCCTGTTCGATTTTGTTACAGGTTTCCCATCCATGTCTCCTCGCTCTGTTCCAAATTTTTGACTTGCATTTTATTCCATGTTCTTGAAGAAATGGAGTTCCATGAAACGAATAAAAAACCCATGGTATCTTATTTTGCTAGGAGCGACAGATTACTTTCAAGTCCCTCTTTTGAAGAAGATATTTTTGCCTTGCGTAGGTGGAAGGGCAGCTAGGAACTCACCATAACCAGAAAACCCCCATCCTGGAACGCCCCTAGGTGCTCCCAGCACCAGATTTTAAGCGCCTGTGAACAATTATGAAGTTGTTTATGCACACCCTTTCAATAGAGGGCCACTTGCTCATCCTTCACACGTTTCTCTCTTGAAAACTCAAGCTCATTTTGGTTACGTCACCTCCTCCCTTGGTAGCCAGGCGGGGCCTGCTGTTGTCCCTGTGGTGGAAATCCAGGAGGCATAAAACCAGGCGGCGCTTGGCCTGGAGGCGGGCCACCAAACCCGGGCGGCATGGATTGTTGAAATCCAGGCGGAGGAGCAAAGCCCGGAGGGTGGAAATCTTGGGGGCCGCCGTAGCCAGCTTGCGATGGTGGAGGTCTTTGCGGTAAGCCGGAAGGTGGAGGTGGAAGAGGGGCGTTGAGGCGCTGTTGCTGTGGTGGCATGGCCATGTTATATCCTCCCGGTCCGCCCATTCCACCTCCAGGTGGAGGCCGACCAAATCCAGGTGGCAAAGAGGGTGGTGCGCCTCCCATTACTCCCATATTGCCCATCGGTGGCGCAGGTGACACTCCTCCCATCCCCATGCCGCCCATTGGGTTCATATTCATTCCCCCATCGAGCATGGCTGCTGGAGCTGCCGGCACACTGCCATTCATGAGAAGCTGTGCAGGCATTTGCTGAGCTTCCGGAACCATGTTATGCTTCTTTGCTTGGGACGCGAGCATTCTCTCGGCTTCATCACCGTGTCTCTCTCCCTTGCCGTCCTTTTTGTAGGCATACTGGACACTGATATCTTTATTCATGAGATATTGGCCGTTCATGTTTGCGATAGCGTCGTCAGAAGCCTCGAATGAGGTATATGAAACGAATCCATAGCCCTTGGAGAGCCCTGATTCATCCCGAGCGATCTTAGGTTGAGATTGGAGAGTTCCAAAACGGGAAAAGGTGTCGTAGAGGGTTTTTTCGTCTACCATGGGGTCGAGGTTTCCAATGAAAAGTTCGGCGCCAACTTCCACAGGTTTTTGCTTATCTGCTGAAGCCTGGAAAGAAGATCTTCAGTTTTTATATCTTTTTAAATGTGGACATTTGAAAATAACAAAATTAAAGACGAATAGGATATGGAAAGGAAAATGCAAACCTTATTAACTCGAATTGGCTTGCCATACAGCCGCACCTGGTTCATAATCCTCGCAGCATATTCCGCGTCCTCTTCACTAATAAACTCCACAAATCCATAGCCCTGATGGGTTTGCGTCACTCGGTCCTTAGGCAAATGTACGTTCACAATTCGCCCGGCTTGGAGCATGAGCTCCCAGATTAGACTATCTGTTACTCGTTCATCGATGTTGCCAATGTAGACCGTGGCTTCTTTGTCTTGCTCCCTAAATTCATTTCTTCAGTATTAAATGTCGTGTGTATAGAAGGGAAGTCTTACCAATGCCGTGCGCCAGACATATTTATGGATTTACTGTAGAAGTTTGAGGTGGGGAGCTTGGATGTGGTGGTCGCGAGGCGCGTGAAGCTCTTTTTTCTGGAGATGGCGCTAGACCTGTTCGAGTAAATTGTCCATCGGGTCTTCAACTTTTCCTTCATTGATAACAGACTTTTTGTCAAGATCACAGCGAAAACTCGACAATCATCTTGTGAGTTACATCCAGCATTGGTGGGATGTTGTGAATGATAGTTAATCGTATACTACAGATCCTATAGTACCCATCCGTCAAGATGCAACTCTCCGAAGAAACAAAGGTCAGCAGCCCCGACCTTCCTCGACAATGCCTTTTCTGACTATATATTAGGAGCGTATTGGAAAGCTTATTGACCTGTCCCGTGTCGCGATTCACTAGTACGAGCGCTTCATTCTCCTCACATCTAGTCTTGTACTGACATTCTGGCAGTGGCTACCTCCCCCTGATCCTCTACCTTGGTATTGCAACTGCTCTATTTTAGTATATAACAAGACTAATGACAACAGGCTACACCCGCAGCGAGCCTCGTCCATCAATTATCAGGTATATTTCGGTTGCCACATCTTGTTCTTGGATGATCCGCTGACGATGAACAACAGACTCTTCTCTCCTCTTGCATAGGGTCTCAAATAAACTCTCAGCTTAAAACCGAATGGTACGAATGTGTTAAAAGGAAATATGAACCTTTTACAGGACTGCGTGTACACTGGCATTGCTCTTGGGAGGTGGGTCAGGCCAAAGTTGTAGTATAGAAGGCGTTTTGAAATATTGGGAGACACCAAGCATGGAGGAAGGATGACTTGTTATGCCCATAAATAATTGTAAAAATACTGCAACACACATCAGTGTAATCACCACTTGCAAAATATTTTAAGCGCCCTCTCTCTATTCCATGACTCCAATTTTGATATTTGCCTTTTACTTGAGTGCAACTTGCATTCAAGCTCCTTTTTGTCAGCCTCGGCAACTTCCAAAAATATTTTAAACTACAGCTTCGCCATCGACCTTCCTCCCCACCCATCACAAGATGCAAACATCAATCAATCCCATATGAATGATAACCATGCGCGTGTCTCTCCCGCGCTGGTCGAGACAATCGCCGGCCTCTCTGCTGGCACAATCTCAACACTTGTTGTCCATCCCTTAGATGTTATCAAAACCCGACTTCAGAGTAATCCTCTCCTCACCTATATGCAGAATCATTACTAACACCTTTAAGTCCAACGTAACACGTCCGCAGCTCCTGTTACACCCTTTGGAATACTCAGGTCGCTTTTGGCTAACGAACGGCCGGTCCAGAGCTTATATCGCGGCCTGACGCCAAATTTGGTTGGTAATGCAAGTAGCTGGGCAATATTCTTCTACTTCAAGAGCGTTATCGAAAGCCAGCTTCTATTATTTCATAACCAACAGCATGTCGCTCTGGGCCAAAATCATGTGGCATCCAAGAGAGAGAGGCGCGATGTCTTGACCCCAGCGGATTACTTCATCGCGTCCGGTATATCAGGGACCTTGATAACGCTCTCGACGAATCCAATATGGGTGTTGAAAACGAGAATGCTGAGCTCAGACAAAGGTAGTGAGGGTGCCTATGACAGTATGTGGCATGGTGCAAAGCAGTTATTTAAAACTGAGGGTATGAGAGGGTTCTACAAAGGTGTTGGTGTTAGTTTACTGGGAAATAGCCATGGAGCTGTCCAATTTGCTGTCTATGAACCGATGAAGAACCTTTGGAGGAAATACTTGGCAAAGGAATACCACGCTACAGCTGGCGAGGTGGCCAAGGAAGAAAAATTGGGGAATACAGCAACATTGGTTATTTCTGGGTCAGCGAAGATTATTGCCGGTACTGTGACCTACCCATACCAAGTTTTGAGAAGTAGGTTGCAGACATACCATTCAGAGGCGAGATTCGGAAAGGGGATTCGGGGCGTTACAGCGAAGATTTGGGTAGAGGAGGGGTGGAAAGGCTTTTATAGCGGGTTGGGAACGAATATTGTGAGAGTACTTCCAGCCACTTGGGTGACGTTCTTGGTGTATGAGAACGTGAGGTACTATTTACCGCTATTGGGATAGTGATCTAGCAATAGACTTAGAAGTATCTTTGGGGTACCGCTATATTCTCTCCCAGACATATCTGTTCCTGTACTTGATTCCTGCTATAAACTTGCTGCTACTTTTGGTTCTCTAGTTGATTTAGGTTCCTAGAAGCTACTGCTTCTTGAGAAAGGATAAAAATAATTTGGACTCAATTATCTCTATCAATTCCACAACATACCTGCTTTTTAAAATTGGTCGTGCTGCCCGGCCCACATCTTGTGTTTATAATTATATCTATCTCGGTTTCATCTCAACCTCAATCCTTTTTAAAACCCCCCCTTTTCATTTTAAATGCACTTATTCATATTGGACTAAGTAGCCCATTTAAAAATAAAAGTATTCTCAAATCAATCCTTTGAGCTAGAATTATCCTTTTTGAGGTTTTGTGATGCACTGCTCCAAGTTATTGTCGCGTAGGCAAATGGTAAATGGATGATGGTACAACCAGGTGAAAGGCTAGTTCTATGACCGATTCTTATTGATTATAGAATATAATTCTAACTCTCTTTTAGAGGAACATTAAGTTTCTCTGCACAGACCGTGGTCACCTCAAACACTTCTATTTGCGTCCCAAAAATTTCTTCCGCATGTTTCGCTTTCAATAGGCTCTGTCAATATGTAATATTTTATCTTTTTTATAGAAGTATTCGAAGAGAAAGCTTTATTCTGTGAACTGATTCCCAGTGATAAGAATCTATAGGTTTTGATCCCTTTCGAAGTATCAGTCCTATCATATATTAAGTATCTTGTTTCTCAGGTTGGATACTTGTGCTTTTATTGTGGGAGCGACAATGCAAATTCCATTTGAACTTTATCTGGCTAGTTTTCCGGGAAATAGGAGCTTGACGAAATTTTCGTTGGCAAGAAGCCGAGTAAAATGACTCCGCACGTATCTATCACTCTGGGGAGGTTTAATAAAGTTTATTTCTGCATTTCAAAACATGTTCAGAGAGGAACAGTGTCCTATGTCTTAATATTATCTACTTTTGTCCCTCATATTTATCCAAATTTTGTGCGATAGGGAAAGAAGGCTATCCCTCATGCAGAGATGTCTTAAGAAGAGCATATTGAACTATTCCCAGGGCTACTCGAAATGTATCTCATCGGCAAACTGTTCATTGTAAAACATAGTCAAATGCTAGGACTTGTCCGGGCCATGGTATTATGTTTGCATTCGCCCCTTTCCTACGGACTATAACTCCCAGACGCATTGCGCCAGGCGCGTTCTCAATGCCGTATTCTTTAGGATGGAGAACATAGACTCATGGCGGAGGAATTTTTAAGTAGGTAAAATCATGCATGAGTGGATGAAGTTTCCTCCCCCCTCTCTCCCTGCTCCTGACCCACTCTTTGAGCAAAGAAGAAATGGAGGGATTCTCTACCTGGAAAAGACTCCAGAATTACTGTTATTCATGCACAGTTGGACAAGATGTCCCAGGCCTGAAAGTATTGACCACGATTAGAAAATAGATGAACTAGTTTACTTAGATCCTTGGCAACTCAGCCGATATGGGATATACATTTCGTGGGGGGCAGAACTCCATCCAGCATATCGAAACTAACCTTAGATACTCCCCGTCCTCCGCCCCTCTTGCCAAAAAAGCCTGAATGTCGTTTTTAAGTGGCTAAAGCACCCAACTGCTATGTCTCACTTCTTGTTCTGCCTCTCCCCCGACCCAGGCCTTTGGGTATGGGGTTGAGGAAAACGGGTGGTTGTAAAAAAAAGCAAAAATAAACTTAAAAAGAAAGCAGCGACACCCGGTTTTATCAGAATCCTGCGAAAATGCAGTCCATTACATAAACGAGATACTGACGAAAAGTAGGTTGATAGGTTGGTTATCTCTCATATGCTCAGCAAAGAAACATATTTTGCGAATAAAACTGAAAGAAAAATAGTTCATAAATTAGAAAGCGGTGATGAGACTTTGAAAGTTGAACAGCAGGGAGAGAGTGAACAGGACAGATTATATAGCCCAAAAGGAGGATGAATATGTGGAACAATAGGTCTCATTAGGAGAAGTGAGTCTACGTCCCCGTAGGATTTTGCCAGAGAGATTAAGGAATGAAATTCCCCACATGTCTACAACATACCTTCGCTCGGTTTGTCCACGAGATCATATGTCCAAATTCTAGAGAAACTCGCTACCTCGGCCGCTCTTACTGGTTGATAATGAACGCTAAACGCATCCATCGTCCACAATGGTCCAAAAGAAGCGCACTACTACTTGTAGTGTATAAAAAAGAAACCTCAAATTAGCTCTTTATTTGCAGCCACCCCATCCCCATGATTCAGCTCCCCGAATTCTGGAATCCCCTCTATCTTTTGAATCATGTTTCCTTCGGATATTGGACGAATGCGACACGTGCTCGAAAACAGGATCCAAAACCTATTCCAATAACTTCAAATCTCATTTTAGACTTAAATTCTCTATGCGTCAAAGCCTCGCTAGAGGTTATCATAGCACACCAACTTCAAGATCAGCAAATATCGACCAATAAGACACCCATTCTTCTCTGACGGTAGAATTGGCCTAAAGACACAATTATGCCCTGATACAAGTATCCTAACACGTGTAGAATAACAAGCTACAATTCCTTCACCGTTTGGGAAAAAGGAGTCCCCCACATCCCCAGGACCCTAAAATCAAAGAAGGAATATGGAAAACGTACGAAGACTGTGAATTCATGACTTAAGTCCTATTGAATTTTGGGCATGAATCAGCTTTTGTGGGAGGGGCAATGAAACGTAGCAAATCTTAGTGGAGATAAGTGAAAGGCAGGACTGAGGATTTTAAAGTATTAGCTTGAGATACCATATGCTGCTACCTCCAGAAGCAGAGAATATTGGGCAGGTTGTGAAATACGCTATGGGTGCTGTGAGAATGAATTCAATGCAGTTCAATGAACTGGAGGCCGTAATTGGTTCTCAAATGTTGTTATGCCCCCATCTTTGAGAAGAGTTAGGATCATCCTTTATTTGCTTGTTATTGTCGCACTATCGACAACATCAACTCTGAGCAAGAGATAGTTGTGATGTCAAATCTCAACCTGAAAAGTCGTACGATTCTTACTGTAACCCCTGTTTGATGACAGCCAGTGCTGGATAGCAGGTGACTGTTTTCATTCCAAAATCCTGTCGTATTTACTAGGAGACCTACCCTCAATTCACTACTTCCGGATCTAGCGGAATATATGAAAAACTTGCTCTCTTCCAGAGTATTACTCTTGGGATCCACTTGCTAAATAGAGAGTAGTTCACGACTCGGTAGTATCCGATGTGATATGACCAAGAGTGTGCAGATATATCATGGATTTGAGTTTCCCATTTTTGCAGTGAGTGCGATCAAACCAAAGACCGAGTAGAAAGCAGCGTTTGAATAATCCCAAAACTGCTAAGCTTGCGTAAGCCAAAAATAATGTGGGAGACCATGGTAGTAGAATCACAAAGCGACCCTACTGGGATAGGGTTACATCTTGCAAGGAATAGTAATACGAAACTTACTCCATTTGTGTTTCCGGACTGGATTAGTATAGCTCATCTTTGGCTAGGCGGGGGTTCATCTGATCGAATCTTGTAGCGAATCCTGAAAATGCTCTGGGCAAGAAGTCCTTTCATTACTGAGGGGCTCTTACTTCAAAGTTCTACTTACAGTGCAGGTATTGACGGCTTGACTTTCTCGACGAGATTCAAGCGTTTTAGTGAATTGAACTCGTAGAAAGTTTAATAATCCGTGACAAAATTGGGCATAAGGTATGTTATCGCATATGGTTTTGTTCCATAGCGTGGTTACTAGGTGGGCGATGAGGTCCCGAGGAGGAAATGTTAGCTATTTTGAACAGTGGCGAAGCTCGTTCATCCAGGGAACGCCCGACACATTGTTTACCAGTAAAGGGCTATGATTAAGTGTGATGGCAAAGGCTTGACGGTTGATAAAGTGGCGACGTTTTTAGAGGGTCTAGATGCAGCGATGGTTCTGTCAGCCTTGCGAGCCGACTCCCTGTGGGTTGCATTGCATCCTAGAAGGTTTGCCGTGACTGGAAACCTACTGCTTTGCAACTGTAAATTCTTTTTTTATTTTTGTTTTGTGAGAGCTCGCTGATCTTGGGGGTAGGTTGAGGATTTCAAGGTGGCGCCTAGCGCGCAGAGAGTGGGTTTGATTTCATAGGAAGGATGAGGAATCTGGTTGAGGAATCCGGATCAAGGATGGGCTGCATTGCCTCTGACATTTGTAGATGCTGCAGACCCCTGAAAGGCGCCGGTCTGCAAGATTGTGTTTTCCAAAGGTTCGATTTGGGCTGGCTCTCGCAGCATCTCAGTGTCTGGATTCGCTGTGTGGGAGTTTCGAGATCTGGGATCTGGGGTCCTTGTGCCAGATCGACGGCTAGGGTATTAAAAGACACAAGTTTCTTTTGCAACCGCCTCTGGCGGAAAGGTTAATTCTGTCCCCGGGGATCAGCCGCCTCAGCAAAGACCCCTCCGCTGCTTGTGAGCCAAGCAGGCCGAGATATGCCAACTCCAGGCTTGCATCCAGAAGATCTGTTAAGTCTACGGGACGGAACGACCGGACTCCAGTGGCCGTGCCATTTGTGACGAGGGACGAAGTCCAGTGGCACGAAAAAATCGCCGACACCTCCATGCAGCCAGGCAAAGACCGACAACGAAATGCTTCTATTTTACTGGAGAGTCCTCAACCGTCGTGCCCGAGTCACAGCCCGAGTATGACCATGATACTGCCGACATGGCGAGATGGTGGGGCAACGGTGGGAGTCAGACATCATCAGACGAAGATATATTCCTGAGGGGTACAGTACTGTAGTAGCACAATATATGCAGGGCCGTCCGGAGAAGCGTCCGCGGGGTTGTACATGGCGCACGCGGCAACTCTCTAAAGTGGAGATATCGCCGCTGATAAGGAGAGGAAAAGTCGCCCTGGGCACAGACAGTTGGTTGTCAAGAGTTTGGGCACGGTTTCTCGGGAAAAGAGTAATATGGCCGAATGCGAGAGATCGTAGTTGTATTGTAACAGTCCTGAGCTATCCCCTATGCGGTGGGGTGGGGATGTTTGAGAGCGAGGTCAGACGGATATCAAGACGCCAAGCTCTCAGAGAGGATGTAGCTCGTACGGGACTGGCCTGGATTGGAGTGCAACTTGTAATTGTAACCGAGAGAGTTGAGATATTCAGGGAGCCTTGATAGAAGGAAGATGGATGCAGGAGGCTGGTCGGAGAAGGCCAGAAGGCCAGAAGGGTTGATGGGCTATGGTGCCTTATGAGTTAGGCACAAGCCCTCACTCATTCCGGGCATCACATCACCTCTTGTGTTGTACCAACCTACTGTACAGAACATGTAGAGTATCGTCATCGTGCTCTACTGTATCTACACTACTGTACTGTACTGTACTGTGCTGCACAGTACACCAAGTTTCCCTCAGCCTGCCATTCGTCCACAAACGAATCAAGCGCACTCTCTCTCATTTTGCAATACACTACGCTACTGTACTGGACGCTGCACTGCATTGCGCTGCACTACAGCATCACCTGAACCGCGCTGCACTGAACCTTATTTTAACACGGCCCAGCTGCCCTCAGTACAGTACAGTAACCGCAAGGTATGCCGCGTATGCGCGAAGCACAATGCTCCACGGTACCAGTATTTTGTTCTTGAGAGTCTCTACCCGTACCGTCCAGTCCTGTATAGAGTCGCATCAGGAGGCACCCTTGTGCGACCTCCACGTGCGTTCCTCCGAGTTGTCCAAACCTCTTACGCGGCGTCCTTCCCAAGCCAGCCCAGCGTTGGCCGGCTTTCTTTCTCATTCTAAACATCATGACCGAGATACACAGTACCCATCCTCGTCACGTTGCTTCGTTCCATATTAGCATTGCAGCTGACACTAATTCTTAGACAAGACAATTCCGAATATTTGCAACAGCGGATACAAGGGCAAAATCACGATCGAGGCGTGCTACTGTACGGTTCAGCAGAGTACAGGAGAGTAGAGTATTTCGTATTCCATATCACTGAGCGAACCATCTGCGACAAAGTTACCGTCGCCAGGCCAAGTTATATTTATCTACCTTGAGGGTTGGAAATGACGCTGGACCTCTGGTCAAATCGCAGGCCACCCTGCCCACCCGACCAATTTTGGCCGCTTGAATATCTCGCTATCATGCACGGGTTTACAGTAGCTTGGGTTGTTGCGGCAGGATCGCCGTCAACCACAGCCTTGGGTCCGGCCAGCTGACAGGGAGCTCAACCGGGGAGAGGGGACATCGAATCTGGGTCCGAGCATTTATGGGTTGTGGCTCACATGGGGGGATTTATGGTACGGTATTGTATGTGCGCCGACAGCCTTGATTTTTCGATCTTCGGCCGTTCAGGACTGACCCTCCAAGGATGTTCCAATCAGTGCAGGGGCAAAATGATTTATGATGTCCAGGCGGATTCTGATATACAAAGCTCCCAGGTGCGCTGCTGGAGGACAGGACAGGAACTTAAATTGCTGTACAACAAACGGTAGTACAAGTACGTGCAGCAAACGACCATCATGGCCCGTGGACTGGATGACAATCACAGTCCACCGCCACTGGCTTCAGCTTGTTCAGGTTAGCATAACTAGACGTGGCTGCGGCAGCCTCCCTATCTGGAGAAAACTACCGACCATCTGGGCAAATAACCCGACAGTCCCGTCTGTTCTTTACTCCGCAGCCTCTCTCCAGGCCTGAGTATCAATCAAGTGTTTCGAGCACATCGGGGTGACAGGATTGTTCCGTATTGAAAACCGCCGAAGAATCATCTTGCTGATTATTGACTGCTGGCCAACCTTTTCTGTCTTGCTGCTGAGCACCCATCCTGATTCTGGTCTTTCCGTGTCGCGTCGCGCCACGCATAACCGTCAGCCAATGCTTCATCTCTCCACAGATCTGGCCTGCTGTCTATAATATCTTCTTCAATAGCGAGACAAGGCTCTGTGGAAACTATCAAGTATACGTAAAGATGAGCCTCCGCAATGAGGATAGTTTAGTAATGTAGCTGAAGTGCGCCACCAGAAAGCAACTTGTTGCGACTGGAGGATATTTTGATTTACCACAATAGCCACAACAGTCAAAGTTCCCAGTGCTCAAAGGCATATTGTACTATTTTTGACAGGAAGGCAAGAGATACAAGCCCGCCAGGCTGGTATCGATACCATTTCGACGGGAACAAGCCTAAGCCGATGGCCGAAAATTGGATTTGCCTTCGTTCATTTCTCTGCGAGCATCCATGTTCAATGGTCCATAGACACGCTCAAAAGGAGAGTCGCTGTCTTGTCTCTACTCGGATAGCCTGAAGTCATTCGGGTTTCTACGTGCACTGTACTCCGCATATACTGTGTAGGCTTGATATACTCGAGCCACTCTTGATATGGGCCACCACGAGGCATCCCCGGCCTCATCTGGAAAGCCGCCTTCTCTTCAACAAGCAGCCTGGCAAACATTCCTGACCTTGAGACGATCGTCTTTGTATCGGGAGGTTCGCGACGCCGCCGAAACAACTTCGCGGAAGGGTTCTACCCGTACCCGCCTCGGGTTCTAACGAAACGTCTAGCCCCGGACTTAGAATAGCTTTCTGTCAGATATCAAGTTCCCGAATATTGTGGACCTGTCCAGCTTTTGTGCCAGGCGCGATGTGCGCGCTCCAGCAGCCACACAATTAAGTTTATTGATGCCGTCGAGACCTGGGAGGGCAGCCCCGTGATTGGACGACGAGTTGTTGGGCTCCAAGGAAGTCTTGTCAGAATTCCAAGTTCACCACATCCCCGTCCAGATGGCGCCCGCTCAACACTCCACTGATTTTCACGGACTACTGTGGCCATTAGCAGCAGCTATCAAGGTCCCCCTCCGCGGTCTCAATCGATGTGTCGGCAACCTCCACCATCTTGCTGGCGGGCGTCCACCCCAACCCAGAACCAGAAGCACAACGCGGCCTTCTCTCAACCCACCCCCACGCCTGGCCTGCAATTCCGAACAAGCTTCATCCTTCCGGCGCTCTCCTTGGTGGCTAGCCAGCCTGCACCTGCCATCACCAGATTTGCTCTACTGTACGGTGCGGTAGGGGGTCTGCATGCAACGCACTTCCCCCCATCTCAGATCGTGTTTGGTGCCTCGCAAGATCCTTGATCCATGATGAGGAAATGTCTTTGACCTCTTTTAGCAGATACTGGGTGCAAATCACTTGGCGCCTCACTTCTCCTCTCCCCCTCAGCACCCCCCCAAATTCAGCGTCCCCATTTTATGAACATCGCTCAAGATCCCTCCCGTCAGAAGCCGCGAAAGCCCCCTGCCCGTAGAGGCCAGGGAGCAGGTTCGATCGATGCTAGTCGCCTGCAGCCAATGCACCGTGATCTACCCCGTCCAGATTCTGACGTGCGAAAAGCTTTGCAAGAGGCTTCCATGGAGATGCCACCAACTTGCGCCAGGTCCTGGCTGGATTGGCCCTTTTCATCATCTACACTGTCTCTCAAGTCGATGCCACCGTGACAGACCCCGGTCGAAACACCCTGGTCGACTCTGGCAAGTACTGGCACTCAGGTGTTTAGTGTCGTTCTTGTTGAAAACTCCAATATTTCGGTTTTCGACAGTTTGTATGGGACTGTTTTCATACTGCAAGTATCAGTAAAGGGACAGACATCACAGCAGGTTCACCAGCCTTGTCTGTTTCATTGCTATGCCTCCCGGTCTGCCGCTCGCTATTGGCGTAGTGTCAGCCCAGAAAACGTGGGATGAGGACCATTCAAGCACCTGGACTCCACGGCAAATATTGCTCCTAGGCGGGGTGGGGGCTTAATGGTAGGTTGATCTCTATATGAATACATCTGGCATCCATCTTGCCTTGCGAGATCTTGGAGTCAAATACCGAACGATTGGCAACCCCCTCCTTTTTCATCCCAGTTGCACATCGGCTCAACCACAACATTTCATGATCATACAATAATACTAAGATCACCTTCGACCTTCGAGTCTACCTTGAGAATACAGACGCACTCGACAATCTCCAACCAGTCTGCTCCTGGCCACGACCTCCCGTCAACCTCCCTTCATTTTTGTACGGGCGGACATTTGCTTTTGAGTCTTTCTTGCATCGGCCATCTTTCAGCACTTTATCCCTTTTGGATTTCAACGACGTCTTTACAGAAGTGTGCTTAATACCAAATACCATCAGAAAGTCTTGCGTCCAAGCAAGACAATACCGCCACCCTGGCAGTTACAGCACAAGCACCAGGCCAGGCCTGGGGACGTTGGGCCGAGCAGAATAATCACCAACCGGTCGAAACTTTCTACACTATGGATATTTCTGGTCTGATACAATCCTACGATTCCAGAGCAACAACGAGTGGCACTTTGACTCGAGCCATCATGGCTCCTCACTATTCCCCTACACACGCTTTTAGCAATGCTCCTGTAAACAGCCTGGTAGTCTCCCATCAACCCATTCAACAAAATCCCTTTGGATTTGGCCCTTATACTGGTCCAAGTTCGAATGCACTCATTCCAGCTTTCGCCGGCAACTATATTCAGCCTCGACCTCTTCCTCGCCTGATGCAACCAGGAAGTGATCCAAACCGAGTGGTTCCTTTCGCTGCTCGAAACACACGTCCAGGATTTGTCGAAGAGCACCACAGCCAAAGCCCTCCGATTAAGCCGGAACCACTGTGGACCGGCTCAAACAACCCGCCTTTTATGTCAACAAATAGCAAGAATTTATCGACTACATCACCTGTCAACGCCAATAACGAAGTCAATTTTGGTACCGAAGTGGACACCCTTATGAAAGCAATTCAAGCAAAATCCAAAACCAATCAACCACAGACAACTTCCTCTGTCGAACAGAGTAGACCTGTGGTAGGTGGCCCTATTACCCCTCCTTACATGCAATCTACCCACCAAGGTAGAGTGCTTAGTTCTGGAGAGGCGAGTAAATTCAAGCTCACACAAAAGGCTATCCAGGACGACAACCCTGTTGGAAAGGGAAGCAAGAAACGGTATCAATGCACAATTGCGAACTGTACGAAGAGTTTTTATCAGAAGACACACCTTGATATTCATGAGCGAGCCCACACTGGTGTAAAGCCATATGTGAGTAATTCTTCACCTTTCAATAACAGCGATCTCATCTGACGTTACATTTTTTTTTTTTCAGCCATGCAAAGAACCCGGATGCGGAAGAAGTTTTTCTCAACTAGGAAACCTGAAGGTATGTGCTGAAACGATCATAGACCAGTTCTCCATGATACAATTGCACAAACTAACGAACAACTCTAGACACATGAGAGGAGACACACGGGGGAGCGCCCTTACCACTGTGAAATTTGTGGGAAGCGATTTGCGCAACGAGGTAACGTTCGTGCTCACAAGATCGTCCACGATCAATCTAAGCCCTATCTCTGCCGCCTCGACTCGTGCGGAAAGCAATTCACTCAGCTCGGCAATCTCAAGGTACGTTCCATTTTTTACGACTCATTTTCCATCAGGAGTGCGTGTTTAAAATGTTTCAATTGATTCACCCCTGACTCTTCATTCTCTGTTTTGCTTTTTTATTCCAACCCCTCCAGATTCAGCCACCGTCAGCCCCTCCTACTCGTATGAGAAGGATCCCCCTTAGTCGCAAACTCTATTCGCTCTAGACCACCCCAAAGAGCGAGCACCCAGAGCTGACCATTTCGACACAGTCTCACCAAAACAAATTTCACATTGAAACGATTCGTTCTCTGACAACCAAGTTCGCTTCTATCAAGGATGGAGACATTGTCCATGCTGCGGACAAGGAATTGTGGGAATATTTTGCCAACTTGTACAAGAATAGCAACAAAGGTATCAAGGGCCGTGGCAAGGATCGAAAAGTTGGCTCAAGTCACATGTCCGTGAACGGCCTGAGAAACTTGGGGGTTTCATCATCCCGGGGTGGCTACAGCTTGGGCGGAGCAGGCCGTGGAAATATGGTAGTTGGCGTTATGGGCACTAACATGGCTGGTGCTCATGGCTCAAGCCGTGGAGATGGTGGACAATACGAGATGTTCGATGTTGACGATGAGAGTCAGTCAGGAAGTCATAGCGGGAGTGGCGGAGCAAGCTCAGTAGGAACCTGCTATGATGATGCACCCTCCGATGGATTCGAGGAGACAACAAGAAGTGGCGATTTGGCTTTTGGTGATAGGATCTATTGATCTATTCACTAGGGAATATTGCTTGGATGTATGAAGAAAAAACCGTTTGCGAGACACGAAACACTATCACCTTCCAAGTGTAGGTTATAAGCATTATTACGACTGATGACGAGGCATGAGCTACGAAGCTGGGAACTGTGGGCATTTCTTTGCAAGAAGAATCTTGAAAGGAATAACAATGTGTATTATTATTATGAGGAAGACGAACGGTATATAGATTTCCGGAGACTTTGTGGATAGATGGATCTACTACGGATGGGTTGGGTTTGGGCATCGGCTAGGTTGATGACACTAGGCGCGTGGGCTGGGCTGGATCTCGTCGAGGCATTTGTTTTTTGGGTTGCGTCAAAGTCTCTTTATTATTCTCATGTTCCTTATGTTCATCATCATCCTCTTGCCAAGTTTTTTTTTTTTTCTGCGCAAACATATTTTATCTCTATCGTTTTATCCAAAACTTCCCTACTCGGGAAAGAAAGATGTCGAACTAGGGTCAAAGCTCCCGTTGGGGTGGGCCTCATGTATCTTTCATTTTTCGATTTACTATTCTTACACCTTCCCTAATATGTTTGCGCTAAGGAGACGAAGAGGAACTGAGAGAAAGAGAACCAACACCAAGTTTGTCCAAGCTTTTTATGTATCAGATGGGAGGATCCAGTCAAGACTGTTAAAACTTGCCTCTGCAAAGATGCATGGGGAGTTGGCTGCGCCATTTTGCCTGCCTCAACTTTATTTGCAAAGTTTTTCTGAAATTACAGTTTATGGGACGGGCCAAGGATTGAATTTTTACCGCAACTAGAAAATATATATCCAAAAGATAGTATCATTATACACACATATCCACCTTACATTCTCTTACACAATATGTCTCAAATTCGGTCGAGGTGGGCGTTCGCTGTTGAGATCTGGGGATGGGATCGTGTTGTCTTGTCGTTGAGGCTTGTCGGTTAGGGGTGGCAAAGATAGGGGTACAGTAGTGTGGTGGACAAGTGGACAGGCCCGGTGCGTCGCAAACACGAATGCCAACCAAGCTCAATTGCCTCGTTTAGTTTCACCGTACTCGTATATTTAATGACAAACAACCCCACAAGGCGCACGTGGACCCTACGATCCTACGATGATACAACGTCCTCGAGTAACATCGTACCGTGTACACATGCACTCTTTCTTATCTGGTAAAATCACGCAAGTGTGCGCACTGGCTGTCTTGAATATAATAAGGCCCGTGGTAAGAGATCAGCCATCATTATTTCCCTTTATCTCGTCTTCAGAACAACAGCAGAAAACCCCTCGGTTGACTTGAGCGACGGCTTGGTCGTGGGAGGTAGTATCTCCTCGCGATTGCATCACGTACGAAGAACTCGCATCAACCCGTGGCGCTTATCACCCAGGGTCGATATCCCGCGCTCAACTCCACGGACTCCACGGTGCCCACGGTGTCCACGGTGTCCACGGTGTCTACGGCTACCGACCTGCCCCTTCGAGGCTTTCCTTGTCCTCAAAATTTTTCATGCGCTTTTCAATAGAAACTAGAAAATCCCGCAGCAAGTCATTTCGTTTCTCCCAGAGATGTTTCGAATCGCATTGGGATTGAGTAACGGGTTTGGGGTTGTGTCAAGCGATCCTCTCTATAGCCTTGCAACCGCAAAATTAAATTTGTTCGGTGTGGCCGGGCGCGGGCTACACCGCTGTCTGGACGGCTCGACACCCAAGATTGGGGAGCCATCGGATCCTGGAGCCTGCCGACGCGGTTGTCCCGGGGGTCGGAAGTCCTCTATAGTTACGATTTCAGGGTTGGAAGATCCGGATGTGATGCAAATGCAGTGCAATGTACGATGCTCGAGATGATGCTATCAGTTCGTCCAGAACTTGGAAAATATGTGGGAGCACAGACTGCCGTCGCGGCACGACCCTTTTCTTAAGGCCGACAGACTCGACTCAGGATGTGATTGTGCACGCGCACCTCAGTTGCGCGTTCTTTGGGCACGCAGGAGGGGCAGAGGAGCAATGTTTGGAGGTGTGTCTCTTACTCGTAACTCACTGTTTATAGGGAGTGTGCTGGACTGCGAATCGCCAGAGAGATGGGGATCGCCGGTGTCAATGTCTTTGAATTGTTGTTCCAGTTCCAAATGCGTGACCAGGCTGGTGGACTATTACTATCCTGTCCAGTAACTACCAGGGAAGTAAACCGTGAGGCGAGCCAGATTGTGTGGGGTTTGGGAGTTAGTTGGGTATCCTTGATGCCGATCTTTGCAAGGGTATTCCTTGTATCACGTGCAGTGTGATAGGTGCAGGTCGTTCTGCCTCAGCCCAGAAGACGTTCAGGAGGCGGCATGCAGTATTACACACAGTACAATCCTGTCCCAAGAACGACTGGATATTATTTCCGTACAGCTGCAAGCCCCTCCATCTTGGGCCCGAATTCCCCAGAATGTGAACAGATCTATGTCTTGCGGGCTTCCATGATCTATTGATCGCTGCCGCTAACGACGTCTTCCGTAAACGTAAATGTGACACATCCCCTGGGCTTGATATGGAATCTTTCCGAGATCTGACGACGGCGCAGCATCAGGGTCGGTCTGATTGACAGAATAGCTAAACTTGCATTAAATGAGGAGATAGCCGTCACACAGACATGGTATGATCAACTCTGGTGGTGGTCGAATAGACAATGGAATCAGCCCCCATGAAGAGTCGAGACAAAAAGGATATTGTCGTTTGCCTGCAGGGCGTAAGCGGCTTCACCCTCGAGCTCCCAGTCAGCGTCGTTAATGAGCACTAGGATACCTGGGCGGCTGTGCGCATGGGCAGCTATTAGCGACTGACCGATTACAGAGGGATCTGGCCACTGCGATTAAGCATTGGACACGGCGGTGGAGAAGAGAAACCTCGGAGGAAACGGTGAGGGAGTGTTTGCTAGGGAAGGCTGGTTTGTTGAAGATAGAGGATACCCATGGCAAGCTGATGCTATGCATAGAAATGGATAACGGTGAAAGCAACGTACGCAACGCAACGCAACGCAAGGTAATAATAGGACAGTAATACAGATCATGAAATGTGGAAGAGGCTGATTTGATAAACGGATTTCGGTGAGAGGCGGTGAAGGACACACACTTGCGTGCTTGAATAGACGAGGAGAAGACGGTGGGAGGGCTTACACGTGACCGTCGAGGACAAACATCTCCTTCCGGGGGTCTTGCATAACTTCATTGCAGAGATAGTTGACCAGCCATCCCACAGTGACGGCGTTGCCCTGACCGTCGCTGGCAGGGACCTTGAGTTTGTGCTTGCGTTCGTCGGAGAAGAGCATTTCTAGGCCACCGCTAGATATCACCGAGTAAGCCGCTGTCTCCCCCACGGATCCTCCAGGCGATGATAGGTGCTTACGTGAACTCCACAATAATGGGCATCGTCGCATCGGATGCCATGGTGACCGGCTCGTCAGAATGAGATGGTAAGGTGCAGAAAGGCAGGCGGATGGGACCGTGGGATTGATGCAGGGAGATTGGTGGTCAGAAGGTAAGGTATAGTATATGAAGAGTTTGAAGGGAAGAAGGGGGAGAAGGTTTGCATTTCAAGAAAAGTCAGCGGCTCTAGTAACGGCCTCGCTTAGGGCACTCCGCTGAGATTTGTTGCGAATTTATTTTGCGAAAGAAATATGTGGGGGGACAAGGGGCTTTTACTATATTAAAAACTGGAAACTTGGAAAAACTAAAAATATCCTGGGGATGCCAGTTGGAGAATTAATCCAAAAATCAACTGTGATTTGGAGAAGATATGGGGAAAGGTAAGAGAAGATTTGTTTAATGCCTGAAATTTTGGCGAAAAAAGTCTTCATCGCTTCCAACATTTCTCTAGTTCTATCTCCTGTTGTTACTCTCTACCATATCTATGATTAGAATCCGAGCCCAAGTCCTCACAGTCCGAGGGTCATTGCATTATCAATGTGGAAAGAAAGTTGTCTTCGATAATCTGCTAGAACTCTTGTGTTTTCATTCGTGACTGTCGCGTCTCATCTGGCTGCCTGTTGGACCCCGTGATGGTTCAAGTGAGTGCCGAATATCTGGCCACAGGTGCCAACAGACATCCCTCTGCCGCAGATTGGGATGCCTCTGGGCTTCTAGCCTTTGGTGCCGACAGGAATATTGCTTTATGGCGACCACAGGTAAGATTTCCGTCATTTTCTTCAAGCGTTTAAATTTTTAAGACGCTTACAATGAGATCGTCCAGAGTCTCTCACTGAGTTTAACTACTATTTAAGTATGTAGCTGATATGTTTATAGGAATCAGAACCACGAGGGGTTTTTGATCTTCTTTCAGGGCATACGGATACCGTGAATGCCGTTAAATTCGTGCCGGGAGGCCTGGGCCTTCTGCTCACCGGGTCTGTAGATAAGACGGTGAGAATTTGGTGCAAAGATTCATTATCTGAACGGTATTCAAATATCCAAATCCTTTCGAGTCATATGAGCTCCGTGAACTGCATCGCAGTATCCGACCGCTCCTCCAAAATCTTTGCGTCTGGTGCAGCAGATGCTACTGTCAATATCTGGTCGCTAGATGAGAAAAATGTAGCCACTCTTCTTCAGACTATCAATATTACCCCTCGATTCTTTCCTCTTGCCTTGGCTTTGAGTTCCGTGGCAGGGACTGATGGTTCTTATGTACTTGCTGTAGCGGGAACAAAAGACATAATTCAACTTTTTGTATTGGACGCTAGGGAAAGCCCCGAATTCAAACTTCAAGCAACCCTATCCGGTCATGAAGGATGGATACGCTCCTTAGAATTCACAGAAGAAACTTCCAGTCCAAACAGTGACCTTATCTTAGCATCAGCAAGCCAAGACAAGTATATCCGGCTCTGGCGAATTCATCAAGGAAAGGAATTGCCTGCTGCAGTAGCTTCTGCTGACCCCACTCTGGGAGCTTTTATGCCTGGCAAATCCCTCTCCAATAAAGCTCATCGGTTTAAGGCTGAGGGCATCGATTACTCAGCTACCTTTGAAGCTTTGCTACTTGGCCACGAAGACTGGATATATAGCACGAGATGGAGATCAGCTACTAATAAACCGCAGCTGCTTTCAGCATCTGCTGATAATTCCCTCGCCATTTGGGAATCTGACGCGTCCACTGGAGTTTGGGTTACGGTTGCACGAATGGGGGAGATCAGTGCGGAAAAGGGGTCAACTACAGCCACTGGAAGCACTGGTGGATTCTGGGCAGGGCTCTGGTCACCATCTGGAGACACAGTTGTATCTCTAGGACGAACCGGGAGTTGGAGATTGTGGAATCATGATTCACAACAAGATAGATGGTTTCAAGGATTTGCGGTTAGTGGGCATACACAGGCTGTGATGGGTATTGCATGGTCGAAGGATGGAGATTACCTACTTTCGACAAGCTCTGATCAAACGACACGACTGCACGCAGAGTGGAAGAGGGATACGCTAAGTTCATGGCATGAGATGGCAAGACCTCAGATCCATGGGTATGATCTCAATTGTATCGATTCTCTCGCCTCCTCACAATTTGTCTCAGGGGCAGATGAAAAGCTCCTTCGAGTTTTCAAAGAACCACGAGCTGTTGCAGATCTCCTCAATAAACTTTGTGGCTTTGAGGGAACACATTCAGAAGACATGCCGGACGCAGCAAACATGCCCGTCCTTGGCCTCTCAAACAAAGCCATCGAAGTTATAGAGGATGATCAGAAACCTATCAACGGCAACAGTGATTTCAATAACCGCGATGCCATCGACCCCGCCTCCGTCGTACACAAATCAACGCTCAATCTCGATCACCCACCTTTAGAAGACCATCTCTCACGTCACACTCTGTGGCCGGAAATCGAAAAGTTATATGGACATGGATACGAAATATCTGCATTGGCAGCTAGTCATGATGGATCTGTGATAGCAACGGCGTGTAAAGCAAGCTCGATCGACCATGCTGTCATTCGAATTTTTGAGACGACAGAGTGGCATGAAGTGAAGCCACCACTGATGGCTCATTCGTTAACAGTTACACGCCTAAGATTTTCAGCCGATGACAAGTATCTGTTGAGTGTGGGAAGAGACAGACAATGGGCCATCTTTCAAAGAGAGGATGGACAAAATAATTGCTATAAATTGAAAGAGACGAATCCAAAAGGTCATACGAGAATGATTCTTGATGCTGCATGGGCACCTGGGAAGACGAGAATTTTTGCTACTGCGGGAAGGGAGAAGCAGATCAAGATCTGGGCGAAGGATGAGGAAGGCACTGCCGGCTTTACTTGCAGGGCTACGATATCTGAAGAGCATCCTGTGACGGCAATGGATTTTCTGAATGCTCCTCTTGCGGATGGGTGTGTAGTACTTGCAGTCGGAACAGAGGTCGGAAAGCTCGAAATATACAGCCTAAATGCTACAGACTTTTCTGTCACCAAATCGAAGGTCTCATATTCAAGGTGAGTTTCTTATTTGATATACTGGGTAGGCCTAACTTACGATCTCAGCGAGTATCCAAATCCCTCAAAAGCAATCACACAGCTGGCTTGGAGGCCTTCAAGAGAAGAGGTGGATATGAAAGGGAAGATTGATCTTGCAATTGCGAGTGAAGACTCTTCAGTCAGGATCTATTCACTAAACCCCTCCTCGTCTCTTGCTATCTAAATAGAAAAAAATGCAACCAAAATTTTCACCCAGGGTATATGTTAAATGTTGCGCCGACCCATGCATCCGTCCAGAGGAGTTGAAGTCCTCATGCAGAAATACACAAAAGAGATAAATGAAACAGAGCCCCCATCATAGCATAAAACATGAGCTGATCACACAGGGCGATCTCTCTTCTCGATATCCTCCGCTCCATACCCTCCCAAGCCAGGATTAAAATACGCCTTCCCCTCACTCCCAACGCTTCTATTCCTCGGACCCCTCTCAGCCAAATCATCCTTCAACCATCCCAGCACCAGCTCTCCCAACCTACTATTCCCCGTAGCCTTACCCATGCTCCCCTCCTTCTCAAACCTCTCTATTGATCCCCACTCTTTGACCTTCCCCATGCTCATATGCACCAAATGACTCGGCCAGTCGGCCAAATTATCCAGGATATGGGTTGCATATACGATAGTGCACTCCCTCTGCTCGGTCTCTTTCTTCAAAAAACCAAGAAAATTGCTCCTACTCAGCAGATCCAGATCGACAGTGATTTCATCGAGCAGCAGGATTCGCCATGGGCGAATTAAGCCCATGGCAAGCTGTACCCTGCGCCGCTCGCCGTCCGACACGGCATGCATCCTCCAGTCGAGATCGATGTCCAGGACATTCACCAGCTCATCCTTGCGTTCAGAGAAATGGTCGCCGCCGACGCTCTTAAGCAGCTCTCGGACGCCAATGTCGGTTCGCACAATGGGATTCAGAACCCATTCGAGTCCGAGGTAGGTGACACCTTCCAGGCCGTCTTTGAACGGGTCGAGGCCGCCGATCGAGATGGTATTTGATGGTGCGAGACGCTTGCCAGAGAGGAGGCGGAGGAGGGTGGTCTTTCCGGCACCATTTGCGCCTATAAGGAGCGTTCTTGAGCGGGGTGGAAGAGACAGTTCAATATTGGACAGGCCGAGAGATCGGTCTGGGAACGTGTATGAGAGGTTTTGGACGAGGATCGAGGGGGCAAGGGATTGATCGACTGGAGACATGGTGGGGGTAGTGGCTGGGAGTTGAAAAGAATAGAAACAAAGAAGAAGTGAAAAAAAAAAGAAAAGAAAGAAAGTTGGAGGAAAGGTGGAATTTAAAGGTGGGATGATTTATAAACTTTTAAATACTTCTATTGCCGGACGCCGCTCGCCGTTAACGAGCTCTAGCTCATACGAACTGGTATCAGCTTAGCTTATCGCACAACGCACTCGCCCCTGCAAGGTACCCGTCCCCGCTATTGTTTCAAGTCAATACTTTTTATTTGAGCTAAGAGGTAACACATGCTTTATTACTGCTTTGAGGAATTTTTTGATTTCCACAGTCAGGTTTCAGTATCATATCTAAGGCAACTCTGCAACAGTAGGTTCGAATTTCGGAGTCCTTAGGATGCCCCAACTTACGCTCTCCTGACTAAATTTTGAGACAATAGGATGGTTTCGAAGAGCCAACGAGGTCTAGGACCTACCTATCTTGATTGTCTATATACTGTACGAAATTTTTCTAATCTCCTAGGAACAATCTGGCTTATAGCAAAGTCGCCTATTTGACACGCGATCTATAATAACATCTATATGCAGGATACGCAGATCTTGGAATGGTCTCAAGATGCCACAATGCAACCCAACAATATCCAACAATTCTCTCTACCACTCTTATCGATGTGGTTCTCTTAATCCCTGCGTCTTCAATTATTCGAAAGTAAGCGCACTGTACTATATCTTCGACAACAATAGCAACCGCAAACGCAATATTATACCACAAAGGCATCCAGTTACTACACTGCCCGAGTATAGTCCAAGCAGCCACAGCGTGCATAACGCCAGATATAGCGAAGCACATGAACAACATCACGACTCTGCCAGCCAGCGCGCCTCGTGGGATACGCAAACACTCATGTGTAAACCACGCCGCGTTGGAAGTAAAGCCCTTGCGCATAAGTTTATGCCAGAAAGAGCTGTACCAGCGACGTAGCGACCACGCGGAACTAATGGGGCCGAATAGTGGTGCTTGCCATTCACTGGGACTTGTACCGAGAATGGCAACGGAAGTGAGAGCGCAGAAGCTGTGCGCGCCGCTGATAGTGGCATAGGAGAGGAAAATTGAGCGAGTGGTTATGTAGGTTCGCGTTAATAGGTTGTTGAGAGTTATGTCGCTGAGGTGGACGATGAGAGATTCTGCCCTAGGAGAGTAATCCGGATGGCCGCCAGAAAGAAGAAGCCGAAGCGGGACATGCTGCAGAAGTATATATATTGTCACATTCTGCAGTATGTTCCAGCAATGCTTCAATATGAACCGCCCTTTTCTTTCTTTCGTCTGAGATGTCTTTGGCGGGAGAAGTTCTCTTCGAGGTGTGAATAAACTCCAGCATGCCCACTTCCACCTCTGGAATCGATCTAGCTCTTCACCTCCGCCTGAGTGATGCGGCGAAGCAACTCTCATGAGACAGAGGAAATAGTGAGCATGTACACCGAAGCCGAAAATATACATAGCAAGGACCTCGCTCAGAAAAGATGCGTTAACATGCTGAAGAGCAAAAATGAGACATGGTATGATAAGGAAGAGTACTGTATAGCGTGAAGATAGATCATTTGGGGGGATGAATGTAAGAGCAAGAGAGACGATAAAATGTGCAAGGGCTAAAGACAGAAAAGATACATTGATGGCCATAATTTTCTAGAGTGTACTACTCTCAGCGTTAAGAAAACCAGCAGGCGAGTTACCTGCTGTACCTCTTTTTATCACTTGAGTGAACTGTACAGTAGTATTGGCATGGTCGTGATACGCCTATTACGGAGTAGTAATATAAATGCTGGTCCAATCTTTAAACAAAAGTGGTCTAGCTGTGGCTGACAAGGGAGCTCCTGATTTGCCATTAGTCAATTGTTCCACATGGTCGGCCTTACAAGCGTCAACGCCCAAATACTACCCCCCCTTGTTTTATTATCATGTGGGGTTATTCTGGATCAAGTAAATGTCATATATATAAGGCACAAAAAATGTATTTTCTGGTATTTATTGGGCCCTCCTTTAGTATCAATCACAGCTTTGCAGCGCCTCTACCAGCTTTCGAATAAGTCCTCCATGCAGGAATTAGGGACTACATGCTAAGCTTTATAGATAATTCGTTTTAGCTCTAGAAGAGGAATCTTTACAACCTCATATCTGGCTTGCCAATAATGCTTTTGCATAAATTATCTATCCAATTCTATATATACTCCATAATATTTAAATCTGGAGAGTGGTATGGCTAAGAGATAATATAAATTTCGCTTCTTAGGGCTCCCTAGGTCTTCCTAGACCTATAGCAATACACTCCATGTTATGGAGTGGGTGCTAGCGCTAGCCGAGGGCACACCTGTATCGTAGCCGTAGCTTCATCCTCCTTCTTGCTCATTAGGAGATACCATACACAAATGCATCGCCATTTGAGTCTATCGTTTGTTCTGTCGCTGCGTTCTTCCCCTAATACTCCAGGTAGTTTTAAAGAAAACCCCTAATTCCAAACCGAATGTAAGTATTGTAGGTTAACGCTTATGCTTATTTACAATTATCCTATAGAACATCCAAGCGGGCGCCTTAGAGTACTTATAGCTTACCGCTTCTGGTAGAAAGTTTTCGCTTCTATCTTTTTTAACCGGAACATATTACACCGTAGATACCCCTATAGCCCAAACCTCGTTAGATTTTAGGAGAATATCCAGTAGAAAAATCTCTCTTATCTCAGGTTATAGCTTCCTGTTATGGCAGTTATTGCCGTGGGTTATGGCGGGGCGCTAGCGCTAGCCGAGGGCACATCTGTATCATAGCCGTAGCTCAGCTTCATCCTCCTCCTTTCATCAGGAGATATCATACACATACAAATACCATTCGAGTCGATCGTCTGTTGTGTGACCGTGTTCTTCTTCTGCCCATGATACTTCCTGTGTAAATAGAAAGTGTTTAATTTGGACAGTATGGTCGTCTGAAAGTGCCTTCTTTGGCGCCGCTTGTTATACTTAGCCTGTAGATATTATTGTCCTACAGATAGTAATATTTGTAAAGCCTTGAAGTTTAGGTAATAAGAAGGGAATTTGATTGTAGCGGAGACGCTAGTGAGAAGGAGACTAGAGGAGCTAACTTTAAGGAGATGCTTTTGAAGTATACGGATAACAGGATCTTTCCTGCTTTTCTTGCTCTTTTATGCTGTAGAGTAATAAGATAGTTCTTAATATACCCAATCTGGCACTCGGTGACTTTAGGAATGACCTGAATACTAGCATATAGGATTCGGAGTCTGAGAGCTGTATGAATTGCAATTTGATCATCCGCTTTGTACGTCGGTCGCGGAGAGGGGTTAATGGCGGGGGATTTCCCTGAGAACTAGGATCTCTAGGGAAGGTACTTTGAGGGTAAAGCTTTTGTGAGACAGGTTTGATTCCAACTACCTTAGATAGGACAGCGGAGAGCATTTATGCGCTGGCTTACCTTATAAATTGAGTTGCAAGTAGTCCTTGTATAACTGGACTAGTATGAGTAGATACTATTGATGGATTCTTCAAATTAAGTGGATATTGGTGATGCATTTTCCGAAAAAAATTACGGGAGAGCGAGAGGAGGGCTGTTCGATTCTGCTATAGAGTACCTGAGGACAATTTACATTTTCAATCGTTGAAAGGACAGCAAAAATGATTTTCATTCGATTCCTCTAGTAAACTTTAACGTATATTTCTAATTTGCCAAGGCTACTTAGTATATAATAGAGAAAATTCTTTTAAGCCTTATTTAATTATAACCCAAATATTTTAAATTATATCCTAATTTAATAAAATCCTCAAAAGTCTGTAATGTCACGTGCACCGGACGACAACTAGCGTGAGCGAACATTCAGTCGTGTATGAATGGTCCTCCATACGCAACGCAAGCTTTACCATTTCGCTGTAACATGCTCATAACGGTACCTGAAAATGCTTCCAGCGAAAGAATTACAATCCATCCGCCAAATTCTCCATCTCACAAACCACCGCAACAAAAACCAACATCGCCTCGCAAAATGGTGGAAGTCTTTTTCGGAGCTGCGTCGACAGGTGTCCAAGTTAATCACCGAGGTTGAGGCTTTAGAGACGGCCGAGAAATTTTCAGTTTCCGGTCCCATTTCTAAGTCTCGCAGGGCAAAAGGGGGGGAGATAGGTTCTGATGGAAGGAGTCCAGATCTGCAAGAGGAAAACAAGTATGTGAGAGCAGCGAGAGAAAAGGTCGAGGAGAGAGTGGAATTCTTACAAGAAAGGTGTATAGAGAGGTGGTATTTGGCTTTTACGAATTTGGTGGCGGATAATCAGTATGCCGTCCTAGGATTGTTGTTGATTGCGGTTTTGGCGAGGTTAAGGAGTGTGATTAGGGCATTGGGCGGCAAGGAGGATGAACCAGAGATTGGGGAAAGTATTGAGTCACAAAGCAATATTCAAGGTGATGATATGATGGAGGTAGATTTAGGAGAGGTGGTTAGGAGGGATGAAGACGATGAAAAAGAGGAGCTTTATGATGAGAGAGAGATTGAAATCCAAGTAAAGACGCCAGAGAGGAAATCTGGTGGGGAGGGGCAGGGGCAAACACAGCAAGTGAAGGCAGGGGTCGAATCAACGCCAATCAAACGCTCAAAGAAGAAGCGGAAGAAAGGGGACGTGTTTGATGATCTATTTGATAGTTTATTTTGAAATAATCTTTGAGTCCGTTCATACATACCAAGTCTCGCTCCATTTGCCCTGTGATGCCCGATGTCCGATTTGAATCTTTTCTATTAATTCCGGAATTCATTTTCGTAATTTTCCGTCCATTCACAAATACTTTGTTCCCAGCAAATAAAGTAAGCTTCCAAACCCGACATTTATACAGAGGTGCTGTCCCAAGCTCCAAGCCATGCTAAATAAGTACTTGGGCGAAAATACTGTCCAAATAAAAAGATGCGTACGCAATACAGTACAGGCTGCCATTACAAAGAAAAGACTTCCCGTTACAAATACAGTAAGGAGAGCCAGGTGATTCTGTAGTACTCCTTTCTCCCCTTTTCGATAGAGTCGTAGCAGCATTAGATTGGTGGCGGAGGTCCAGAAAATTGGACCGCTCCAGTTGCTGACAAACGTGAGAATTCCGACTGCAAGGACATTAAATCCACTTACGCCATTGTAGGCGCTTGAGAGGTCAACAGAAGATATGGAATTGGAGCCTCCGAATGCGAAGAAGGACATGTATTGCAAAAGAAGTGAGGTGGTTGTGATTTCCACGAGATTGAGTTCTAGATCATTGAGGAGGAAGAATTGTATCTCGAATAAGAGGAGGAGTGGGATGTTGGTGGCTCGAGATTGGGTTATTAATAAGAGTGTGAGAAGGTCGTGGATGGTGCGCATCGTTGCTGTCAGTTTTTAGTAGATGTTAGAAATAGTGGAATAGGGAATATTCACGGTTATTTCGTTTGCCTTGGCCAAAGCCAGAAACGATGGTATACACCAACACCAGGGCAATAGCCACGAAGACTATTCTAGCTCGAAATACAAGAGAGATTCCCGCCGTATTTTCAGCCATCGATTTTGCAACACCTGCTAATAATTCCGGAGAATCCTCATGTGTAAACGCCAGTTTGAACGTCAGAGAAGCTGTAGCAAGTGTTGTACCAATCGTTCCAGCCAACATTTGTGGGAAGCGGGGAAATGCTCGACTTGCAATGGATTGCAAATTCCAAAGATACGTTATCCCTACCAGAGTCCATAGAGTATATTTGTGCCCGAAGAAGAACGTTTTTGCGATATCAGGCTCTCCCGCGAACTTTTGGCCTGTTTGATTCCACCTTCTAGCGATTCTAGTTATAATGAGAATTGCGATTGAGCTAAGACTTAGGAGTCGAGATTTAAGTATTTGTTTTCGGGTCCTGTTATCTTTTTAGTTTTAAGTCCCAGCAGTTAGATCACACGTACGATTTCAACCACAGTAACATTAGCCATGCGGTAGTACCCCAATACCAGAAGTGCTGCTCTTCTTCGACATAACTGCTGGCAAACATCATGATGCCATATAAAATAGTAATTAATATTAAGGGAGAGCATGATTTTAGAGCTCTGAAAATCAATGGACCTGCGGAAATTGAGGAAAATAATAAGGCTACAGCGGCCACTGTTTGACCTGACACAAGTTTTGGGACGTCGTAGTTGCTGGCAGTGCTGCTCATGAGTTCTTGAGCTTCTCTTAACCACTGTCAGGTATTAGCATTTTGTTTTGATAATAAATGTGGCTACTTGCTTTCATTATCGCTATGGTCCAAGGACCAATATCTTGGTCTTGCGTTTTAGCATCTGGGAGATTTTGCACGATTTTCTTCCAATTGCATGCAAGCTCATCGACGCTACTCCCCAATGCTTCACAGTCTTGCGAAGGACCAACTGCCTCGAAAGAAGGGAAAGTTGCCGTAACAACACCAAGAATCTGTCTAGCGTTACGTAGCAAAATTTGGACTCTGTCGTTTTCTGCTGCAAATTAGCACCCCTGCAAGATAAACCTTGAAGGAGAACGTACTCTTCGGCCAAAATGGAAGGAATGTAGGAATAAGTGCCCCAAGATTATTTCTTGGCACCGGAAAACCGAGTAATGCACCTAATGTGGGGGCTATATCTGATTGTTCAATAGTAGAATAGTATTGAAAGTCATCTTGGAATGGCGCTGGAGTTTCAAATCCTGAGCCAACGGTCTTGAGCTTGGGGGAAATGAACACAAGAGCAGGAGAAGTCTCCCCCGGGCTAGAACCACCATGGTTTCCGGCATCATTCATCCCATGGTCACCTAGAATTACCAAGAGTGTTGATTGCAAGTGATCCTGAGTCAACATAGCCTCATAGATTTGGCTCACAATTCCATCCATTTCATGCTGTTTGGGAAGCATATTGGGACTTTACAAAGTCAGTATCATTTATCAAGTTTTTGTTACAAGGATAATCATGCCTTCGTGGCCCAGATTTATGGCCAATGTGATCCAGGCCTAGGTAATGAAGCACCATGGTATTCCAGTCGTCATTCCTCAATTCATCTGGGACATGCCGCGTCACATTATTGTCCACTTCTGTAAAATCCTGACAAAATATATTCAGCCATGTACTATCTAATACAATAATAACTTGACTGACCGAAACAAAGAAGCTTGATGTCCCATCAGCTCTGTCGAAAAAATTGGGAAAGAGCTTCAGCCAAGTGTCGTCTCCATACATGACCATTTTTCCAGTTCCTTTTGACTTCATTTGTGCCAGCCAGGTATCTTGTGTTGCAAGAGTCGAGGTAGTATCTGATTCGGCAAAATTGAGAATCACATCTAAGAACGAAGGTATAGAACCCGTGGTAATAGCTTTGATCCTTGGCATAGTAATTGTAGGGGATGTAGCGTGGGCAGTAAACGGGATAGCTTCTCCTGTAGATATAATGCTAGAGAGATATGTTAGTTACTATAGTAGCACCGCAAATGCGTCAACATACCTTTGAGTGAAGCTGAAGCCAGAATTTTCCGAGAAGACGAAGTCACTATTAATATTAGCTTGGCTCTTAATAATTTGAAGCTCCTTACCTTCGAAGGGCATCGACGACCATGAAGACGACCTTGTCAAAGGGAGCTTCTGGAGGAGGGCCATATTCCAGAGTCTCATATTGCGCAAGGCCAGATAGAAAGGGTTTATATGGAAAGAAGCCGCTCGCAAAGGTTAGAATTGCAACTGGGATGATTGCATTTGCAGCAAGGAGGAAGAAGGTGGAAATTCGTGAGGCCATTCCGATAATTGGCTTAGCCTATCGATACTGGCTATGAGCCCTTTAGTCCTCTAGTAAATGGATATGATAATTCGCTGGCTAATCTAATTGCCATAGTTTTATTGAGGGGTTGTTCTTGAAATCGACATCGCGTTTGAGCCATCTGGCTTCGGCGAACGCGTTTTACTGTGCCTTGAGTACGAGGTTCCGATAAGCAGCACTTATCGGCGTAAAAAAAGTTCAGCGTGAAACCTTGATTTTGGAGATTGGTCGCAACATATATTAACTCGTGATTATTTGTTGCAACTGCATTTTTCGTCTCTCTAGGAGCTGAATTGTAATATTGCTATCTATAAAGAATGTAATGTTTCAAATGCAGACGGTGTTATTTTCAAGATCCCCCACCCCTCCCCCACCAGAACTCCAGAATGCTTGCTAATAGTTTGCCATAACGCCTCATAATATGCATTGCAGAAATCAGTTCTATGGTTTTTTTTAATTTATTTATTACCCTTTGTCCTGCTCGTTCTTTTACCATTCTTGTACTTGGGAAAGACGATTGCGGCCTTACGACTATTCCGTTTCTTCTGGATCCCGCCGGTACTTGATCGTGCCGAATTGCTTTTCGTTTTAGGTTCTCCGTCCACTTCCATCTCTGTAATGAATTCTTAGCTTAGGTTCGGAAGATGGTGTGCTTGCAGGAATTGAAGCTTGCCTTCTATCTGCTTGCTGTCGGAAACAGTGCTCGTAGTGGCACCTACGGAATCTGCTATATGTCAGACACCTTAAAGGACTAGAAAAGGACAAGACTAATACCATCTTCTGCTTCCATGATTACGTCCTCCTTGACTGGCTTTGGTTTTGGTTGCGCAGCCAGCTCCAAAAGCTTTGCAGAGAGCCTTTCCGTGCGGGCAGTCTCAACTGGACCGAAAACTCTGCTCTTGAGCTTTACGTTGTTGGCTTTTTTGGTACTAGCACGCGCACCCTTTGCCATTTTATCTGATTGCTTCTGCGACTTGGCGCAAAATGTCGGGGTGTTGGATGCTTGAAGGACTGAAGGACTAAAGTTCTCAATCCTCTATCTTAATTTTTGCAAGTTTCTATTCCCTGACTGGGTTAGCGCATGATATTCCCCCGAAATCTTTGAGTTCTGCCGGGCGGTGAGTTATGTTAAGCGCGAGGCATACAAAATCGAAGTCCGAAGGAACATCTCTTTGATTGACGCCGCTGCATCAAGGCGAATTGTTGCTATTTTCATTCAGGCGCTTGCAGGAATAAAGATCTGGGGCCGCAATAAATCTTTCCCAGGCCGCATCTTCTTCCTCCTGACTTTTCAACCCCTCATGTATTCGACCCCTCAGTACAACATCTGCTGAAAGCCATTAACATGGCCTCGATGGGGGGTGGTTACCTTGATCCAGATCCCCTCATTCGAACGATCAAGAGCGGTGGATACATCAACCGGATTCTTCAACAAATATGTGCTGGGGAAGGCCTGAATAAAGTCGGGGTTAAGGCGGATTTACAGGGCCGGATTATTGAGAGTTCGTGCACCATCATCAGGCAGGCGATTTTCTACAGCCTCACTTTTCCCATTGTCGCGAATCATAGTTGGACTGTGGGATCTTGATACTGATATTTGAACGTGGCATAGGAATCCGGCATCATGCAGACAGTAACAACGTAGCTCGATTCAAGCGTCTAAAGCAAATGATTGAGGATCCCAATTCTATCACCACATCAGGCTCGTCATATAGGGTGGGGATGGCAAGCTCGTCATCTTCGGCACACACTCCTTCGACTTCCAGAGCATTTCTAGGAGCTTCGAGTGGTCAAAGTGGTGTTGCTTTTAATGGGGGAAGCAGCTCAAATGGTTATCGTGCACATGGGCATCCAAGTAAGCTTTGATGGCCAATCTGGATGTGGCAAGCTGATTCTGATCGTGCCATAGGGATCGAGTTCAACGCAAGCCCATACTATGTAATTGAAGAGCAGCTGGGTGAACCAGCCCTATGCGAGGGTAGGCGATCTAGATATTTTGAACTTTAGGCCCTAACTGATATTCTTACAGTTATGACACACCATCGACACACTGTTAAGATGCCTCTGAAAGTAATCGACCACCCCATATTGTCCAGAGTTACCTCTGATCCCACCCTTCGAGTGTTGGTGTTTTGCGCAGCCGAGGGGCATGGACGACAGGATATCGCCTTTCCACACCAGTCTGAAATCAAAGTTAATGGTGGAGATATCAAAGCCAATCTACGAGGTCTCAAAAACAAGCCAGGCTCCACTAGACCAGTCGACATCACAAAAGAACTCCGTCTTAATATTCCTGCATACAGTAATACTGTTGAAATGACGTATGCTCTGACATCGAAGGCAGGTGCAAGTTCTCAAGTTAGCTGCCAAACCCCTGGAATTCCTTTACAATTTCCCCACAACTCCCAATCCCTGTGCGCCACAATCTTTGTTACATTGACTGACTCTGAATAGAAATTCTACCTTATCATGTATGTCGTCAAAGCCATACCTGTCACAGATCTTGTGACAAAACTGGAAAATGGCAAGAGAGTAACTGAGCAGACTGTCATTGACCAAAGTAAGTTAATGTATATCGGGCTTCTGAAACGGTATTTAACAATTATTTTTAGTGGTTAATAAAGCTCGAGATGCTGATATTGTGACCACTTCATCGGTACTATCACTTAAGTGCCCGTTATCTACCTTGAGGATTGATTTACCTGTCCGATCAATATCTTGTCGACATAATCAATGCTTCGATGCAACTTCGTACCTTCAACTACAAGAGCAAGGCCCAACTTGGCTTTGCCCGATCTGCAACAACCCAGCCTCTTTCGAGAGCTTGGCTGTAGACGAGTAAGTCAATTGAGTCTTATTTTTATTTTTTTGGTTTGTGCTAACATTTCTCATAGATATGTCAAAGGTATCCTGAAGAATACTTCAAAATCAGTTGATCAGGTGATTGTGCAACCGGATGGGAAGTGGGAACTACACTTGAAGAAAGAGGATCCATCTTCACAAAAACAAAATGGCTTTGGCAGTGAATCTGATGATGATTTGATTGAGATTACCAAATCAGGTGATAGCGTTCAGATGGGGACACCTCATATTAAAACACCAGTCGGGGTATACAGCTCTCTGTCTCGAGAGCAGTCGACTTCATCAGCACCACGAATAGGTTCAACGAGTGGAAAGCGACCGGCGCCAACTATCATTGATCTCACATCTAGTGGCGATGAAGACGAAGAGCCATTAGTGCGGCCTCCAAAGCGGCAAAACACTACGAATGGCTATGGAACACCATCGAGCCTGCCTGTATACCGCCCTGCAGCCCAGAACGGATATTCGTCACGGAGTTGATAGGTTTCACGTCCGTTTCTCACATATTTATGAAATGGCTCTACTTGTAAAATATTAATGATTCCCAGGGCTTTTGAAAGATCAGGGGCGTTTATGGAAGATATGGTGGCATTGAAGGAGTTAACTGGAGGCACTAGGCATAACCAATTTCTGCCTCTTTTAACGAAAGTCTTACCTAAACCACTAAAGTCTGCCTTTTTCTCTACTTTCATCCAAGATGTTAGGACGTGACGTATTATGCTAGAGCACTTGGCTTGTATTTAGTACCTGTGGTACCTCAAATAAGGCGCGACATTATTGTCGGGAAATGAGAGCCAAAAGACGGCTTGCTAGTTCAATTGCTTACTATTATTTATTATTTTCATATTGTTATGCGATAAGTTGAGCTCGTTCTCGACCTTCGCTTTGTACAATCTCGTTGCTTTATTTCAATTCTTGAGCTCATGATGTCCACCTCTGGCCGAGCGCGATATGAAACAAGAATATGTGGAAGAAGTTTCCGGAATAGTGTGGCATGCTCCCTTCACGCTGTTGAATTAACGGCCTATGACCAACCCAACCAACACTTACGGAACATTAACGAAAGGGCTGAACTATGAGTGCCGAGACTCGATCAGACCCGGATTTGGTGGCCTTGAAACGCGGGGTCCAGGCGGATAAGGAGGCCGTCAAATATACTCCTGTCCACATCCTAGGGTGCGAACAACACCAGGATGACTGCCCTCTCAGCGCCACCGAGCCGCATTTCTTCTCGGTAGTGGCACAAATATTGGAGATCTCCACGGTTCACAGAAGCCACCGGCTTAGATTCCTTCCAGATCAATGCAGCCAGACCGGAACCCTTTGGTTATCACGTGAAACTCACATGATATGCTATCATACCTGGGTATGAAACTCAAGTTGTCGCAGTAAAATTTCCTCCAAATCTCTCTGATTTACGAGAGAAGTCGAAGTCGCCACTACTAGAACGGCGTTCTCCATGTTATTTACCAGATGTGATCTCCCGATCCGCGGCCATCTACCTAGCCGTCAGAAACTTTTTTTTGTACCAGCAGTTTTCGCCAACTCACCCCAGAGAGTATCGATCAAAATATATTTCCCCATCCAAGCCCACTAAGATTATCATGTGCATTGAAAGCCTAGAGCCGGCAGTGCAGCTTCAAACAATTATGAAGCCATAAGAAAATTTGATCCATAGCGAATAGGCGGTCACGTCCACTTTGCATAATGTTTCGAAACGGTTGTGAGCACTCTGACAATTCGGGACCGTCTCGAAAGTGCCATAGCCAGACTTGGCAAGTTTGAAAGCTCAACCTTGTGAATAAGACGCTCTATTTTGTACCCAAATTCCTTGATTTTAGAGTTCTTGTTAGATTTGGGTTGAGTTTTTTTTTTTTAAATTCTTCCCGTCCATAATTTTGTGTTAGAATTATTTTTTTGCGCCATTTCTGGGATTTGGTTAGGTTCAAAAATTATTACATATCTAATGTTCTCAATTTCCCTCGTTGCTGTTGCCTTTGCTGGCGCAGTGACAGCTTTTACGCCGTCAGGATTTCAGCCTGCGTCGACCCAGAACCTTACAGTTGTGTTTGGAAATGTACTGGCTGTGAATGGAATAGATATTCCTAAAGTTGGTCAGTCTCTCACGAGTCGTGATTTCGCCAATTTTATCTAAGATATAATACAGAGACGGCACAGGCCCCCGTCATAGGTACAACAAATCGTCTCTTTGGCACGTACACAGTCATGATGGTAGATCCCGATATCCCGCCGGCGACACCAGGAGGTCCAACGAGTGAATTGCTTCACTGGATGCAACCAGGCCTTGTATCAGCTAATCGCATCTCTATCATTGGGGGTGTCCAAATTTTTGAACTGATCAACCCATTGAACACAAGCGCTTTTGCGGCATATCTTCAACCATCCCCTCCAAATGAAGCGCCCAACACACATCGCTATACCCAACTACTACTCAACACGACAGGCAACAGCTCGGCCCTCACTACATTGAGCCAATTTGCAGCCACTAGAACGAATTTCAATGCTGCGAATGTTGTCAGTAATGCGGGATTGACAGTTTTGGCAGGAAATTCTTTTGATGTGACAAATGTCACCCTTGCGCAGTCGAATATCACCAAAATAACGTCTGTTCCAGCAGGAGCTGCATCAACCGGAGACTCGAGCAGTTCAACAACTACTCCAAAATCTGATGGCGTTACCATTTCAGGGAAGTCTGGCAGTGGAGCTTTTATTGCGGGCTTGGGAGCGCTGGCTGCTGCTATCGCCATGCTGTAAAATATGGCAATGGGATGGATTTTAAGTGAGTAGTTTACGGCTACGGACGTCGCTTGGTTTGGGCGCTCTTTTTGATGGAGTTTGGAGATACAACTTTCAGGCATTGCTTTATCAGACAATAAAATACACTTTGTTCAAGACTGTAGGTCATATACAGAAGTGATAAAACTCCATTGCGAAAGGTGCCCAACTATATACATTGCTCAGCCCCTCCTCAGCTGCCTTACAAAGCTTCTCTTAATTAATAACTAAAAATATACCTCAGTCGCAAGTGGATTTCCAAAATCCAAGAAGTGAAAGTCGTCTTCTACTAACGAGTTGCTGGAAATGTCAGAATATTTTTCCAGAGATAATGCACCTGCTTCTGCGAAATCGATTCCCATAAAATCTGGATTAAAAATTGGATCGATATTCTCATATTCCAAAAGCAAATCGTCAATATTCTGTTGATCTTGGGTTGTTGATAAGCCCCAGTCCGCAAAGCCCATACCTAAGCCCATATCCTGGGAGTGGAAAGGAGAATTAAGATTCGCACAACCGTCTGTTTGACCTGTGTCTTGATTGGATCTTACGTTTAATGTTGTAGTCGAAGACGGTTTCGTAGGTGACGAAGATAAAGAGATCTGAGCCCGGTAGTCTCCCACAGTGATCCCCTTCACTTTTTTGAACACCCTACAAAAATGGCTCTCTGTCAATCCCACTTCCATCGCTAGAGCCTTTATTCCCCACTTCTCTGATCCTTCAACCTCTGCTTCGATCAATGCGCAAGCTCTGTTCACGGCCAGCTTTTGTGGATCTTCCTCGTTCTCTTTGAGCTCCGGGCGGCATCTCTTGCAAGCTCTGAATCCATCAGCTTCAGCAGCACTTGCGTTGTCATGAAACACGATATTGGCTCGTCTTGCGAGGCGCGAAGGACAATTTGGTCGACAATAAATTTTGGTTGTAACAACACAATAGATGAATGCACTTGCTGCCAGGGGGTTCCGAGACTGGACAGCAGCCCAGCGACTGCTTGTAGAAGTGAAGGAAGGCATGATGAAGACTTGCGAGGTATTCCTCTGTTTGTTTTAAACAGCCTGATGATTTGGAATCAGTTAATCCGCTTTTGTCTCTTGTGAGTCATGATTAGAGAATTTTTCTCTCTAGATATTGCTGTTATCCAAGAAGTATCAAATGATGTCGTTGGATTTAAGTGGCGGTCGCTGAGTCAGCGATCATTGCTCTCGAAGTGACCAATGAAACTCGGACTCTACCTCGCCAACCTTTTCTATAGACGAGATTAAGCGCTTCTTGATCACTATAAAGAACCCTGGGTAATGTTCTCTAACCCAGCTTCAATTTCCCAAGAACCATTGAATCGTACTCAGAAATGGCTGTCACAGAATATCAAGATGTAAGAATCCCTTGATATCAGTCTACCCCTATTCACGATTCGAACTGAGCCTCGCTAACGTGAATCAAGCGAGTGTACGCTCTCCTTCTTCAAATCCCCAGAGGCAAAGTTTCCTCTTATGCAGCTTTGTCGAAAGCACTGTCATCATCCCCTCGAGCTGTTGGTGGTGCATTGCGGCGCAATCCTTATGCCCCCCAAGTCCCCTGCCATCGAATCATCTGTGCTGATGGGGTAGGTAGCCAACTTCCTCGAGTCTTGTCCAGAAAGAAGCTAATTAAAAGTTAAGTCAATTGGCGGGTTCAAAGGAGAACCCCAAGATGCACCTTCTGGGATTAACCAGATGGAGAAATTGAAGTTGCTGAAGAGTGAGGGTGTGATGTTTGACGATAATGGAATGTTATTAGAAAGGGAGAGATGGTGGAATGGTTTCCAGGAATGATTGCTGGAGATTAAATACCTTTTGGTTTACTGAATTGAGGGGTAGTTTTTTAAGTATCGGATTCTTGGAAGACATAGGCATAGAGACCTTTGATTCAAAATCGATATTGACCCTGCTGCGAATCTCCAACCTGGCTTCAGGGTTTTATTTCACAAGCTAATGAAATGCTTAAGAATATATTTGGGGAGGGTCAAGGAGAACTGTTTATTAAGCAGAATCTATTTCGCACTGGCACAAGATCTTGATCCGCCTATCCAACAAGTAAGCTGCGCATGAAACAGTCCAATAACTCTCCGAATTATATAGATATATTTTAAAGTTGATGTCCTCGTCCTCATCACCTGGATTGAAATGCTAAGAAATAACCAAACTGTCAAAGACCGCCTTTCAACTCCATAGTGGCTACTTCTATGAGGCAATCCGACATACATTGTCCGTTCCTGAGCTTGAATCCCGTTAGAACCTTGGACAAAGACAGTGTGAGATGGAAGAATTCAAACCACCAAGCATCGTAGTTAGTCGCTTTTTGAAAAATACGATCTGGACGTTAAAATAGTTGTGCCATTCTATGCATTCAAAACCAGTTGATGCAAGGATAGACCGAGAAATCAAAGTGGCTGGCACACTACCATTAAGACATGTATTGATACCACGACATTGCAACGGCTGGAAGATATGGCAAAATCTCACCATGTAAACGGTGACTCAATAATTATCTACTAAACGAGTGGTATACAGTCCACGTAGAGGTGCTTAGGTTGGCTAAATACACCGTAATGATGCATCATATGTCGCCGGTTCCGCTGCACACGCGTGAATTAGTATAATGTCTCCGTTGCTCCGTAAGATCTTGGAAGCAGGAGACTTAAACGACATCAAAGTGCTAGAAAAAGTAAATAGGCCCCAACACCTTGCGTACCAGAGAACCGGTACCGTAAGAGCCTTACAAGGTGTATCAAGCGCCCATTTCACCGAACGGAAAAACAAAAGATAGTCAATTAAAGGAAACTTACAAACAAGTTTCCTCCTCGGAGAATAAATGCGACGTGCAACAAACCTTAAATAACAGTTTCATATTGCATGTCATTTATTATGCGATGACTTTGTCATGGCTCACAATCTCAACGATTTTCTTGATAATCAATATTGGTATCATTACCACCCGTTTCCAACCCCATCCCATCCGCTGTCCGCTACGCTCTCGCCTTCCCCCATGCCTTCATCAATCCACTCCATTTTTTCCAATTCTCGGACAAAAAAATCGTGTTCTTCTTCCAACAACTTTGTATCTGCACCCATTTGACCGGGATATCGTTTAATATTGTGCCAATGGGTTAGAGCTCTAAGCGCTTGTTCCAAAGGCAGCGCCTCCTCGACTTCGGCGTCTACATCGCTGCCAGCTAGCCAGTCGTCTCGAAGTTCCGGACGGCAATGTAAATAAACAGCTGTGATGATACGCATGTTTCCTTGCCGCCATTTTCGTCCACAATATGGGACCTGGTTTTTGAAAAGTTTCAAATTATAGAGGCGAAGTTCTGGTTGGGGAATCTTTAACGATTTCTTCAAGATATTTGAAGACTTGTATTGGACAAGTAATAGGTTCCGGTGTGCTTTGTGCTTGCAAATTTTTTGCATAATCCGTAGGAAATTAATGGATGAGAAAAAATTTCGCCAGGAGAATTCGGTAATAGGTTCTGATGGAGGTTCAGTAGTGGGGAACCCTAGCTCGTCAACTTCTGGAGGTTCACGTTTGCCTGCTAGTTGACCTTCCTGGAAGGCTAAGGCTGGCAGTTTGTCTTCAGCGTCTGCTTCAGTCAGCTGTCGACGGAGCTTGATCGGTGGTGGTGCTGCTTCATCCTCGCTTTCTTCTTCGGCTTCAAGGTCTAGAAGATCTGCTCGCGCAGGGGCGTTCTTGCTGTTAAGATTACAGAAGGCAAAGAAACTACAGTACTGTGAGTCTTCTGGGAGATAGGTCGCAGGCCGAAAACTAACCTCATTTCATCGCGATCTGTTTTACTGTCTACCACTTTATCGATATCTTGATGAGCGAAAAGTTTCAAGACCAAGGGGAGGTAATTTGAATCCAGTAACAACTGGGTCAAGTATTCAAACTTCAAGATATCTGCAACTAGTTAGAAAAGCAGGTGCGAGATGGTCGGCGTTCTTACGTGAAACTTTGAACCATTTCAACAGAATGAGGAGAATGCCGGAGACCGCTTTTGCAGTTATTTCCCTTGATCTCATAGCTTCTATCTCATCCAGAGGGAGGTCTGCCATATCGACAGTATTGGGCAAAGGTATGTTAGCAGGATCTTGTTGCCTGTTCTGACCCTGCGGAGCATTTGCTCTTAAATTGGTTTCTGACCTAAAACCAGGTGCAAGGCCTGGGTTTTGATTATTTGGCTGCGTTATTATTGCCGTGACGTTGGCCAAAACTGCCTTCAGTAGCACTATGACTAATGATTGGAGATGGGGTATAGAATCATTCTACGGAGAATGAGCATTTAGAATGTAGGATGAGGATGTCCCTTACGTAAAAATTTTCAACCAGATCAAGCTTTTTCTTAATCTTTTCATCTACGCCTGGATCCGGGCCATAATCCGCCTCTAGCTCTAGTTGTTTGGATTCCTTAATTGAAAGCTTCTTGGCCAGGATGGTTTCTAGGTCAAGTTCTTCAATATCGTCATTATCATCACCATCCCAACCGCGCTCAAACTTTAGGAATCTTTCTCGCTCGTCCCAGAGCTGGCGCATTGCTCTTGTCATGCGCATGCGTTTCGCAAACAGATCGCCGGCCTCAAGAATCGATTTCGGGATGTCACTTCCTTCCCATTTACGGCCGACTAGCAATTCCTGTAAGCCTGCAGCGCCTTTGCCCCCAGCACTATTGCTAGTACTATCCAACGGCGGATACATGAACGGGAAATTTTGGTTCGTTTGATAATTTTGCTTCTTTCCTGCTTTACCCCCGACAGGTGGAGAAGGGGGTGGTGACGGAAGCGGGGTAGCTATATGCACAGGCTGGTGAAGAATCGAGGCGCCACTGCTGTTAACATTAATTGGAGGGGGGATAATGCCATTGCCACTGGCTCTGCTAGGTTTGTTGGGCAATGGGGGAAGTATAGAGTTATTATCAGGCTCGAGTGGTAGTAGTGGTAGAGGTGGGGTGTAGGCGGGGTATTTCGAAGTTATCTCCTGGCGAAAAATATGATAATCAAGCGGTGAAGCTGTAATTAATTTGCCACCTTCGTTATCTAAGTGATTGAACTCTCCTGTTGCTTTCTTCACAACGTCGACTTCATCCGTTCCTCCAAAAACCAGCAGGATCGACTTCCAGAAAAGTAAGAAAATCTACTATGGTCAGTGGCAGCTTTCATTCAAAAGATACAAATTACTGACTCGTGTCTGGGGTAACTCGTTTGCCTCGTCCCACCGAAGTCTGGCAGTGATTGTTACAAAATAATTCACAATGCTTGGTACTAATTCCACTAGAATTATTAGCTGTGCTAGTTGTTGTAGGAAGGGCCACTAACAAAGTTGAGTCCTTGAGGATTCCAACGAAATTGGATCATTTCGTACACCTTCAATCATAAGGTAGATAATAGTGGTGACATTGTCGAGTTCATCTTGAATGTAAGGGATGTCTTCTTCTAACAAGTCGTTCTCCCGAAATTCGTCGTCCCTTACAAAAATAAGCATGTTATCCAAATTCATGATAAATTTCTTACCAGAGCCTTTTGAAGGCGTTCTGCATGACCTCAAACAATGTTGGGATCCCGCCAACTTGTCCAATGAGTAAAATTCCAGTCTTCATGTTCTCAAGTTGGGAGGGAGAAGCTTTTGTTTTTGATTTTGGAACTTCCGCTTCAGCCGTCTCATCCCAAACCCCAAGAATAATGTGTAAAACGGTCTGCAGACTTTTGCACCGCCGCCTCAAATCTGTAGCATGGAGTCCTTTTACTTCTCGATCTGCGAACTTTTCCCGCTGTTCCTGTTCTGCTTCAAGCCAGGCTCTCCCAGAGAACTTTCTCCACCGCCTCTCAAATGTGTCTCTTGCACGATGTAATCTTCTGTATTCCGCTTCATTGTATGAGAACCACTCGTCCACCTCATCTTCGAAGGAGGCTGTGTCGGCATATGTGAACGCATAAGAGGTAGGATCACTTTTTGGGAAGTCCGTAACCAGCCGTCTCAATTGCATCAACGATAGAGAATCGGCGGGGTTGTTGACTTGTTGCGAAGATGGAGGCGGAGGGGGTTGGTTTGGCGGGGGTGCTTGAGGCTGGTTTCTCTGCAACTGAGGACGTCCCATCGGAACACTCGTCGGCGGTTGAGGAACTGGAGGGCCAACATCGCTGACTTCTGTATCTGCGACATCAACTGAATCTCTGGGTGGGTCCGCTGAGGCTTTGGCAGTCCAGAGAGAAGCCATGGTGACGACGCAGAGGTTGCTCAAGACCCAAGTCGTTCAATTCAGACGTAGTGATATGTAAAAAGTTACAACATCATAGTCCTAAGATTGACGAGTGGGGGTGCTTGAGGTTGACTGCTGGATGAAGAAGCTTCACGAGCCTGTCCCCTGATTGACGCGCTCAAAACAATCGCTTATGATAAAGGCGGGAAATTAGCGATAAGGTTAAGCTCCGGGTTGGAGAGCTAGTGTCCTTAATATCTATCTAACGGCTTGAGTTCTAAAAGGTTTTTTTCTTCACAGTCTTATCCTCGTTATATATATGAAACTTGAACTCAGTGTAGGCAATAAAACAAGGCTCGTTTTGCAGGTACGGGAGAGTTGATGTTGGACCCCATATAAAGCCCGGAGTGTTCGGTACAGGGAGTGATACAGTAATTCGGCTAATTTCAAGAATGCACACATATGAATTAACAACCGAGAAAAGAATACCCTTACCCCAAAGACATGAGACTGAGTCTACACTTAGGGCAAAATTTGAAGAAAAAAATATGTTCAAAAGTCAAAAAATTCCATGCCAGGGAGTCGAACCCTGCGCTACCGCGACCAATCCACTGTAAACAGGTGAGAGGCGGAAATGTTACCGATACACCAGCATGGATATGATTATTGTGAAAAGATGGCTTATTTGCTTACATATATTAAATTAGACTAAACCCGCCTCCATCTTCGGCTTACCTGTATTTCTTTCTTGAAGTAACCTAGTAAACCCACCAATCCTCTTTTTACTTCACTTTTAAAAAATAAAAATAAACCGAGGAGTTTAATGCTCTCAGATCCTTTATTTTGTTAATTGGGTCTTAATGATTTCATTTTTTTTGTCCGTAGTGAAATTCAAGACGGGTGCAAGTGGTATGAGAAAAAATTGCAATGCTAATCAAGTGGCTGTTCACTTGGCTCGTGTCACCCCCAGATTTCTAGCCCCATCAAGTCTTTGAAACGCGACATGAAGTTTCTCTAATTGTACCACTTTTCACGTCATGAACAAACCCCGATTAATTACAGCACAGCTGTTCTCAATAGCATCAAGATCACGTTCCCGATTAATATTTCGGCGTAATTTCAACTTCCCAGCTTTTCTTTGTCGCTCCTGTACAGAATTCTCCTCCTTCTCTCGAACCCAAACAGGTGTCAAGAAGGATGAATATGTCTCACATAACTTGGATGAGAACATCGCTCAGAATAAAAAGCAGAAAACGCGCTCAAGACGGAGATTGCTACTAGCCGGAACCCTATTCGTCGTCATATTGGGCCTGTCACTCACTTACGTACCCTCTGAAACTAAAATATTTGACGCACCGCGCTTCACGCCTTTCACGATTGTTAAGAGAGAAATTGTTTCCCCAACTTGCATTATCCTCACACTTCGGCCCAAAATCAGTCCTAACAAGGATAAACTGGAAGATCCTTATCTAGAGTCATGGCAACAGGGGACCTGGTCCGTTCAATTTAAGCAACCAGAGCTGCAAGTTGCCAGGTCTTATACGCCATTACCTCCAGTTGAGTCTGATTCTGCCTACGACCTACGGTTTCTCATAAGGAAAGAACGTAGAGGTGAGGTCTCTGGTTATTTGCATTCTTTGCCAGTAGGAGCAAAGATTGAACTGCGAGGACCCAATCTTGAGGTTCCCCTATCTCAAGAGATCTCAGATGTTGTGTTCTTAGCGGGCGGGACAGGTATTGCACCTGCCCTGCAGGTTGTGCATGCTTTACTCGAACGAAGAGCTACAAATTCAGGCTTACCAAAGATAAGAATTGTTTGGGCAAATCGTGAGAGAGTAGACTGCGAAGGCGGGATAAATCTTGAAGGCAATGGCGCTCCGAGATCAGCTTCTGAAAATAGAAGGACTGGATATACTGTTCGGGAATTAGAGAATTTTGAGAAAAGATACCCAAAGCAGCTTGTTGTGGAGTACTTGGTCGACGAAGAAGGCACCTTTTTAGATCAGCAAAAAATCAGAGAGCACCTTATGAAGATAGATTCAAAAGAAAAAGACCAAAAGGCAAATGCCAGAGATGGATCAAGACTTCTCTTTATCTCTGGTCCTGAAGGATTTGTCAACTATATTGCAGGTCCAAAAAAATGGGAGGGTGGAAAGGAGGAACAGGGTGGACTTGGTGGAGTATTGGGAAGGATGAAGCTGAGGAACTGGACGGTATGGAAACTCTAAGGTCAAAGCTCAACTGGCTTTGCATCTCTTAGTCCAATGAAAAAATTTACTTTTCAATATTTAATGTTGATCGTGCATGGGTTTCGTTTCTTATGCGCAGATTCTTTTCTATTGCTCAGAATCCATTCTCGTTGTAGAAATTTTGAGGCTTCACGAGATATGGAGATCTGCGGCCAGCCGTTGTGGCTTGCCAGGCAGCAACATTATCGCTCTCTAGCCTCTTACATTTGTCCACCCACGGCCTTTACATCCCATCACAAGCTGTTATCTAGGGTACAAGGATATCGCATGTGCAATTTAGCGCCACCATATCGACTGCTGGAAAATCGTAGTATAATTCCCCCGTCTTATCCTCTGTTACAACTTCAACTCTTTGCCAAACAAATGCAGTTAAATGGTTGAGAAGTCTCCAGATCTGCCTTACTCATCCTCAGGAATGTATGCATTATGAAATTATCAAGATTTTCATCCCTTTCTCTATGTAAACTGCTTGTATTTCTCCCTGCGCTCGTTCTTGCGTACCCTCTTCCATCCAGTCCCCAGAATGATCTCAACCTCTCTCCCCGCGACGCCGTTCATCCTCTCTGGGGTTGCAAATTCCAGGGCAATCCCGATCTGTACGGCCTCGGCATTCGGCTAGGAGTCTATCTTCAGCTCCTCTCGACCATGCTGGCTAATACATTCCTGCCTCACGACGTCCGCAAAGACGCCAAAAGTACAAACGCAATTATCATGATGTCGGTATTTATCGGCGAGGCCACGGCAACTAGGAGTGGCCAGTTGAATTCTGTCGAGATCTTCATTATGAGTGCGATTCTTTCGGCGTTTTTGTTCAGTGACTTTACTCCAGCACATATAAGTGCTATTGTGTTTTGCAGGGACCAGGATCAGGAAAAAGGGTCAAAGGGTGATGAAGAACAATCTATCGACGAAGACCCAAGATATTTTGCTGCTATTGCAAGGAGTATCTTTGGAACTGCCATTGCATTGTTCAATGCGTGGTATTGGCTTTATGGTCGACACGCCTTCCTGAAAAATGGCATTGTGGATCAGAAATGCGAACCGACAATTTTCCTCGAGGAACAGATTGTTTTAAATGGCTACCAACCAATGTTTTACATTTTTATCGCTGTTGCTCATGCTGCTTATGAGGTGGTGTTTATGGTTTGGTGGGTGGCTATCCTGGCCCCCGGGGCTCTTAAACTCTACCTCGATGTAGTACAAATTATAGTGCTAGCGATATTCACGCTCAAATTCTCCAAACTCCATGAGATACGAAAGAAATTCGGAACATGGTATCTTGGATTTGCTCGTTTGGAGCCTAGTAAGCTGAAAATATTTGAACGCGTTAGGTGGAGTGATAAAACTTACGCAAGGTTGTTAGCAATTAGACAGTGCGTTTTTTTTTTCTTTCTATTATTTTGAAAATTCGACTAACTTGAATAGCTCGATTCGGTGGTTTATTGTCCCAGCAGGGTTCTCCGTTATAATATGGTGTTCCATTGCCATTGAACTTACTCTGTCCTGGAATTCTGTCTCGGGGGTATATGTAATAGAAAATACAGGCCAACTGATTCCTTTTATGGTGGGTCTTCTTGGTATGCTCCGGATTTTGCATCTTATTGCGGTACAATATTCACAAAATCCGAACGAAAAGGTTGAGAAAGATATTAGGGTTGATTGGAGTGAGGGTAGGTTTGTTTACGGCATTGGAAAAGAAAATCAATTGAGCTTGGTAGCCAGCAGACCTAATAGGAGATGGAGTATTGACTCGGGTAATCAGAAATACTTGGAAGGGGGAAAGGAAGATTATACAGGAAGAGGAGAACTTCAGAGTATTAGAGCTAAAACTTGGAGCTCTAAGAAATAACTTCTGTACATACGATTTTCAATTATATAAATCAAGACTTTGTTTAAACAAAGCTGGGACTCTAAAACGAAATTCTCTTAATTTGAAGGTCAGTATGGACCTAGTCCTCAATATCAATCGTAAGCCTCATCGCTTGGTAGTCCTCCGCCGCTTAAACTTATCAAAAGCATAACTCGAACAGGGTTTAGAGAAAGCATATGGTTACAAAGCCGCTACATAGCTGTTTACTTAAATTCTGGAGCTTACTTATTTTTGAGGATTACTACAATTGTGGAAGGCATAGCCAAAATTCGCCGATAGGATTTTTGGCTGGATGATCCGAGCAGCAAGTTTAGAAGGGGTCCTATGATGAAGCACAAAAGAGATAAAATTATCCCGTGAAGTGGGCCCTTAAGAAGTGGATGGATCCCAAGGTTGAGACAATTGCCGCATAAAACAGCAATCAAGACCTCTGAACCCTGCCATCCTTTGCATCTAAATCTTAGATTTAGCAGTAATGCTTAAGCCGGCCAAGGCTAGATTCGGACAATATTGAGCATACTATTACATCGAAGATTTGGTAGAAGCGCTCGTATATTAGATCAGTACAGACACCAACTAGTTCGCAAACAGTGCTTCGGGTATACAAATTCTCGAGTTTTATACATATTCTTGGGTTAATCACTCCTCAAAGGGCCGCGGGGGTATTTTATGCAGTCGAACCAAGCGTCTTCACTGTCTCAATGCAAAGTCTTTCCCGAATGATAACCACCACCGCCTCAATTCCTGGTTTTACAACGATCTGGTGAATAACCTCCTAAACCTGTAGTCCCAAGTTCATCGCTTCTTCTTCTTGTGCTTCTTCCCGGAAGAGTTTGACGGATTGAGGGAGACAGCTATAGGTGTCTCGGGCATGGGCCACATGTGCATGGTTATAACCCAATCTGGCTCAATAATCGCCTCCCATACCTGAGGGAGAATAATTTCTCCGTTTGGTCCGATAAGATCATAATGTCCCTCCATTACGTGAGGGCCAATTACGTCGACATGCAGGAAGGCTTGGTTTATAAGTTCCTGCATTCCCTGCGATTCTTTTAGAGAAGTGTAGGATGCAAGAAAGAATAGAATTTGGGAGACTTACGGCCCAAGTCTCGCAGAGATGGAATGGAAAGCTGAATTTTCGACCTACAGCGTCCTTGAATCTTATCGGCTTCTTAACCTCACTCTTTGCTCCTCCAACTTCCGGAAATTTCTCCTTTACCTCAACAGCCTTCTCCTCTGCTCTTTTATTTCCAGGCTCAATATTCTTTGCCTTCTCAGTAAGGTTCGTTATAGCAGTGTCTATTTTAAGAATTTCAGGTGAAGTTTGTGGGAGCTCCTGTTGGCTGACATTGATGGTCAAGTCCGGCTCGGGGTGGGATGAAAAGTTAATGTTATCATCTTTCAGCTCTGTGACTGTTGGCAGTTTGGGGTCCAAAGCCGCAGCAATGGCTCCCGCGACTTCCTGCTTAAAGGATTCTATGGCTGTAACTGGCATATCGCTCTCCTGTTGATGCTCAATTACCACAGGCTCCGCATAATGCGATAAGTCGTCACTCTTGCCCTCAGAGTCGTCCATGACGAGATTTGGCCCACCTTCCTCGTCATCCGAGCTCTCATCTTCGTCCACCTCGTTCCCATGCATCGGCAACGCAAACAAGGCCAGTTGTTCCATATGGTGACCGAGATGTCTCCTAAACTGCTTAAGGGTACCAGATGGCTGCAAATCCTTGCCGTCGCTCAAGAAAGCTCTCTTGGAGTCTTTGTTTGGGCTTAGAATACTCGATCGCCAATCATCACACAGGTTACAGGCACTCGAAAAGATTCTATCTACCGGCCCTTCGCTCTGCAATATCAGAGCCTCAAGTTCCGAGCCCGTCAATAGGATCTTGTGAATTGTTTTGAGATGAGATTGAAAACTGGCCTTTGAAGAAAATGGTGCAACTTGACAACGTGGACAAGTCCTATCAGCATCGGGGAGTTAGCAAACCACTTCATTAGGACAAATTCGGGGTGACTACTCCAGAGACATCATTTAGACATCTGCAGCTAGTGAAAAAGTCCCAAATAGAAAAAAGGCAATTTTAGAGGACCTACCATTCTCGGCGATGGGCCTGAAGCTCGTGAGAAAACCACTCATTTCGGCTACGAAACATGCGTAGGTTACACTCTTTGAAGGTGCACACGTACGGCTTCAAATCACGAAATACATGCTTTCTGCGATACTTTAGCTGAGGCACGAGTCTATTTGGAATGAGAGCTCTCTCACTTCCATTCCGCTTTGTTTTTAACCGTCTGCTCGATGTAACAATATGGGCACTGGAATGCTTCACCAAAGTTGAAAGGGATTCCTTGCTCTTGAAAAGCCATCTTTGGCGGTAGGGGAACCGTGAGCCGGGTTTCTGTGGGCCCTCCGGCAATGGTTGCCTCATATGAAGTCTGTGAGCCAAAAGACCCTCCGCCCTCTGAACCAGAGCGTTGGTTAGGATCCTTAATCTCGACATATTCTGTCGCTTCTGTTAAGGCAATCGTCTTTGCGGCCTCATCATCTGCTTCTGCTTCATTCCCAACCTCATTTTCCCAATCACGTGAAAGCTTGCCATGATGATCCTCACGGTATTTGAGATACTGCCGCCGCCTAGTAATGGCCTTTCCAAGACGCTCCAATAACCAGTCACTGTTCGGATGTTTGGATCCATGCTTTTCTCTAACATGACTAATGTCCCATCTGGGATCAAAGGTGTATCGAGTAGCTGCTTTTAGATAGTCGTCACGGCTAGGAGAGTTTCGTATGATCATGCTCATCTTCATCAAACTGATGTTTGCTGCTTTTATGGCTGCGAAGAGTTCCTGTAAATCCGAGGTCTCGACGACATCTGCGTCGGGCGTCTCGACGGCCTCATCTTCTGAATCACTAACAGCACCTATCTGCCATGTTTCGTTGGTTTGAAAACCGGTGACAATTAGGAAGACTTTGAAAGTTAACAATTGTAGCTGGGACAGGGGGTTCACGGATGAGGAAATAAACAAACCTGATGAGATTGACTGCACGAGATCTTTCAATACCTTCAAAATTCGGGTCCGTATTTCCGTGGCGTCCCTAAGTCTGAAGTCCAGGGAACTTCGAAGATGTGCCCTCTGAAAGGCTGCAATGTTGGTAGCCCAGGCTTTGAATCGAGATTGTTCTTCCTCCACTGTCGTGAGCGCTATTTCTACATCATACCCCCTTTGCACTCCTGTATCAAAAGCAACCCCATCCAGGGTTTCAGCCAATTTCTGGAACTTCTGCAAGCATTCCTCACAAAAGGGAAAGATTTCGGTTGGATTGCTTGTATCGAGGAAAGCAGCTATAGCTGCTATAGCTGGAGCACCCTCAACGTTGGCGGCCACTCCTATCTCGTTCTTCATTGTTATGCCCTCGAGAATGATCTCATATGGCGACAGGCTTGAGAGGATTTGGTTGGGAAGCTGCACGGCCTTTGGATGTTCGCCGTGCAGCCTAGGGTTGCAACAAGCTAAGACTCGCCCTACGCAATTATTTACATACCCAAGAGTAAGAGGGAGATGATATCGGGACTTTTGACAACATTTCTCGTGATCTGTGTCGTGGCAACCGATGAGATGATGGTAAGGCTGGGTCTACCTTGACCCGTCAGCCAATGAAACACATTTCTTATCGCCGACCCCGCCGTGCATGAGCATTATGAGCATGAATGTTGTGCCCTCAACTGAACATCCCAGCTCTTCACAGTTATGGGAACAATGACTCTACGAACACACCTCTGGGAATAAGCCGAAATCGCATCCGCTTGCACAATGTCTGGAGTGGAAATAGCAGGATTCGTGCTTGGTGGGTTTCCACTGCTCATCTCAGCGGCAGAACACTACAAAGAGGGGTTCGAACCTCTTGTGAAATGGAAGCGATTCCGCACCGACTTCATCGGGTTCATAGACGCCGTGGACATCGAGAAGCAGCTATTTGACCAAATGCTGGAGCGCTTCCTCATATCTGCAGACGTGCCTCATAACGAGTTGCAATGCTTCATGGCCACTCCGGACTATGATGGATGGTGCCGAGAAGACCTTGCCCGTGCGTTGGAGACACGGCTCGGCCCGTCCCTCCCTGCTTTCGAGGGCACGATTAAGATGATGCACAAACTTATGGCGGAACTTCACGACTTGCTGTTACTGAAGAATGGGAAAGTGAGTGTTTCTCCCCCTTCTGTAACTTTAAACCACCGATAGATGCTCATATATCTCCCTAGATCGAATGGGCAAGCGACGGTGCTAGTCAATGGGACTATCAGTTGAAGCGGATCCGCTTGAGCTTCAGTAAGAGAGGGCCGAAGACTCTCGCAGCTCTCGAGACCCACAATCGCAAGCTTGCAGAGCTGCTCGATTCAAAGGACAAACTTGATAACATAAAGGCTACTCGTAAGGACACAACATGGGCGACGGTCTTTGCATGCATTAGACGTCATGCAAGCAGCCTTCACATAGCCATCACAAATGGCTGGAATTGCGATTGCGTGTCTCCCCATGCTGCTGGACTTCGGCTTCAAGCTCGAAAAACAAGTGAATGGACGTCGCAATTTAACATGGTGTTTAATCAACCAGGCGAGGGAGAAAGGAATGATGCAACCGTCAATTCTCGACGAGAGGTCATAATCAGCATTAAGCAAGACCCCGAGAAGAAAACCAAGCCTTCGTTAAGGACACCCCAGCCTCTGTCTGCCAAGGAAATTTATTCAAATACAGGCATCCTGAGGCGAGACTTACAGTCGAAATCCTCATCTGAGGCTTCTGAGCTGAATGTAACACCACGTCCATCTATGCAATCATCGATATCTGCCTCTTCTACTTCATCTTCTACAGGATTCAGCAGTATTTTTAGTGAGAGTAATATAAGCACAAGCACAAGCGTGTCAAATGTATCAACACTGTCGACGATGTCGGGCAAAAGTGCGACTTCAGTCCAAATAGAAGAGAAACGTTCGAGGTATATATCAATTATCCTGTCCTGTTTGCTTTAAGCTAATCAAGAACAGGAGCTGGTTATCAGGGCGATCTTCAAAGCCCAAAAAGTCTGTACGGATAAATGTGCCAAAGGAGCTGCCACTTCGTCAAAACACCTCGTCAACACCGACAGCTGTGATTGCAGAAGATCCACCTGACTTCAAGGACGAAAACAGCCCTATCAAAGATCTTTGTTCATCGCTGTTCTACCTTCATACCGAGAGTTCATGCCTAGGATACATTGCCGATGATGAGGGTCGATATCATGAAGTGCGACCATTAAAGAACTCCCAGCCAATTTCCAGAACTGGAGATCCTATCAGCCTCCAATCGCTTCTCGCAGGCGAGAGTGGCATGCGCTTAAGTCGACAAGAGCGATACAAAATAGCAAGTATCCTCGCCGCTTCAATCCTTCAGCTCCAGACTACCCCTTGGCTGACAGAGAAGCTTGATAAAAGCCATATCTTTTTTTACCACCAAGACTCGAGAGTTCTAGTTGAGTATCCATACATCAACCACTCCTTCCCATTGAAAAAATCTCCCCACACCATATCAGAGCCTTTGAAACCATCTTCAGTCAATCGCTATGCAGACCGCGAGAGTCTGAGCCATCTTGGTATCCTTCTGCTGGAGCTCTGTTTTGGGCAATCCATCGAGAGCCAAGATATATGGAAGTCTCACTTGGGATCTGATGGCAAGCCGCATTCTGGGACCGACTACATGACAGCACGTGATTGGACCGAAATGGTCTTTGGGGAGGACCCGGCGTTTGAGCATATTATCAGATGCTGCGTATTTTGTATATTCGAGGAGAAACCTGATTGGAAAAGCAAATCATTCACTCAAGCTGTATATACGCGAGTTGTTGAGCCGTTGGAAAATCTGATCAGTAAATGGTCTACCTGATGATGACACGAAGGGCATGATCTACTCCAGCCTCAGCCACACATTTTAATAACGGTCGAAAGCAACGGAAGGCTAATTTTGAAGGAGAGGTCTATGAGATATCTGTTTCGGCTTCCAATGCGACGGAGACATAAATGCCAGGATTTAGGATCGGAACGTAATGAGGAGGGGAGTGAAGAATATAATCATAAAGCTTCCAAAACTTCGACAAGGAGGAAGCACGTCTTTCCATGGAAGCGGAGATCTTCATTATCTAAAGTAGTTGCAAATGCCCTCATCCAGCGACAGACAGATTAAGAAGAAGAAAAATTAAAAGAGAAGTGCGGAACATAGAGGGCAAAAATTAGAGGGGAGACTGGAAATATCTTGTCACTTAGATAAGGATAATTCAGATAATTAACAGCGGCAAGGAGAGGATATATAGAAGATAGTAGCAAAAGTATCTCCATGAAAGAGACCTAGGTCTATGCCTTACTACTGTTGCCGGCAATAGCCTATAGCATCATGTAAGTCTATTTATGAGGCTCCGTTCAGGATATTAGGGAGCCTCTTTACTGGTATTAGTTTGAAGATGCTTTCATGTTAGCATTATTATAATTTTTCATTTTCGTCTGTTTAATACCGCGTCTCTGGCCAAATTCCGTTTACCATTTCCCTTACAAAAGCATTTTATGTTGAAAATTCAACCTTCCTATCTACATATACAGTCCTGAAAATGTGGTCATCTGTATCCCTGTCACCAGCTGTAGTAAGTTGTTCCTCACTAGTGCTCGGATAAATTTCAGTCCTCATTGTCGGCTTTTCCCCACACTTCCGACACCTTCCATCTCTCTCTGTCCGCGAGCACCTCCGACACTGTCTCTTCCCTGCCTCGATCACAACCTTGTTTGAAAATTGTGAGTTGCTTTCAATATCTTCCAACGGATGTTCCTCTCTTTGGCTAAAGGATGACAGTTTATGGAAGAGGTTGGGGTGGGAAATGGCATCACCCCGAGAGCCTTGCGTTGTCTTCTTGCTACGCTGGCCGTAATTAGAGGAGAGATGGCTACGAAATTTCTCGAAGATGGCGTAGAAGAGAGGGCGAGCGGCAGCACCACTACCAAGGATTATTCCAACTCCAGGCTCCACGGCGGAGAGGATGGCGAGTTCTGCGGTATTGTCTACGAGCCAGAAGTTAGTTGCCATAGTAAAAATGGGAGATGATGTAGTCATTGTTTAATGAAACATAATTGAAGCGCCGAAGTTATCTGGACTTACGGAAGAAGTTGGTCTTGTCACTAAGTGCTTTGATGTAGGGAATTCGCGCTAAGCTAGTTATTCCTGCCCTAAAGACGCGTAAGTAAACATAAATGGTAGAGAGTTATTTGGACATAAAACAGTGAGCGACTTACACAGCCCCGAATCCCATCAAAATGGATACAGATATCTTCATTTTTCGGTTCATTTGGAGCTGCCAGATCTGGAGCGTGTAAGCCAAGTTAGATTTCCATCAGGAGGTACATACCACAACTATCGGGAGTATTGCAAAAAAGAAATCCGATAAACCAATAATGACAGCATGGATAGATGTCGTCCATACAATGATATTGCTATTCATGCAGCTTCCAGACTGCTCAGGATTCCACTTTACGGAAAACATGTCAGTTACGCTTCTTCTAATTACGGAAAGGCCCAACTTACAAAAAAGCTAACTGGGTGGCACTGAAAGATACTTATTCCAACCATAACAAATGACCAGACAAACACGGTAGCCAAAACGCTATACAGCGCCCATACCTGCGATTTTACTTTCAGAACGCGCAGCAGAAAGGCCCCAATAGACATCTTGAGAAAAAAGGCGGAGAAGAGGCTGATCGGTCGATTAGTCAGGAGCACCAACCGTGGGTTTGCATTTTAGGACTGTCCTTACTAAAATATCTCTGCAATGTAAAATGCTCTCAGAGCTGGTATAAAGTCACTCAGAGGGATTTCATCGTCTGGGCGCCCTCGGTCAATATTTCTGCCATAGAAAATAAAAGAACAGTACGTTGAGAATGCCACCTGTTATTGATGGATATTAGTTTTCATGATATCAAAGATAGACACAGTAAGAAAATGTAAGAGTATGTACCAAAGCCAAAAGCATCAGCCAGTCATCAAGCCAGAATGCCTTCACGATATACAGACGTGCTATGCATCTCAATGTGGTCGATAGTACAGCGAGGAACAAGAGGATCCCTGCTGAGACAAACAAACTAAGACCAAGGTCGACGGCCATATCTCATTTCTTTCCAAATGGGTCTATTTTCGTGTTGACTACCGGTCTTTGAGAATCAGTTGTATTGACTTCTACATGAAGAAGACTATACAGATTGATGCTTACGTGAAACACATCTGACAAACAGAGCCTTGCGGAGCCACTACCTACTTTAGTAGTCTCCTGAGTTATAAATGGTTTCAAAAGCTCCGCGTTTGGCAAGGTTGCCCCCCTGAGAAATTCTCAGAGTCCTCCGAACTTCTGTGTAAATGCGGGGGGCGTACACTGGACTTCTTTCCACGAGAGGAAATAGGGCGTGGCGAACACATGGCGAACACATGGTTGCTGGAATCGATGGATATTGCTGCTTCGGGACGACCCCTGATTTGGGACGAAAGAGACCCACCAGTAGAGTGAATCCCCCCCCCTTTTCAGGAATGGGCTTTTGGATATTTTCTCATATTAGATGATCTTGAACAGATTTTGCCATTGTCCGTTGTACTTTCAACCCATGTTTTTTTCATCTCCGGGACGCCTCAGACATCCTTTGAGGGTTTTGCTCCGTACCGAGGTTTGCACTAATGGATAAGAGCCCTACGGTGTGTTTACTCCGCAGATGGGTGGCGAGATATCGATTTCCTTACAACTAAAAATCTAACAAACCACTCATATTGGAGCTCAGGTAAGCCCACTAACCACTTTGATAAAATCGATAAACGGGGCCAGATCTCCCTGCACGCAACCATGTTTGACAGCAACCCCTCGATACTGGTGCCTGGGACTTGGAACGCAGAGCAGTCTTCGACATGAGATCCTGGAATGACAAACGGTACCATATCGTGACCACCCGCATATCTTTTCCTCCGAACGACATCATCTTTCTAGAACTGCACGGGCATGAGAGGAAAGGAACGAATCATATTTTTTTTGTACTGTTGTTCGAAAGGGAAGAAAAAAGAGGAAATAATTCCCGAGAAGCGGCTCGCGATTTCATGCCGTAGCGGCTGGAGCCGGGCTCGGCTTAATGAGGAAGTTTGACAGGTAACGGTGAATCAACATGTGAAGATTTTTCCCTTGGTGCCGTCCTGGTGGGTCAGGATTTTACGTCGGGTACTGCCGATCAGCTACTGTAGACTTCTCGAGGAGAAAACCAGAAGATCTTCAGGTCTGACTTACAAAGCAGGTTAGAAATATAGGCGTTTCAACATTGTGGGGCAATTATTCCCAAACCTTTCGTCGGTAGTGTCAAACTCCAATTTCCCCTTTCCCATGAGCACTTTCATCGAAGTCACATCGAAGCCACATCGAAGGCACATCGAAGGCACATAAAAAGATGTCAAATTCCCGTGGTGGCGCTTAGCGCATTGCCATCTCTCAAAGAGTTGTTGGTAGCCCTATTCTGTACCGAGTTTGCATGTGATTACGTTAAGTAAAACCCCGCAGATTAAGCAATTAGTTCTAACTCAAAGCGAATCATCTCCAACGAATTATTCTCTGTACTAAGTCTAAACCCTAACACCGCCGCTATGCTAAAATTACATGTACACCAAAGATTCTTCCCAGCGCTCCAATTCCTCAAAAGAGTATCAAATCGCCTGTACTTTTCTATAATTTGGCGGCTTTACAGCTCGCCGGATCAATTTTCCAGCGTACGGGGGGATAAGAGAAACTGATGAGATCGCGAGAACTCGCCATACAAAGCCCCTAAGGAACGGTCAGTAAAAAAACATATGGATGGTTGAGCTCCTCTGGGCGGAGGAAATCGGAGAGAACTCACCAAGTAACTATGAACGCCAAATCAAAGTAGCCACCCAAGAACGGCATGCTTCCAAGATAGAAGAGGAATGTCCCAAGTAGAGCAAAGATCATACCTGGGTGCCAAGTCGTGATCTCAAATGCTACCATACAGAGTTCATTTAATATCAGAACTGTGAAGGAGACAGCCACCATTTTTGGGCCATCAACTTCAGTCAGGATCTGACTGAGACCTTGGATCATGCTTCCTTGATAGATGGATACAAAGACCCAGACGAAAAATGTTCTGTAAGACAGTGAAGAACCAGACGTAAGTTCTTTGTACAGTTCCGGATAGAGATTGGCAAGATTTTCGTCGACGTCTTTGTCCAGGACAAGAGAAAACACTGGAGCTGCCGTGTAAATGGTGGCGTAACCAACGAGCAACCAATCTCTGTATAAACCTTCGGGCTCGAACTTGATGGCAATGCTATACATCGTCTGGCAAACACTAATGATGAGACCACGGTGTATAACGAACTGTGCTAGCTTAGCGGATCTTTTATAACTGTTCCGACCGTGCCACACCAGAAGTTTGGTGAGATGGCAAAACTGGGTGATTGAAAAGTCGGCAGCAAGTGAAGCTTGTCGACCCTCCTTCCCAACTATACCAACACCTACATCCGCTGCCTGGATCATAGATACGTCATTTCCTCCATCACCTATGCAACATATCCGCTTCTTGGTAAATTCTCGAATCAAGAGCGCGATGTCAGCCTTTTGAGTGGGCGAGCAACGACACGCTATTACAGCTGGCAATTTGACTGCAAGCCCAATAAACTCGGTGCGGAAGTGAGTCAGCAACAGGGATAGAGATTCTCCATCAATGAGCAAGGCTGCGTCCTGCTTTCCACGAAGGAAATCCAGGTGATCCTGCGCATTATCTTTGCGTTTAAGCTTGGAAATGGTGTGTATGTATTGCCCTCTCGCAACCAGCTTGGCCGATACTGCCACACAACGGGCGGTTTCGACCTTGTCTCCTGTCAACATCCAAATTTTGATACCTGCATTCCGAAGTAATTCTAGGGATGGCTTGACATCACGTTGCAATTTATCTTCTACTCCAGTGACACCAAGAAGCTCTAGGTCTCGTTCCAGGTAATGAGACACAACACGGGCCATGCCAGTGTCACGAGCATTGATGGCAATTGAAGCTTCTTTGTAATTTGTTGCAAACTCTTGGTATTGTTGAACAGACATGCGTTTTCTTCCTACAACAAGAGTGCGCAAGCCCTCTCGGGCCATGTTGGCTGTCTCTTCGTCAAGCCAGTCGTTGGCTGCCACGATAGAAGTCATAACTGTATCTGCACCCTTTTGATAGAACCAAATCTCGCCGTGCTCAATTGTAGCATCTCGGGATGCATCTGAGTTATCCAGGAATTGTACAATGATGCCCATTCTTTTCCCATCAGAAGTAAATGGAAACACCTCTAGAATACGGACTTTTACGACTGAGCGGCCGGTATCCACGGACTGAAGTAGCATTCCTTTTCGATCTCGATGAACAAGTCGGAGTCCAACGGCTTCCGTCCATTTGACAATGGCAATCTCATCAGGGGATGAAGCTTGATATGAAGTTATCATTTGCCCATCTATTTCTTCCGCGGTCGGTGTAACGTTGTGGCAAATAGCTAGAGCAAGAACAACATCACGAACCCGAGAGCCAATTTCTCGTCGTGTTCGCGTCGCTGTAATTGTCGATGCAACAAAAGTAGATGATGGAGTAATAAACATTGAAGGCTGGCTCGCATCGGCTGGAGCTGGTATGGAGAATCCTTGCTTAATATATGATGCTACTTCATCCATCGCTTCATTTGCATAGGAGACAGTACCAACATGAATCTTTTTCATGTCCATTTCATTTTGTGTGAGTGTTCCAGTCTTATCACTGAGGAGATATTCAATTCGGCCAAGATCTTCGGGAATTGTACTGGTTCGCACAACAGTTCCCGCAATTCCGGAATCCTTCTGAATAAACCAAGAATACACACTCTTCCCCATGTCTAAGTTGACTCGAAGACTAATCGGGACGATGGTCGAAAAAAGGACCAAGAATCGCATGATTTTAACATACCACTTGATGCCTTCGACGTGCTCGAACCCTTCCAAGGCAACCAATACAATGGATAATGTAAGTGTAAGTGCACAGAGAATCTTGGTGAGAGAGTTAATTTCATACTCTAAGAGGCCAGTCTTCGAGCGGGAAGGCGAAGTCGATAGTGCGGATCGAGTTTGAGGGCCAGTATAGACAACCACAGCTAGGGTCGTGGCATTTGAGGCAAGAACTGTGTTGGCCCAAGCAGTGTTGTCAATTGTTAAGGGAGAAGAAGTAGCATTTTTTGGAGTCTCTTCTGGGTCTCCCCCAATACTCGAGTTAGATACTTTAGGTACGTACGGGTCGTACCCTCCATTTTTAGGTAATAACTCAACCGTTCCAATAAATTCATTGACCTTCCTGTCTGGCTTGCCGGCAACCACGCGAAGGCGAATAAATTCCGATGGATCAAGTGATTGCGTTAGAGGGGACCCTAGTCTGAGTTTCCAATCAGTCTCACCGTCGAGTTGATCTGTTCGAATAAAGGTTTCTCCTACTCCTCCTGCATCCGCAGAAGGGGTATTTCCTAATTCTGATGTCGACTCATGAGCGTCTGTAATAGTAGCAGATGTTTGCGCGATTGGAGGGTCAGAAATAGATTCTACAAGGAGAGTTTCTGTCTGTTCGGCGGCGTCCGTATCTTCTATCGATGCTGCAACGGATTCATTCGTATAGCTGTTTAAGATAACCACATCGGCCGGAACCCGCTGATCCTTCCCTAGTTTCAACACATCCCCAACTTTTAAATCTCGGGACTTTCGAACCACTTCTCGGACGCTTGAAGATGGTGACGGGTGGAGCCTTTGGTTTTCCGCACTGCCGTCTTCTTCCTGAATATCCGATAGCCTCTCCGGCTCCACCAGTGACTTTTTCTTCGACTTCGGTTTGCCCGTCGATTTCAACTTCCTCTTAGCTTGATATCTGCTTTCATTTCCTAATCCGGGCTTGTCAAAAAATAAAACTGTGTATCCCTCGGAATTGGCCTCTGCATCTCTTTTCCTTCTTCCAATATCATCAAATGCTTCTTTTCCCAAAGTGATTGCCAGTACACAAGCCAATGGTACGATGTAAGTCGAGAGGTATCCTATTCGTAAAGGTGGAATCGCTTGCGAAAGTGCAACAAGTAAAAAGTACATGTTAAAGAAGAAAGAAAATTCGTTGTACAATGTGCGTGGTAAAAAGCTGATAGGTGTATACTTTGCATTGGAGACTGCGTTGGGAGGAAAGCGGGTGGACTGTGCCATGCCGACAGAAACCGTTCGCGATGATGCCGGATCATGTTCTTCCTCTTGTTCTTCGCCATCTTCTGGATCTGCTTGGGTCCCAGCTGAAGCAGAGAGGAAACTGGGTAAACGCAGATGGGATCCTAACTTGTTGAATGCTTCAATGCTGCTGGCCCTCCGCCGATGGCCGCGTAGGGCGAGCAACGGTGCATCATCCTCGATACTGTTCAAGCTGCCTGCGGAATTTCGGTTCGCTCTGGCCGGTCCGGCTTCATCATTCAGTAAGCCATGTAGGTCTTCATTGTCGGTCTCCCGATTACTGCCCAGGTCTCCATAGCCTCTGTTCCGCTTTCCGAACCCCCGCAACCCACTCATACGAAGATTCCTTAACGGAATGTGTCCCGTCCTCCGTTCTTCTTGTGGTTTGCGGTCGTTCCTCGAGGATGGGGGTCTCGCCGGACTTGACGTCGTGATGGGATCCAGCTCGTGGATATCGAGGTCGAGGTCGGAATCGGAATCATCGACAGGAGAATCGGGGGCATCTGGTTGATGATAAGGCTTCGAAGACATGCCTCATTGATGCGGTCGCGGACTGGGGTGGGCTTGTGGTGCAAGAGCAACGACGGTCTGGCTTGAAAGAATGACCTTTTTTATGTCGAGGTTGAAATACTGTAGCCTTGTCTCAGAAGTCGCATGGTCTCAGCCACAGGAGGATTATCGACACGCGGTTAATGTGGCCAAGAGTCGTGGATGCCTATGGCCACCGTACGATTACGGTGCGAGACTCGGACTGCAATGGGAATGGGCACTCGCGTAGCTGATAATGTGGAACTCACCTCACCTCCTGAAAATGTCACAAGCCAGCAGCACGAGCTGCTACGAAGAGAATGGCGCGGGAGACATTTGAGAGATGATAGATGAGTGTCTGGAGGCTGAGATCCCCGGGTGAAGAAGGGGGGGTCCTTCTCAGTTCCAGCTGTCCCCCTCCCGATTACATTTACATTTACATTTACATTTACATTTACATTTACTCGCGACTTTCGTCGGTTGGTTGGGGTAAAGTTTACGGTGATGTCAGGTTGTACTGTAAATGTAAATTAACGGGTTCGCGGGCTCGGACTGGATGATATGGATATGGTACGTCGGGCGTCGCTATGGCCCGCCGTACTCGCAAGCTGGCCTCAACCTCGTCTCCTCCTGTCGCCAAATAAAGTCAAAGTCAGTCCAGTTCTTCATCCCCGGTGTCCTCAGTTCGCTGCCCCTTTTGCCAGTGACCATCTCGGGACCATAGCAAATGGCTCTGGGTTTCAGCTTCAACTCCTAATTTGGTTTGTTCTTTAGCGGATATCCTTGTATTAGTAAGTCTTTATCTGCCCGGATTTCGGGGAGACGGGGAGTGTTTGGACGTTTGGAAAGGAGGCTTCCTCGTGCTGACACCGCGAAGTATTCAGTTCTTTTCCCTTCAAGACACCTTAATCGCGATGCCTTCTGAATCGTCAAATGCATCTTGGCACCCGGCCTTCATGCCAAATTCGGCCGACATCTTCAACATAAAATCCAAAGATCCCGAGCTCTCGGGTACCATAGTTGCGCCAGAATCCATCCTCGAGCCTTCGAATCCGGTTTCGCTATCGCCTGCGGGAGAAGCAGATGTCCAAGAGGCGGCAGTGGAAAGCCTGGAGGTACAGGAACCCAGCCCAGCCTTATTGGATGATAATTCGGAGCATCCTGAGCTGAGCAATCTTCGTGATGCGCTCACAACTTCTTTAGCCAGCCCGGGCGGAGTTGAATTAGAAGAGGGCCCGTTGCATAATGCTGCGACTGAATCTGAGGAACCGGAGGAGGATAAAGCAGATTTTCCATCAAAGGGGCCAAGCTTTGGGAATAAACACACCAGTACGGTTTCCTTTGCTCGAACCGTGTCGCATGAGGTGACCTGGGGCGAGGATAATGAGGACCATCCAGAATGGGATCTTCAACGAACAGAGACCGACCCTTTTCAATCTATGCCGGTTTCAGACCGGACGAATTCATTCCCCCCGGTACCACCTGTACATTCAGGAGCGACTCATCACGCTGAACCTCTTCCTCAAACTCAAGCAGAGGATATCATGAATGAGCTTGAGCACGAGCCAAGAGATTTATTTGCAGATGATAGCCATGACCCAGACGGAGATTTTTTTGCTCAATCATTAGGTTTCCATGATAACTCCAATGGTTTCCCGGACGACAGTTATAATGGACAAGATGTAGAAAATGCGTCAAATGCTTATGGACAAACTTTTGGAGGAGACGCCCATCACGAAGAGCAAGAAGAGGAGGCGGCGAGATACGAGGAAGGCTTACCCCTTGTCTCGTCAGAATCCCGGATAACCGAGTCTCAACCCTCAAATTCCAATACCTTAACTTTCATGGACGGCAATCCAAATGAAGAGGACGACTTTTTTTCCCAAGTCAGCAAAGCAGAAGAAGTTCATGGAGAAACGCCACCGGAACCGCATCTTGAGAGGAAATCGACGGCTCAAGTCATGAACTCGTTTAATTTTGAACCACATTCTCAGTTCCAGAACGATGTCTCGGAAGAATCGAAATTTGCAAGCGACCAAAATTCTCGTGACGAAGTAACAGGTGACAGAACTGGGTTCTCGAGCAGTGCCGTATTGCCAGAGGGTTTTGAAGATCAACCGGCCCAATCAACCATTCAAAAGGAAAAATTGGCTACCCTTGAGGAAGATGCTAGTGAAGAAGATCTAGCCGCTAAATGGAAGGCAGCATTGGGAGCTGATGAGTTTTTGGATGATGACGAAGACGAACTTTTACCAGACGATGATAAACCAGCGGAGACTACACCAGCAAACAATGAACTAGACCCGGCTGCGCTATTCGACAGCGATGACGAAGGCTTCCTGGATGATATTGATGAACAGAACCCAACTGCGGATGTACCTGTGACAGATTCCGCCCATCAAAGTGGTCAATCCGCACAATCAAATCGGCCCAGTAGCAGCAGCAACCGTTACCTCCCACCTGGTATTACTACTTCAGCAGCTCCAGCACAAAGTAACCCTTACGTACCATCTGCGCCTCTTTTGACCGATCTCTCAAGACCTGCTACAGTATCTGCAACCCCATCACCTTATTTCTCCCCAGCCGTTTCAACCTTCCCGCCACAAACGCAACAACAGCAAAGACCAAATATGCCCAAGGCTCAAAGCTTTGCTGATAAATCCAAAGGAGGGTATGCATCCCCTTACGATCTCCCTATGGAAGTTGTCAAACCTCGAAAGCGTGCAAGCATGCAACAGATGAATCGAGGATTAAATACAACTTCCGCTCCTCCAGCCATTGCACCCCCTCCACCTAGAAGCGGCAGCATGTCCTCACAGCCATCAACGTCCAATATGTCTCCACCGACCAGTGATCTACCTTTTCAACAAGGCCGATCGCAATCGTCCATGTCTAATCCTTCACAACCCCCAAAGTCTATTAGAAAGACGCAGAGCGGCTTCTTTGAAGAATTACCAATGTCCACGAAGCCAAAACTGGCCCCAAGACATTCAAGTGCCTTTTCTTCGCCAGCACAAAGTCCCTATGGACATCCAGGCGCCCCTCTACCACCACCTCACGCCAGTTCTCAATCTCCCTACGTAGTACCTACCCAACAACCTCCTGTTCAACCACCCCATCAGATCCAGGGCCTTGTTGCTCCTGAACGCGTGAGCCCCTATGCTTCTCTTCCGTCAGGCAATGTTCCTGTGCCAGTAGCAGTGTCGCGGTACTCCCCAGCACCACCTCAATCACTCAACCATACCGCTCCGCCTCCATCAGCCTCCCAAATTCGATATTCGCCAGCTCCTCCTAATACTAGACAAAATATGCCAGCATATGGTTCAGCTCCAGTTCAACCTCCACCTGTGCTCCCACATCAACCGAGAACGTCCAGTCCTCTTGCACACTTTGAGAGAAGTCAGGATTTGAGATCACATGGCTCTCACTCTGAGACCGCAAGCTTTGATCGCCGGCGTAGCTCATCTGGCCATGAGTCTAACCTTAGGAATCATCACATTCCACCAACTCGAGAAGTAAATGAGGGCGTTCAAGGGCCCCCTTCTGCTAAAGGATATGGAGAACTGGGAAATCAGCACCCATATCCAGTGCTTCAGCCTTCAGAGCTGACGCGCTCGGTCAGTCAGACGCCTCCTCCACAAAGTCTGGCTCCGAAGCTTGTCACCTCACCTCCCAAGCAAGGTACATCAAACTATATTCCTCAACAGTATTCCAGCGGACCAACTCAGGCCCTTATACCCCCCAAAAGAGCTCAGACCCAGCCTTCAAGTTCTCCAGTCGCTGCTCCAAGGCTCGAAACGAGTGTGTCTGATCCTTATCAACGTCCTGCCTCGGTTGAAATGCCCTTTTCACCCAAGTCAAATGTTGGATACTCTGCAACTTCGATGTCGTCATCTTCTCATGGCCGGTCAAGAGGTTTTTCGCTTGGGCTTAATTATATTGCTCCCACTGACGGCCGAGAAAATGATCCATTACAAAGATGGAGAGGAGCTCCTGTCTTCGCTTGGGGCGTTGGTGGGAGTATTATGACATCCTTTCCCAAAGATGTGCCTCGATATGGTATGAACCAATCCATGCCAATGGTTATTCGAAGTCCTGGTGAAGTTAAGATTCGGAATATCAAAGATGTTGACCCTCTTCAAGAGCGACTGACAAGTTTCCCTGGACCTCTCAAAGGGAAGTCAAAGAAGAAAGATGTCATTACTTGGCTCTCGTCTGGTATCGATATTCTGGAACAGAACGCATCGTATCTCAGATCCATCTCTCAGTTGTCCCATGACGATAAACGTGTCGAAGAACGTGTATTGTTGTGGAAAATCCTCCGAGTGTTCATTGAGCATGACGGCCTTCTGGAGGGCAACCCTACCGTTGATAAAGCTGTACGGCTAGTTCTATCGCCTAGCCTTGACGATGATGTTTCAGCCAATGTTCCCCTTTATGCAACTGGCGCAAGTTTATCCGGGATCTCGCAGTCGTCGGCTTCTGCGACAAGATCCGACCCTGTGGATCCTGCAGCAGTTGATCAATTGAGGAAGCATCTACTACGAGGTGACCGCGAGAAAGCAGTATGGGAAGCAGTTGACAAGCGGCTGTGGGCGCATGCCATGCTTATCTCAAATACTGTTTCACGTGAACTGTATAAGCAAGTCGCCCAGGAATTCATTCAGAAAGAGGTAAAGAGTATAGGAGATAATACAGAGTCTCTAGCGGCCTTGTACGAGATATTTGCCGGTAACTTTGAGGAAAGTGTCGATGAGCTTGTTCCACCATCAGCCCGTGCTGGCTTCCAAATGGTCAGTACTTCCAATGCTGGTGGCACTTCCAAAGATGCTTTAGATGGCCTCGACAGATGGCGAGAAACCTTAGGACTGGTACTGAGCAATCGGAGTGTTGATGACAGCCAAGCTCTCAACGCTTTGGGCAAGTTACTTTCTGGATATGGCAGGGCAGAAGCAGCACATATATGCTTCTTATTTGCAAGGTCTCATTCTCTCTTTGGCGGCATTGACGACCCACAGTCGACTATTGTATTAGTTGGATCTGACCACCTTCGACAACCATACGACTTCGACAGAGAAATGGAGCCTATCCTCCTGAGTGAAGTCTTTGAGTATGGAATATCGCTTTCCAATGCCTCGAGTATAGTAACGTCGATTCCTCATCTTTCAGTCTACAAATTACAGCACGCTACTATTTTGGCTGAGTACGGTTATCGAGACAAAGCTTTACAATACTGTGAAGCTATCAGTACTTCCATTACCTCGCAGACTCGTAGATCGCCATACCACCATGCATTATTAGCGTCCGCTCTGGACGATCTGACGAAACGTTTGAAGCAATCGCCCAAAGACGATTCATCTTCCTGGATTTCGAAACCCAGCATTGATAAAGCCAAGGGATCTGTTTGGGCCACGTTCAACAAGTTCGTCGCTGGCGATGAAAATGATTCCCCTGCGACGGCATCAAGTGCTGATGGCTCCACTGATGTTGGACCGTTCGCACGGATTGCTGGTGGCACGCCGACTATTAGTCGGTCACCTTCCAATTCGGATTTTCATGGGGCATATAATGGCATTCCAAATACGAATGGCAGTGCTAACCCCTTGGCTGCTAAGACAGCTTCAAGATATGCTCCTGGTGGCTCATACACGCCACCTTCTCAGGAATCACATTATGGCTCATATGGATCACGCCCCCGAAGTTCCATGGACGAACGATCATCAAATGAATATCAACGCTACGAACCCAAACGACAAATGCCCGATTACCGGCCAAGTTCGCAACCAATGAACCAAAGCATGAATCAAGGAAACACTTACTCACCCCAATTAAGCTCAAGTTATACTCCTCAATCATCATTCGCTTCTTTTGGAAATACTAGTTCTCCAGCTGGTGACGCTGCTTCATCTTTCAACTCTCAACATACTCTGTCTCCTTCAAACGACCAGCCTCCTTCAAATACAATATATTCCCCTCTATCACCGAATACCTTCGACAATCAACAGCAGGCCATAGCGACACCTACTACACCTCATTATTCTCGAGAAACTTCGTCAAGCTATGAACCGCCTTCCAATAGCTACCAGTCTCCGCCTCATAACCATGATGAGCCTTCTATGTCAAATACAAATACCTACGAACCCCCTTCGTACGGCGGCTATGAACCCCCAACTAGTGGTTATGAGCCCCCGGCTTATGAGCCAAATACCATGAACGATGAGCTGGACTCTCCTGATGAAACACGGCCGAAGAAGTCCTTCATGGACGACGATGAGGATGACATCCCTGCTTTGAAGGCTGCTCCTGCTCAACGGGAAAAGACGAAGGCCGAAATAGACAAGGAAGTGGAGGAAGCCTTCAAGAAAGCCGCAGAAGCTGATGGTATGTTTTTCTCACTATTCCCATGTCAGCTAGCCATCACTAACCTAATAAATAGCTCAAAAAGCCAACGAGGCCGCAGCAGCACCAAAGAAAGGCTGGGGTCTAGGTTGGTTTGGAGGCGGCAGTAAAAAGGAGCCAGAAGTCCCCCAAGCAAATAAGCCCATCAAGGCCAAATTGGGAGAAGCCTCCAGTTTCGTCTATGACCCAGAATTGAAACGATGGATCAACAAAAAAGCCGGCGCAGAAACCACGGAAGCGAGGGGCGCAACACCACCTCCACCTAAAGCTGGACCGCCGAGAACAACCAGCGGACCTCCTAGTGCCGGGCCAACCTCCACACCGAGGATGGGCCCACCTCCTCAGCGTGCCGCTTCGGCGTCTGATACCCTCCAAAAGAAGGATAGTTTTGGTTCGGACGATAGCGGTCTTACACTCAACAGCGGTGCATTGCCCCCAACTATGAGCAGAAGCGTCAGTAACGGCTCTGTTCCTGGTTCAGGGCCACCAACTGCTCCTCCTAGTAGACCAGGCACAGGGATGAGCAACGCGAGTAGTATTGATGACTTACTTGGCCCTCCAATAGCGAGGAAAGGAGGCGCGAAATCGAAGAAGAAGGGGAGAGGATATATTGATGTTATGGGTGAGAAGGGTACGTAAGCCGTACTTTATCTCGGAAATGGGGAATTGCTTTTGGATTCTAGCTTCAACTCTTGAGCTATAATTAGAGCCACACCTGTTTAATTATTGGGCATCGCGGGAGGAGTGTATTATAAATAGGAAACATAGGTGCTGATAGCAAGTTGTAATTTGTATATTATCACATTCTAGCTTAGGAATGGACGTGGAAGCTTTGTTTTACGCCTGATATCGGAAATAGAAAGGGTCGAGACGAAGAAATAATAACTGTCAATTCAAATTTAATTTAATGAACAACCTGTAAGATATTTCATATTTTAAGAGAGTAGCTTTTGCCGGTGCAAACATGTGGAGGTTACTGAAATCTGAATTCTAGCTACTCTTTTCAGCTCAACGTCAATGGTCTCCGCCTCGTAGAACCTTACGGCATGCCTCTTTCCAGTGTTCCCATTTCCCCTTCATTTTTTGATCCGGCGGGGGGTTTTCACATTCTAATCCAGTTGTACTGAAGACAGGAGTTCGGGTGGGACTTCCCGAGTATGGAGGAGGATCGTTGGCTTGAGATCCTGAGCCATTAATCTCCAACGGTGGGCTGGAAGGAGAGCGTTTGGCAGCGCCGCGAAACTTTAGCGTCAGCCTCGGACGGCCATTCTTGAACTGATCTTGGGTGAACTTCCACTCTTCCTCGCGAATGATTTGGAGATGGTCTTTCATCTCGGTGTGATTCTCAAACACGCCTACTAGTTGTCGATTATCCTCGTGTCCGTGATGCATGCTCCGACGCTCATCTCCGGTCCAGCCAAGACAACCAACTGCGATGTATGGGACTTTGATTTTTGGATTCCTTTTCTTTGCTATTCTAGTATAGTACGTCGTGATATCATTAATGGTTCCTATCATCAACGCTGCTTGGAATCCAATGGATTTCTCATCCGCAGCCACCAGAACCTGTTCCAGCAAAGGCAGCTTCTCAAAGAAAGCTGTCGGTCCTCTCCTATCATCTGTATAATTTGGGTGAACCATAATATTCCGCATTTTACTCAGGTTGGGGAGATGGGGCAGAAGTGAATCAAGGGGATCCGGCCGCGGGTTCAGTAGATAGACTGGTGGCCCTCTAATACTTGGATTAATCCAGCCCGGATCAAAGAAGAGATAATCAATCTTAGGGCTGAAATATACTGGAGACAAGGAGGTTGAGATGTTCTGGTAATCGCCATAGACGATAGCCGACTGGCGTGACTCGCGGCACACATCGAAGATGGGAAATAGTTTTTTGGAGGGCGCGGTGAAGACATTGCGATCATGTACTCGCGCCCACTTGATGATCCGGGGTGTCAGAGCGGCTGCCCATATCATATACCGGATCTCTACGGGGAGTGAGTTGAAGATGGTGAACACACGGCTGCCCGGGTGCGGCTCGAAGATCGCATGGCTCGGATCACGTCTTCGTGACCGGGGCCCTGAGATCAGAGGATCTGTTCTAAAAATGTAGCCCTCCATGGGAATTTGTTGGTGGCAACTAAGAAACCCAAAGGCAGAGAGCGGCCTTAGAAGATTTGATAAGGTGACGACGCCCGGTAAAATCTCACCCACTTCCGAACCAGGCAGAAAAGGAGGGCTTATAGGCCATTTAACACGTGACGGCGACTAAACCAATATAGGCATGATTCAACTAATTTATAAATAATGATTATCGCTATACAGTAAAAGTCGAAATCAGTGTCAGTGTTGAAGCTCAATGAATTATATTTGGCCCCACATCTTCTGAGCGTTAGGACTATAAGTTAATGGCTTAAAACCTGCATTAACTAACACTCCCTGCTCTGGGGAGCCTGCACGTGACTTTATCATTCCACCTAAGGGTCTGCTAATATTGCCTTAAGCTTTTAGCTCTCTATTATTTGTTGATGATCGGACTTATAACACAACTTTAAATCGAACTATTTTTAGTAGCATGCCGAAGAGTCCAAAGCAAATATTAGGAGTATATAATTACATGCCTAAAGAAGTAAAAGCGAAGTTGCTAGAATATTTCAGATTCAGCAGGTACAGTAACTTGATTGGAAATTGAGTAGCTTATTCTAATGTTAAGCACTGTATATAAACATCAGCTTCCCCACAGCCCCTCTCTATCAGAGTTATAATATATATACAATATAAGTTACTGTATAAAAAAGGTCTTTGGAGTTCATAAAGTCCCCGGTCAGATGCGCCCTTTATTATCTAGGGCTTTTCTACTCCTTTCATGTCCACTGAATACCCCAGTTGTGGGACAATCCATTCGCTTCTCGAGCAGGGATTGGGATAATAGCCTGGTGCCCACTTCGGGTAGTGTACCATTGCGGCGTCTGGCCGTCGTTGCTTTCGGGTCGGCATTGATGACAAGTAGTAGCTACATCAAAACAATTTTGTTAACTCGCAGTGTATGTCGTAGAAGGCCAAGTTATTTTCATTATCTTATCTTCTCCAGAATTTCCACCAAGAAAGCCTTTTTTTTGCTCCTTTTCTAAGTATGATAGTGAGGTTATTCATGGCCGAGATCGTGTCGGGGTGCTCGTCGCCGAGGATCTGCTGCATCTTGCTAAGTACCTCCTGCTGCATTATAGCTGCCTCGTCAAGCTTGCCCTGCCTACTAAGAGAAACAGCAAGGTTGTTCATAGCTGAGATTGTGTAGGGGTGCTCATCGCCGAGGATTCGCTGCCTCTTACTAAGTACCTCTTGCTTTATTATAGCTGCCTCGTCGAGCTTGCCCTGATCACTAAGAGTACCAGCGAGGTTAGACATAGCTGAGATTGTGTGGGGGTGGTCGTCGCCGAGGATTCGCTGCATCTTGCTAAGTACCTCCTGCTCTATTATAGCTGCCTCGTCGAGCTTGCCCTGGTCACTAAAAGTACTAGCGAGGTTAGACAAAGACAAGACTGTGTCGGGGTGCTCGTTGCCAAGGATCCGCTGCCTCTTGCTAAGCACCTCCTGCTGCATTATAGCTGCCTCGTTGAGCTTGCCCTGATTACCAAGAGTAATAGCAAGGTTAGACATAACTGAGATCGTGTCGGGGTGCTCGTCGCCGAGGATCCGCTGCCTCTTACTAAGTACCTCCTGCTGCATTATAGCTGCCTCGTCGACTTTGCCCTGATTACTAAGAGTAACAGCGAGGTTGGACATAGCCGAGATCGTGTCGGGGTGCTCGTCGCCGAGGATCCGCTGCCTCTTGCTAAGCACCTCCTGCTGTATTATAGCTACCTCGTCAAGCTTGCCCTGATCACTAAGAGTACGAGCGAGGTTGGACATAGCCGAGATCGTGTCGGGGTGCTCGTCGCCGAGGATCCGCTGCCTCTTACTAAGTACCTCCTGCTCTATTATAGCTGCCTCGTCGAGCTTGCCCTGATCACTAAGAGTACCAGCGAGGTTAGACATAACTGAGATTGTGTGGGGGTGGTCGTCGCCGAGGATCCGCTGCATTTTTCTAAGCACTTCCTGATTTATTGTAGCTGCCTCGTCGAGCTTGCCCTGATCACTAAGAGTACTAGCAAGTTTAGACATGGCTAAGATCGTGTCGGGGTGCTCGTTGCCAAGGATTCGCTGCCTCTTGCTAAGTACCTCCTGCTGCATTATAGCTGCCTCGTCGACTTTGCCCTGATCACTAAGAGTAAGAGCACGGTTAGACATAGCCGAGATCGTGTCAGGGTGCTCGTCGCCGAGGATCTGCTGCCTCTTGCTAAGCACCTTCTGGTGCATTATAGCTGCCTCGTCGAGCTTGCCTTGATCACTAAGAGTACTAGCAAGGTTGCTTATGGCCGAGATTGTGTCGGGGTGCTCGTCTCCAAGGATCCGCTGCCTCTTGCTAAGTACCTCCTGCTGCATTATAGCTGCCTCGTCGAGCTTGCCTTGATCACTAAGAGTAACAGCAAGGTTAGACATAGCCGAGATCGTATCGGTGTGCTCGTCGCCAAGGATCCGCAGCATCTTGCTAAGTACGTCGTATTTTATTATAGCTACCTCCTCGAGCTTGCCCTGATTACCAAGGGTACTAGCGAGGTTGTTTATAGCCGAGATTGTGTCGAGGTGCTCGTCTCCAAGGATCCGCTGCCTCTTGCTAAGCACCTCCTGCTGTATTATAGCTACCTCGTCGACTTTGCCCTGATTACTAAGAGTAATAGCAAGATTGTTCATGGCCCAGATAGTGTCGGGGTGGTCGTCGCCAAGGATCCGCTGCCTCTTGCCAAGCACTTCCTGATTTATTGCAGCTGCCTCGTCGAGCTTGCCCTGATTACCAAGAGTACTAGCGAGGTAATACATGGCGGAGATTGTGTCGGGGTGCTCGTCGCCGAGAATCCGCTGCCGCTTGCTAAGCACCTCCTGCTGCATAGCTGCTGCCTCTTGTAAGCGTCCTATATTAAATAGGAATCTTCCAATATACTCGAACTTATTTAACATTATATCTAAGCTGATTTCAGGAAGCAGCCTTAGTTTTCGAATTGCACGAAAGGTCTCCCTCAAATGAGGTACTAATCGTAGCTTCTCCTCTAGTATATTGGAGCAATCCACCACTGCTTCGAATAGTAGCTGGAGGGCTGCAATACAAAAATCTTTTTCGTCCTGCCACTTCTTCTTCTGTATAAGTCGATCATAGCCCCAAGCACGCACCAGCTTATGCATGGAATAGGCAGCTCCGTTCTCCTGTCTTTGAAGTAATGAGTGCCTTTCTAAGATTGCAAAACACTTCTCGATTATTTGAACACTAATTCTATCTTCGTCTCCAATAACAGAAAACCATGATGGTTGTGCCAGTACCGAGGCTACATTGGTTTCTAGGCTGAAGAGACTGTGAAAGATATCTTCATAGTTGAGGAATACTAGTAACGTAAGAAATCGACACGCTTCTGGCAACTGGTTATACACCGCCGAATATGACATCTCCCAGACTGTCATTACACTCTCCCCGTATTGGTGGATCAGCCTATTAGGTTGTTCGCTCAAAATCTCCTGCCGTCGCTGATAATACTCTTCAAGATATACTGCGAGATCTGACGATAGCCTTGGCGTCTGAGAGATATACGACCCCGCAAGTGTGATTGCTAGTGCTAGGTATCCTAGTTCTTTCACGATGACGCTTACCTCATCGGCCGTTTTCTGCTGTGTTATTGCAATATCTGAACACTTGGAGAAGAGTTCAACTGCCTGTGGCTCTTCAAGCTCGCCAACACTTACTCCTTCAAACGTGGAGAGCGCCCTAGCTATAGAGCTTCGACTTGTTAAAATGACATGAACATTGGGAGATGCAGGAATGTATCGACTTATGTCCACGAAATAGAGATCCTTTTCATTCTCTAACTGGTCAGCCCCATCGAACACAAAGAGCCATTTTCCACCTCTGTTAACGAACCAAGTAAATATTGCTCGTAAAACATCCTCGGCAGATAGTGAATTGTCTTGTGAGGGAGCGTTCGAGACTGAATAGTAGATTTGGAGAAAGTCTCGATCAATCGATGTTGTTTGTCCAGCCTGGATCCAAAATGTCGCATTGTAGTCTGCACGATATCGGTGAAGGTAGTTACGGGCCAGCTGAGACTTTCCAGCTCCACCTAGCCCATATACACCAACTATTTTCGTCTTGCCTTCCATTTCTTCGCCAACATTTCGATTCAGCTGTTCCCGGATTTGCTCGCGGAGTTTTGTTCGTTGAACGAATGTCTTAGTTGGCATAATAGAGGTGAGTGGATAGCTTGAAATATAATTGCTAGGATCCACTAGAGGATGGCCTGTCATTTGGTTGTCATTATTAGTAATGCAGTCCTTGAGGTAAGATAAAAAAGGATATTGGGTACGAATGAAATTGTTTAAATTGTTCTATTATCTTTGACAGCTCTCCCCCTAACTTCACCTATCGTGCTTCAAGCACCCCGTCATCCATAGCCTTAACACTTCCCTTTCTACCTATGACAAAAGGCATGGCACTTAACTCACTTGTCTTCAGAGCGCTCTTATACAGGTCTTTGATATTACCTCGTACCAGCTTGAGGTTGTCTTGATCCTCAACACTCGGCCCAAATTTGCATAATCCGTTGTGGTCTGCGTTTAGCTTCACGATGTTCTCGCGGTCGCCGGGTATGCCAAATCGTGCGCTCTCTACTGATACAATCTAATACAGGATAAAATTAGCGCATACGGCAAACTTATCCTAAACCTCGACTCACTTTATCTAGAGCTCCCCAAAATGAGATAATATCGTATTTAAAGAGCTGGTGCCTCCAGTGTTCTTGTATAATCTCTGAGAAGATGCTCCCACTCTTTAGCGTTTCCAACACGTCGTCGGTTTTCTGAAATCCCATAGTAGTTGCAATTTTGGCAACTATACCCCCAAGGCTTACCAACATCGAGTTTCCTCCATGATGCGGTGTGGCGAAGAACGCCAGCCCAGTCGTGGCAACTTTGATTGGCGTATATTTAGGATTGTTATGTGCATTAATTAGCGCCTGCTTAATCAGTAGCCCACCTATACTGTGACCTAGAAACAGAATCGGTCTTGACTCAATATCTTCTCTCTCTATCCTTATAGCCTCAAGCAATTCGCTCGCTTTACCAATAAATGTATCCCTATCCTTCCCATACACTGCCGTGGAGTTATACTGGTATAGAAAGATGCGCGATTCGGGTAGGCTCTGAGGTAGGTCGTCGCGGAGCCAGAGGCGTCCTTTAGGACCGGAAGGGTTACGCCACGTATCCCAAGCATGGTCGCTGTCGTCCTTGCTTCGTGGATTTAGGCCGTGAACGGCGATGATGCTAGTCGTGTTAGTGGAGTCTTTAAAAGTGATGTCAAACACACTCAACTTTCGCTGCATTACTTGCTATGCTCTCAGCCTTTGGGTCCGGGTATAGCTGTCGCAGAGGCTTTGTCGCTCATGGCGTTAACCAGAGATCAATACCGAGTTTCTGACTTACCATTTTGATTCCCCTTCAACTGGGTCGATATCGCCAATGAAACACACGCTTCGTAACCAGAGAAATGTTGAATCGCTCAAGCTGGAAGGTTTGATGAACTGAAGAGTATTGTGGACGTTGCTGTGAAAGGAGCTGCGGTAGAATGCCAGAGCCTCGCTGCGCTTGCCAACGAATTATCAATGGTTGGTTAGAAACGCCAAAAGCTGAATACCAGAAATAGGACATACCCCTACCTGTTGGTTGTGAGAGGAGAAAAGACGTAGAACATATCAAATATAAACCAAACCATTCTCAACCGATAGGTTACGCATAAATTGCAAACCACTATACGGAGTATATCGTACAGACCTTTAGCAGAAGGCTGTGAGGTAAGATGTCTAGCAAATTCTTAGGTAGATTATAAGTTCACGTGCAGATTCCTAGAGCAGGGATTAAAATCTAAATTCAAATTTTAAGTTTTCAGACTGACACTAATTTCGACACTTACTGTACCCGGAGGAGGTTCGATCAAAGACAGTCTAATCAAGAGTGTTTGCAAAGTTTGCCATCGACGAAGGTCAGCAGTCAGGTGTCACATAATCAAATCAGGCAGCGGGAGGGACTAAAATGACTGGTCAGTCCCTAGCTTATAGCCTTGCGATATCAAAATCTACCACCTTTTCCAACATAAAATGCACCAATACCGTACAAAATGGAGGGAAAGAGACAGAAAAAGTTAAAGAAGCTATAGATGAGCGCTAAAGTTGCTCTCCACGTCTGAGCACTTCGTCCACCACCCTCTCACTAGTAGCCCAAAGCTCATCTGCCAGCTCATCGTTCTGGCCGTTCCCGATTGGTGTTTCAATCCTGGCATGGGGAACGAGGTATGCCCCCCTAAAAATATCCCTCTTCTCCCAGACGATTGGATTTGTTGCTGCGAATATAGAATTCATAGCTCCGGTCATCGGCGTCATTTTGCCTTGGAGAATGTGCTGCCTGCCGGGGCCTATCACCCTGATCGCACCATCTGAAGCAATAGTCGTTAGTATGGCCACTATTCGATGAAAAATTATCATACCTGATTTTATGAGTCCCGGGTGAAGGGAGACTGCGATGGCATCGATACCCGCAGCGTCAAATTTCTTTTGGAGTTTTCTTGCAAAGAGCAAGTTTGCGAGTTTCGACAGACCTACATTTATCGAATTACCTTAAACTGCTCATTCATTCTTCTTTGATTATTCTCTTTAATAATAGGGCCTTACCATAACGAGTGAAAGCCGCATCGCCATATGCAGTAGGTTTCATTTCGGCATTGAAGCTCGCCAAAGAGTCAAATCTAACGCCTAAAGGAAGGAGCCCATACACTCCACCTGAAACCTGAAAGCTCTGGTTAGTCTGCTTTTCTTTTTGAGCTAATATCTTCATACCATCACGACTCGCACACCTGGATTGGCCTGGGCAGTCTTTTTCAGAAGTGGCATCAGCCCCGTTGTTAGGACAAAAGGGCCAAGATGACTAGTGCTTGTCAGACAGAATCCTCCAACTTCAAATTGTATTTTAAACATACTTCGTAGTGAACGACACTGAAATTCCATCCGAATTGATATCTAAGGGCATTGAAAGCCTATTTTATTAGTAAAAATGGGTTAAGGGGTCGTCCTTAAACACACAAGGCAGCGTTGTTGACAAGAATATCAATTCTAGTCTCAGAGGCAAGAAGAAGCTCCACCGCCTTCTTAACGCCTCGTAGATCACCCAAATCTACAACGAAAGGAAGAAGTTTGTCTTCTCCGATTGATGGGTTCTCTTTTCTCATCTCTCGAATAGCTGATTCCGCCTTAAAAGTACTTCGAGCTCCGATATATACTTTGGCTCCTTTGGCTGCCATTTGGTAGGCTGTATGAAAACCGATTCCGCCTGCAGAGCTTTATAGTGGTCAGCTTCAGAATCATGGCAACGTGTAACACCAATATACTTTGCGCCTGTGACTAATGCTACCTTCCCACTCAAATCCGGGACCTCCTTATCCAAGGTCCATTTCTGTTTGTATCAGCAAATTTCAACAGAAATGTCGATAAATCGTTAGGGTACTAACCACTTCTTGGGCTGCCATGAATGATACTTTTACAGCGTATCGTAGAATTATGGCTTGGTCTTTTAATTAACCCAGGCTGATCTTATCAAAAGTACAGCAACGAGATAGTTTAAGGCTCAGGTGTGTTTACAGATTTTGCAAGTTGGATCGGCCTTTAGCTTTTTATATCCTGTAGCAGCTCAGACAAGTCCACAGCCCAAACGGCATGGCGAGCCGAGATTTAGGATGGCAAGGCGAACCGAAACATACAATTACTCAGCATTATATAGGCTGCATCAGCAATGTACTAACTAAAAAAAGAGAGCGGCCCCAGCAGCATCATCTCTCTCTACTTTTCTGCATTGAAAATTACATGCTATGCTATAGAGGATACTACCCCCAAATGCGTTTTATGGCCTCAAGATGGTGGGGCTAGAAGAAGCAAAGACGGCCGCAGAACCTAGACGTGGCTGCTGGACGTGTTTCCTTCGCCGAAAAAAGTGCCCTGGAGATGGCACTGAATGTTCTACTTGCAGGCGCCTGAATATTACATGCTACGGATATGGATCCAAACCAAAATGGATGATTGGTGGTATGGAAGAAATGGCGAGGCGAGGCGAGATACGACGGATAGTGAAGCATACAACGGACAAATTGCGCCAATTACGTGCACTAGTTTCCATTCAACAGCGCCAGCGACTCCATAACGTGAAGGAACCTCTAAGACGGCGTATAAGCCCAGCTTCGTTTGAGTTTGTGGAATCTGAAAATAGTTCTATGATTCAAGCGGCACAATCCCTTTCAATAACTTCTACTACCAATAAGAAAGATCATCCATTACTGTCGACTAATAGCAAACAGCGAAATCATGATCTACTGATGCACTATTGCACTGTAGTTTTTCCCCTTCAGTTCCCCTTATATCAGCCTTCGGTTGCAGAGGGGGGGACATCATGGTTCTCCAATTTCCTCTTGCAAACTACGCCGCTCTACAATACTGTTCTAAGCATTGCGGCCCACCATCAGAAGTCCCTTTCGAGATGCAACTCACCCGAAGCGGGAAGAACCGTCAATGAAGACGAAGATTTGTACCATATGGCACTAAAAGGTCTGCGAGAAGATATCCATAATTTGAACGCAAAGAGCGCTGCCGGTGGATTGCGAGATAGCCTCCAGGTCTTGGCCTGCATTGTCCAGTTGATCCTCTTAGAGGCAAGTACTTGCTCTCCACATGTCGCTATATACTGACAGCTGCATCTGAACAGGCTGTGAGAGATAGAACAGGAAACTGGCAGAAGCATATGATGGCAGCACCAGGACTTCACCCCTTCGTCTCAACTTATTGCACTTCACTCATAAGCTCCGGATGCACTCGCCATAACGAGAACCAAATCCTTGAACCTGAAAACAATACCCTTGATGACAAAGGGAAAGGGGAGACGACAGGCTCATCTCTAACTTATGTTGATCATGCTGCAATGGAATTCTTTAGTAGCGTAATATTATGGTTCGACATACTTGGTGCAGCATCCACTGGTCTGCTTCCACAGTATGAAAATATTTGCTCCGCTGCGTTTGGGGAGATAACCAGCAAAATCCAGCTTCAGAAAATAATGGGTTGTGAGAACTGGGCCATGGTCGCAATCCGAGAAATTGCCGTTTTGGACTATTGGAAAAAGAACAACAAGAAAGCAAGTAAACAAGACATGATTGAAAGAGCACTACCAACTAAGAGAAAGTTGGCTGCTGGAATTGCAAACTTATGCCGAGGACATTCTAGCACCACTATCAATCGTGGACGAGAAAATCTCGTTCGCCAAGTTACAAACACTTTTGCTAATGCAGCATGTGTTTATCTAAACACCACTGTGTTAGAGGCAGATCCAAACCTTCCTGAGATACGTACCAGCGTCTCAGATACTCTCAACGCCTTGCGTGATCTACCAGATCCTAATTATCTGAATAGTGTAGTATGGCCGTTCTGCATCGCTGGCTGTATGGCAAATAGGGAACAACAAAAGGCATTTGAGGATCTTGCAGAACAGGCTGGAGTTTGTGAGAGTAGGGGCGGGGGTTCCTGGAGAGCTTTGGAGGTGATGAAGACGTGCTGGGAGATGCGCGAGGTTAGTATAAGAGAGGGGAAGCCGGGGAAGGGATGTGACTGGGCATGTGCCATGAAGCAGCTAGGCCACAATGTGCTACTTGTTTGAATAGGAAACCTTAGTGAGAATACAAGTACTTCTCATACTCCATATTTGCCTGTTTTAGTTATCCACATATATGCCCAAGGCACGTACCGTCCCGTAAGAGGGTTACATTCCGAGTTTGGAGATCATGGTCTAAGCGAAATGCCGCGTCTCATAGAACCAACATTGTCGATTCTCTCTGTCACAAACAGCGGACGCTGCTTCGGTAAGCTGCATCACTTACGAAATAGGCTGTGCAAATCGATCGTCCCTTTAGACTTCCGCATCTTTCTTACAAACGAACGGTAAGCTTTCCTTCTCCCGGGCATGATTCGAAACACCGCAGGCTCTCCCATCCCCGGAAGAATTGTAGCCTACACATGCGCCACGGTGTGGTGTCCCAATCACCGTCTTGCGCGGCCGTCCAAACCAACTCGAACGGACGCATTCAACCAGACTGATTGGACAGCTAACAGTGCATCAGATTAAGGGGAGAGTCTGCGCCACGACGTGAGCCGGGCAAATGCTGCTGTGCAACCCATTGAACGGCACACCCTAGGAAAATCTAAACTAAGCCTATGCTCGTCGAAATGAGAGAGGCACAGCTATCATATCATATTGAGACCAGATCAAACCAACAAAAATTTGGCGCCGTCCCTTTTTTCATTTATTTTAGTCGGCTTTTCGCTCTTCTCATTCTTCTTTTCTTCTCCACATCTATTTATTTTAATTTTCTAACTCCGCCTTTTGACATCTTTCTTCGCGAAAGAGCCAATCTCTCCTTGCGCGACCTCTTCCGTCTGGAGCTTACAGTATTAGCTTACATCGCCGAGATTCTCCAATCAGCATCCATCTCAATCTCCACGCAAGCTATTGCGATAAGATAGATAGATACAGACAGCAGGACAGCACAGTAATGGCGTCTAACGAGTACTATCAGGGCCAAGGCCAGCAACAACAACCTCAACCTCAGGCCGGGCTTCACACTACGGGCAATCAGCAAGGCGCAGAGTGGATGGAACCCCCCAAGAGTCCTTGGGAACGCCCGCAGCAGATGCCTCCACAGCCTTCATATGATGGCCAACAACAACCCAAAGGGTATGAGGCGCAACAGGAAAGGGGACCGCCGGGTTATGGCTACAGTGGGCCGGGACAGCCACAAGTGGTGGTCGTCCAGCAAAAACATAGTGGGGAGGATGCCGCGTTGGGATGTTGTGCTGGGTGCACGGCGGCGTGTTGCTGCTGTGGATGTGTGGTGATGTGAGTGAGGGTTGCGACCGTATTGGGACGATGCTGTGATTACGGGACAGAAGGGGGTGAGGTGAGATAGATTAAGAAGATGGAATTTGGGATAGGTTCTGGGAACACATTGGATGATAGGTGAATGATTTGGCGTTGGTTATACTGTATAGTCAGAAACGATATCGGATGGGAATGGAGAAAAGAAATTTAGAAATTTGGTTACGTTTCTGTACCATACTGTATTACTACTTCTACTTACTGTACCTTCGTACAGTTATTTTTTCTCGTGCGGTTCAGACTACAGTATCAAGCCAAGCCCAGCCGCGGCGTCCTGCAGCCAGGACGGGAAACAGGGGGAGCAAAAAAGGGAGGGCCAGATTGCGAACAAGCCCAAAAAAGGCACTCCGTATTTCGTACAGCAGTACGGAGTTATATGCCACTTACAGCATACTGTACCCCGTACTGCGCACAGCGGATGTGCACAGAGAGGCCGAGGACAAAGTTTCTACGCCAAACCGTCCAGTCCAATAGCTGAAGCGAAGCGAGGGGGGACGGTATTGCAGTTGGAGTTATAGAGTTCTCCAGTACTGGACGGTTAACTCCTACTATAGAAGCGTCCCGTCCCAAGTTGGCAGGTCGCTAACCCGACGAGAAGTATTAATACATTGGGCGAGTTGTGACAAAAAACAACGTACAATTGCGCTAGATATTAATAAAAAAAACCCCTCAAGAACGGCATTGATATGCCCCAGGTTGACTCGGCACCTGCAAAGGGCCAACAGGGCCGCTGTTGGATGGCAGGCTGGAGCCCTGAAATGGGTTTGGAGCGTCTGGGTGTCCGTGGCTGGAAGGTTGGCCTCAGGTGCCAGGCCCCCACGTTTCACGTGCTGGCGACCCTGACTCGCTCTAATTGGGTCGTCCCCTGGCCAGTCTGGATCCCTATCATCTCTTATCAATACAATTACCTTTCCTTACCATACACGCGCCAGTATCTGTCCGATAAATCATATCCAATCCAATGCACTGCTTATTTAGATACTGTACTTCATAATACTTTGGGAGCTCTCTCGTTTTTTTTGTTTCCCTCCGATCCTTTCCCTCATCGCAATCCTCCAACCTCACACTCAGCTCTCAATTAACATCGAGGGAGCAACAACTGAACCTACCCCTGAAAAGGCGGTCACGAGATCACTTTGGTTGCTATCAAAAAAAAAAAAAAAAACCAAGGGACGGAAACAATACCCCAATGTCGTTCACACCCGATCCAGAATCGATCTCGAAAGAGAAAAATGAGGTGGTGCTTCCCGATGACAATATTCCCGTCACAGAAACAGAAAACGGGGAAGTCCTCAATGCCTCTGGCCATCGCGATCAGTTGGACAGACAGTATGGGATCTTGAGTATTTGCGGCATGGCTCTCACCGTAGACAACGCGTGGGTTGCGATTGGCACGTCGTTAAACGTTGCGATTTGTGAGATTTCCCACACCCCATGAGAAAATGTAATTGATTGATTCTAACTTGTGACAGTCAATGGCGGGCCACCTGGTGTCCTGTACGAGTTTTTGGTCGCCTGTTTCTACTATTCCTTCATTGCCGCTTCGCTGGCCGAGGTATATCATTTCCACCCGGTTGTCAAAAGGGGTATCCGTACTGACAAAACCATCAGATGGTTTCCTCTGTGCCATCATGCGGTGGTGTTTACCACTGGGCGACTCTGACCCCTGGACCGAGAGCTGGCCGCCCTCTTGGATTCTTCACTGGATTCATCAACTTTTTCGGTTGGCTCTTTGACCTCGCATCAATTGTGTACATCATGTCCGAGCTTGTGATCCAAATGTACAGTCTGTACCACCCCGACTACATTATTCACCCGTGGCACATCTTTATTGTTCTCCTGTTGATCACCTGGATTTGCATTGCCGCCACAATATTCTTCAACAAATTTCTTCCTTACCTACAGCAATTCGGATTGTTTGTTGTGTTGGTTGGTGGACTTGCTACTATTATTGTTCTGGCTGCAATGCCCAAGCAACATGCATCGAATTCGTTTGTCTGGGGTGATTGGGAGAACAACACGGGCTGGCCAAGCGGCTTCGCATTCGTAGCAGGAGTTTTGAATGGAGCGTTTACCATCGGTACTCCTGATGCAGTAACGCACATGGCAGAGGAGGTCCCGCACCCCAGAAGAGACCTTCCAAAAGCGATCGCCGCGCAAATCGGCCTCGGATCATTGAGTATGTACTCCCGGTCCCTCTAAAACTAACAGCCGAGACAATTCTCTAACATTGCGTTTGCGTAGCCGCATTCCTATTCGCCATTACACTTTTCTACGGTATCACCGACCTTGATGCCGTATTGGCCAGCAACGGCTCGTTTCCCCTCGCAGAAGTCTACATTCAAGCCACCGGCAGCACTGGCGCTACTTTCGGGCTCCTCTTTATTATCTTCCTGTCCCTTGCTCCCTGCTTGATCGGCACGTTCCTCACAGTCGGACGAACATGGTGGGCTCTATCTCGTGACAACGCAACGCCATTTTCAGGCTTCTTCTCCAATGTCAATGAGACGCTCAGTTGCCCCATTCCGGCTACGATTTTCACTGGCATTATGACTACTGCTTTCGGGGCTATTACGATTGGTAGCAAGGCAGCTTTCTCCGATCTCGTCGGATCATTCGTTATTCTCAGCACGACGTCATATGCCCTAACTATCGCGGGGCATTTGTTCTCCGGCCGCAAGAATCTCCCTCACGGACCATTCTGGATGGGTAAATTCGGGGCCCCAATCAACGCCATTGCACTCATCTGCATCATCTTCTTCAACGTCTGTTTCTGCTTCCCGTATGCGCTACCGGTAGCCGTCCCCACGATGAATTACAACAGTGTGATCTTGGTGGGCGTGGTGTTTTTGACGGCCGTATGGTGGTTTATACATGGAGCGCGGAATTACGAAGGTCCCAAGCTGGCAGGGTTCATAGAAACCGAGGATGGCGTCATGTTGGCTGCTACAGAGAAGTAGGAGCCTGATTCTGACTTAGAATTATTGTTTTGTTTTCTCCAGAGGCGGCTAAGATTGAGATGTAAACGTACTATATGAAATACCTCTATATAATACTCGTCAAATAGACTAAAGACCTAGTTTCTATTCTGCCTACCAACCTCTTTCTTACTTTTCCAAAGTCTCCCTTTTCCAAAGCCCCCCTTTTCCAAAAATTCTATTACAGAAAAAAACCCTTTAATTTGACAAGTAATCCTCTAGCAAATTACTAATCATATTTCATACTTTTTTGCCATATTGTTACGTACCGATATGTTTTGATTTATTACAAAATATTTATTTCTAATTTTGAATTGCAGGTATTATTCATAGATTACCGAGGCCCACTTTTGTAATCGTTTTGCCTACGGTACTTACTAGGTCGTTATGTTTTTGCGTTAGTGTACACTTACTTAAAATTACGTTTAGCCTCTTTTTTCCCATTCCTATCTTTCAGCCTTATCAAGCGGGAGATCATTTTTTATTTATCTCCTCTGGAGACTTTATTATTTCTATCTAATCTTCGCCACTATCAAACCTTCCTCCGAAACTCCCCCCAAAAAAAGAGCATCCGTATTTCCGGTCGAAGATAAATAACCCTCGCGCCTATCATGGCCATCTGTCCAGAAGAACAAATGTGGCCCTATCGGAGCATCGCAGCGCAGCAGCACAACGCGTTGCAGAATTTTCAGCCGCATTCCCGCGCATGTGTGATGAAAATTCACCGGTAAGCTTACAAGAACAGATTAACAACGCTAGGATAAGAATACCATATCGTGCAGGGACGAAAAAAGCAAGAAGGATTTTGACCTTGAGCCTCAACCTAGCGAGTTTCGAGCCTTTGGAGCCGCACCCAATCGTTCCCCCCCAATCGTTTCCAAATTTAGCGACTCTCGCGCGAAGGATCCTGGCCTGGCCACCCCACCTCCCTCTCAGCCTCATCCGTCGCGAATCCTTGGCCGCTATATCTTCACGTCTTATTCTCAATTAACTCCTTTTTTTTACGAATTCTCTTTCTTTGCTGTTTAATTCATTTTCCAAACTTATCGCAATCCGAAAAGGTTTTTGCGTTGTTGAAAAAAAAAAAATCTTACTTTTTTTTTCTCATCACTCTTTCACTTACACAAACCACTACCGCTACCACTACCAAAATTCCAAAAATGGGTGTCCCAACAGAAAACGAGAAAGCTCACTCCGCAACAGCCCAGTCGCAATTCTTTGAAGTCACACTAGGCGGAGAGCAAGAGCAGCACCGCTCCACGTCCTCAGACGCGAGCTCTATGTCCGCGCCGCCGCCATACCAATTGCCACAGCAGCCGTACCCACAGCAAGCATTCGCCCAGCAGAATGGCGGCTACAAACAGCCGCAGCCTGTCCCCCAGGGTTACATCGCTCCGGGTCAAGTTCAGTACAGCCAAGGCATCCGGGGAGGTTACGACAGCCAAGGCAGAAAGGTGGTGGGGTTCGGAGAGAACGTTGTCTATGTCACTGATGAGAAGCGGGATAGGGAAAATCAGGTCTGTGGCTTCTGCGCCGGCTGTGCGGGCGCGTGTGCATGCTGCTATTGCGTCATTATGTGAGTTATAAAAATTAAAAGGGTTTGGTTTAAGGTGAAGAGAAGTGGGAATTTGATAAATGGGCCACGGAACAGCGGGAAAGGGGAAAGGTGCATTGCAAAAGGCGTTTTGGAGGAGAATAGGTGTTTTGGAAAACTAGGCCTTGTTTGAAACAAATATAAAATTCTGATGACTACAAACAACTTTTGCAGTATTTCCTTTGAGTGTATTTGTGAAATGAGCGGTGTGAGTCTTTCTGAACATTCAAAACTCAAAATTCAAACCAAAAACTAAAACCCAAAACCCAAAAAATTATTTTTCAAGAGATGTTGAGAGCTTAATAAGCATAGCAATGACAGACACACTTGCATAATACTATATACAAAAACAAACTAGCCTTTTGTGTATGCCAGAGGTAACAAACAGTGACTGACCTCAGGGGTCAGGGGTAAAATCACAACTCCCGTGACCAGCCTTGCCACGTGGACCCACGTGGATGCGACATGCAACAAAGAAACAGAAAAAACAACATAAGGGCAATTGCGGTCAAGAGACCTCCACATATGCTACTAGCCGTGGCAGAGCTTGAGAGGAAGGAAGAGAGATGGTGTGAAAGAAGAGGAGCTGCCATGACGAGCATCTTGAGGAGGGCGGTAGTACCGCGACAACGAACTTCCACTGCCTGGCTCTCAGTGAGAGAAGGTTCTTTCCCTGGGTCATCTGAGCAGACTCCACGAGAATTATAACTTTGAAGAAGCGCAGCATGCATTCACAAGTTGACAAGCCTTTATGTGGAAGACGCGAGGAGGGTAAAGCTGTCTTCGAGTCGGCATGACTTGCCGAAAGTGGGCATTGAAACACGAACATGGTGATGCCCAACGGTGAGTCTAAGGATTGAAAGGGTGAATATTAAAAAAGGAGATGGGCTGGGCACCAGGGTGTGTTAATGTCTGCGAGAAGCCGTCGCGGAAGACTTTGTATGGACATCAAAAAGAAAAATAATCGCTTCGTTTAAAAAGGCTACTGGGTTGGATATGGTAACTTAGGGTGCCAAAACAAACATAAGCGAGAAATTCTGTAACTGGAATTATATAGTTTCGCAGTCGCGAGTTTGTCACTCGGCCCATGTGGTGCTGTATCAAGATATTTGGATATGCGAAAGCTAAGAGACTTTAATGGCTCTCAAAAGCAGTGGCTCTCAAAAGCAGAGTCTCTAATATTAGCTGCTCTATAAAGGACGCGTTAGGAGTGTGCGGGGTCTCTTCGAGGGTTGAGATTGATTGATGGATTGATTGAGTGCGTGGGGTATGGCCAGTTTAATTGTGGCTGATTCCAGACCTGGTCGTCTCAGCTGAATGGTTCACAACTTCAGATGCCAATAAATAGTAGCCAGGCCCGGCATATTCAAAGCTGAATGTTGAACCCTTTTAGGAACGAAAATGGCAGCTTGCTCGTTCAGCACCAATTTCGATGATTACTCCACTAGTGACTATTACTGGGAATTTTTAAATGGCACAACAGCGTTTTACAATTTCACAGACGCAAGCCAAACAAGTTGGTGGTGTGTCTGCCCCTTCAATGGAGATGCAGATATTGCTGGACCCGGCGTAAGGCCTGTTTTGCGTTTGAATTGCCGCTCGAGACACTAATCTTGTCAAGGTCATGACCGGGTTTCTTGTGACCGCATGGATCACTTGTATCGTAGCCGCCATTGACGCATATTGCGGGTTTTCGAAAAGATGCGTCGACCGTATTTCCAAATCGGGGACGAAAGATGTGGATGAAGAGTTTCAAAAGCTGGTGGATCGGGTCGTTTCATTTGGCCTTCCACCAGACTTTCATACCAAACCCGTAAACGCGATCGCAGCCCTCCAAATCTTAGTCCACAAGCTACGTCTTCGAAAATTCGTTGTAGGCATCCTTAGTGTGTTTCGACGGGAGAGAAGAAGGACCCATTATTTCGCAAAGCTCACCCTCGATATTTTGTGTGATGTTCAACTTATTACAGGAACCTCCATTCTCGTCGTGGGCTTTGTTCAGATCAACACCATGACATTTTATCACCAACAATTTGTAATAAGCTACTGGTGGTTGACATTAAATTCATTCTGGGCTGCCAGAACTGGTGATCTCAATCAGAGTAATGAAAACGGCGACTGGCACTATTGGTCCAGGAATTTAGCAATTTTTGTGACTATTGTTCTATCGGCCGTGTACGAGGTAATTGTTGTTCCCCGGCAGGCAAATAGATCGACGCCCCAGCAGATAAAAGGATCAAACTGGAACCCTCTCAAAAGTGGATTTTGCTTTATTTCACATGACAAATCCGCATATGACCAGCAGTATTTATGGATTGCTGGCTTGTTCCTTTACGCCAGCTACTTATTTCTTGTTTTGATTTCCGGTATTCTGTATTATCTAGGAGTCTGGCCTAGCTCTGCTGTAGATCGTGATCAGACTTGGATGGACAAAATCTCGTCAGACATGACCAAAAGGGAGAAGACTTATCGAGGATGGTACAAAGAGTGGGAAAGAAAAAAAACTTCCTCAGAACCTGTACCTCAACAAGCTTTCGAATTATATAAGAGTTCTACCGAAAATAGTGGGACGCATACAGACCCAGTTAGCCAAGATGCTACAAAGTATGATTTCTACAACGCGCGCAATTGTCTCTTGAAACAACTACTCCAAGTACCTCTTGGGATTTGGTGGCTCTTTCGGAGATTTTTTGCTCTTTTGGCTTGGGGCGACGATCAATCCATTGTCCTGGTCCTTGCATATTGTGGATTCGCAGCTTGGAGCTCATACGACATCATCGACATAAAGAAGTCTAATACGTATTTGGTACAGGGTGAGTCATCTTGGGGTTTTGGGCAGGTACTTCCTGTCGCCTTAATAATGTTAATCTTTTTAAACATTCTTGATGCCGTCAAAGGTAGGTTAGTGTCTCCTCTAATCACTTACTTCAAAGATACCAATCTTTTTGGCAGAAGCTCGATCGACCACAAAGGTTGAGAAATTGGGCAAGTAAGTCTCCAATAAATGGTAGACACAAATCAAGTTGTAAACAATACATGAGACCACAAGCTCTAAAGTTCAGAATGACGATATAACTAAGAAGGAAATTGTCCTTGACATGATTGTTACCTCAAAGAGAGCAACACTTTTAAAATTCTTCAACTAAAGGCATTTACAATATGCACTAAGAGAGATGCTCTTGGCATGCAACACCATTTTGCAAGGCTCCCCGCAATTCCTGTTTAGGTTAGATAAATGCTCCTTGGCATATATAAACACTGGGCAGCTAAGTAAGTAGGGAGGTCAGGCGGCCTCGCTTATTCTGGATAATCAAATAGGAGAACCATTCCAGAAAACAGAGTCCAAGGTTGCTTAATTCCGCGGCAGCCACACCTGGATGTTGAATTATCTGTAATTCTTTTGGCGATAAAATATCTAATGAATGTGTACAAGTTAAAGATTCCTAAAGCGCAAATTACTTGAGTGGCTATCAAGCTAATGCCTAAGTTAACTACTCTTTCATTCTCCTACTTAACTATCTTCAATGCCAACTTTTTTTAAAGTTCTCATATTATCATTCTTACTATTTAGGTGCTCTTATCGATATTCTCCTAGGATGTTCAAACATTGTGGTTCCCGATTGCAGCACAACAAATTAGCCTAAAAACTTACTGTCACGCTGCACTCAATTTCCATATTGCATTATGATTCAGGCGAAGCGAGATTATAAAGAATTATCTCTAGTTAGTTTATGGTATTGTTTTAAGGCCAAGAGATCAGAAGGTCATATTGTGGCCCTAATTTTACTAATCATGTCTTTCTCTCCCAATTCTCCATCAAACAAAATTTGGCAACTATCTTGTTGTCAAGATAAATCAGCATGCTTATTCTCTCCTTTATTAATATCACTTGCAGAGTCATCCTCTTCAAAGGTATATTTGTCGAGGCAGTAGGGTGTTGGAGAGATTCCAACTGTTCTGGGCCATCTTCTGCGGCTTTTAGTGGTAGTTGGGATAAGTACAATTACTCTCCGTCGAGCCGAACTGTATTACCTAGGACCGTTTTCTCACCCGGATTCGACAAGATATCGGATTTTCCGGGTCCTGCAAAACTTTATAGGAATGGATCCGAACTTATTTTTGATTTTGGACAGGAAGTTGGGGGAATTGTTACAATTATTTACAGTGCTCAAGGCAATGGTGGGCTGCTAGGACTGGCGTTCTCCGAGGCAAGAAATTGGACCGGTCAATGGTCAGACAGTTCGAATTCATATTTCACTAAGGATGGTGCTATTTATACAAACATTACAGCAGCCTCACAATCAAAATATAGTATGCCTCTTGCAAAGCTTCGTGGGGGTTTCCGCTATATGACCCTCTTTCTTGAAACGACAACCGATGTTGATGTTTCAGTTCATATTGTAAATATCACGTTGGAAATTTCTTTTGCGCCAACTTGGTCTAATCTACGAGCTTACCAAGGGTATTTCTCGTCGAGTGACGACTTGCTTAATCGAGTCTGGTATTCTGGTGCTTATACTATTCAGACGACTTCTATTGCCGCTACTACAGGGCGAGAGTATCCTATCCAAGATTCAGGTTGGATGAACGATGCGAACTTGTATCCAGGGGCTATCAATCCTACTCTTTATGTGGATGGAGCCAAGCGTGATCGTATTATATGGACTGGGGACCTTTTAGTCGCTATTCCTAGCATTCTTATCAGCACTGGAGACTGGGAAGGTGTCAGAAATACTCTCGATGATTTATACAGTCATCAAGTAAGTAATCACCTAACTGTCTGTTTTACATCGATTCGTTGACGTTTGATAGTTAAGCACCGGGGAGCTTCCATTTGCAGGCCCGGCAGCAGATTTCTACAGTTCAGACACGTACCACATGTCAACTATAATCGGAACTTACGATTACTTCTTATTCAGCAATGATAAACTTTGGCTAAGCAAGATTTATTCTCAATACCAAGCTGCAATGGCATTTATTATAGGAAAGATAGATGGTACAGGGATGTTGTATGTGACCGGGACTAATGACTGGGGACGTCTTCGTCAAGGAGGATATAATACGGAGGCAAACATGCTTTTATATCGAGCTCTTATTTCTGGGAGCCAAATAGCAACTTGGTCAGGAGACTCGACACTTAGTTCAAACTGGTCCTCTCTAGCAGCAACTTTGAAAGCAGTAGTGAACCAAAAGAATTGGGACGCCAAAGCAAGGTATCTATCCCGCTATCTTTCTTTAAACACAGCTGCCACTAATGTCAGATAGGGCATTTAAAGATAGTGATACAGACGGAAGTATTTACCCTGAAGATGGAAATAGCTTGGCCCTTCTTTTTGGTGTCGCCTTGGACTCTAACGTCCAGTTTATATCCCAGCAACTAACTACAAACTGGGGTCCCATCGGTGCAATTTGTCCAGAACTGCCTGACAATCTTGTTGGTTTTATTCAATCTATCGAAGTCAAAGCGCATTTTGCAGCTATAAACGCATCGCGTGGGCTTGATCTCATTCGGCGTGCTTGGGGGTGGTACCTTGACAATCCTTATGGCACAAAGAGCACATGTATTGAAGGGTATCTTGCAGATGGAAGTTTTGGTTACAGAGCGACGTCAGGATATAATGGTGATTATTCATTTACGAGTCATTCACATGGCTGGGGCACTGGACCAACTCATGCCCTGACTGCGTATGTGGTAGGATTGACTATTACACAGCCTGGAGGCAGTCAATGGCATTTAGCTCCCCAATTTGGCGATTTGAAATATGCTGAGGCTGGATTTACCACCCCGATGGGAATATTTCGCGCCAAGTGGTCGAAAGGCGCAGATAGTGGGTACACTATTGTGTGGACAGCCCCTCCTAATACTATGGGAAGCATCATGTTATATGATAGTGTCATTGGGGATCAGTTGCCGCATTTGGCTATGGATAACAATCCCATGCTATTGCAGAAGAGTGACCACAAATCAAACATGTGGGTGATTTCAGTCAATGGAGATGGTACCTCACATTCTGTAGACATATCTTTCTGAGAGCGATGATATTTTGTCTTCTTTTATACGAATTACAAATAACGGAATGAATCAAACATATTGTGAGAAAAAAAATATTTATTAAAACAAGATTATATCAAGCTTTACTTCTGATTCCTTGCTTGTTTGAAACGCAGTGCCTTTTCAAATTTACCAATTCTGTTGAACGGATCAGCCAAAGGTCTATATAAATCCTCACTTCTTCCACTTCCTGCGGCAGTTCCAGGCTCTCACAATAGTCTCTTCTTTTCTCAGCCTAGCGAATTCACGCAACCTGCCATAACGTTTATCATCCACATCTGAATTGTTCACGGCTCTCAAAGAACGGACAGGAGGTATATCTGCCTGGTCGCGACCATCCCAAATATAATGAGTTTGTAACTGCGCCTCCACTATTTTTGTTACTTTCCTCTGGCCTCTCCAATGAGGCCCACGCAGCTCATATGTAGTCTTCTTAGGAGCATCCCTGACACTCCTTTCCAAAAAAGCTTTATGAATAAGAAATACAGCTTCGACTTTTGAATCCCAGCGGGCAATTCTTCCGACAGCTGCGCCCCCGAGCCCCTCCTTATGATCCCAGGCTACAATGAGATACTTAACCCGCTGCAAATCTGGAATTTCGAAAGCCCGATGAACGTTTAGGATATCCTGTGAGATGACAAGACAGTCTTTGTGGAAGTTAAATGGAATTTGTGGTGGGCTAACCGGCATCCCGCAATAGTAGATGGCGAAAGATAGTTGTCGATCTCTCAATGCCGCCTCTCGGAACTTATAGCTTACATGGAACGATGATTCCATAAGGGCTCGAAGCCCAATCTCTGGCGTAATTTTTGGAATTTTCAGAGGCCATATCATTCTAAGCCTCAGTCCGGAAAACGCGAAGCTGAAAATCTTTAACTGGAGTTCGTCAGGTAAGTCGGTGAATCGATGGAATGTTTGAGATTCGTGGTTCTTGGGTTTAAAAGAGGGTGTGGAGCTTTTCAGCTGTGTCGAAAATGACTTTATAATGGTTGTGAAATTCTTATGGGTGGATTTTTGGGTAATCTTTTTGCTGGGGTTCAGGAGTTCTTCCTTCGACCTTTCTTCTTTTGTAAAGAAGGCACTTCGCCTTGCCATGGCAAGAAATAGGCAGCAGACAGGTCCAAGGACCTCATCTGTTTTTAACGAACTCAAAACCGAAGCAATCGAGATATAGAACGAACCCACTAGTAGGAGTACGATAAGTATGATTATTATCAATATTCAGGCCATTCCAGATCTTTTCACCTTGAGGTGGAGCCGATACTCTTGGACCTATCAACATCTCCAGAACCTCGCTACCCGCTAAATTATCTCTTGGTAACAAATATAACTAGGCAAGGTTTGAATCATGAACTACTTCTTATAAAATATGGAGTGATGGGTAGTCATGGCTTAGTTAGCCCTGAGCTAGATACTTGGTGCGTGATGCTTATTTGCATCTGACAGCTATTATTTTTCTGATGATGAATCAACACTTCGGCAAGGCGTTCCACTTATTATAGTTCTAACCAAACCGACTTTCACATAGAATATGTCATCTATGTAACTTGTTTTATTCCGTAGGACTCGGTTTCTAAGGTATAACATATGTACTTACATGATTAAGAATGCTACTTGAATATGCTTTCCTAGTTTGATAATGCGGAGAAATAGGTGCAATGGAAAAGAGGAATTCATGTTTGCTCTAACTGGAAAGACCTGCACCGTGAATCGAGCCTTTGAGTGTAGTATGGTGATTATGTTCAATTATACTAAGGATAAAGAGAATTTAATATCCTCGCCTAGTTTTTATATGCAAAGTGAGATATTGAAGTAAAATAATGACCGTATAAAGAAAAGGGTATTGTTATTGATGATCCAGCCCAAAAGATATGCACGCAGCGCAATGCAACAATCAAAGATAAAAATAAACAGACGAGCATTTCGAACTCCCAAAGTGATTCTCACACACACTCCCCAGCGCCATACTTATCCAAGCACCCCCGACCCCCCTGACCCCCCTTTCCCTTGTTGATTCCAACCATTATCACACCCCGCCTTTCCTAAACAACCTTTTAGTTCCACCAATTTTATCCATTTCTCCAAAACTTGTTTTCCTCTGACTCTCTTTCAACTTCTCTCTCCTCTCCTTCTCTGCACTAGCTAGCCTAACCTTCTCTTTCATGCTCTCTACCCATTCCTGGTCCTTCTCACTAATTGCAACCTTCTTACCCTTCGGCCCTGCCAACCCCAATGAACTATCTTCATCGGTCCAGCTAAGTCTCGAGCTGCTCCTAGCAGAGTATGATGGGCCAGTTCCGCTTGCAGAACTTGCTTCACTGCCCGCTGCTGAGGGAGGGGTTTCGAACGGATGACGGTTAGCGGATGGCAGTGGTGTTGAAGGGCTACGAAGGTCGCTGGAGCGGAAGGAAAATGGCTCAGATTCGCCAACGGATTTGCGAGTTTTTCGGACGTTCAGACTGCTACCTGGTCTATCCATGGGTCTTTCCATTACACTTTGAGGTCGGCTCACGGGGGTTGATCTCCCGTTTCCACGTACGGTGGCATTGGATGAGATTGTAGAACCAGTTGAAGCAACTCTTGAGGGCAGGTCTTGAATTTCGACTTTGTCGTTGTCAGCTGCTGTCCTGCGTCCATGATGACTAGCGTATTCCTTTAGGTATTCCCCAAGGTCAGCCCATCCGCCCCCAACACGCACCATGACACGTTCGCCATGCTCGCCGACTAGTCGGACAAAAAGCTTGATTGGTGCTTCGCCGGTAGAGCGAGAGAGATGATATAGTTTGATTTCCGGATTACCCGGAGTTCTAGAGCGTTGGGTAGTTTTTGAGAAGGCGGGTGCAAGTGTGAATGAGGGTGTTGGAGCTCGTGAGTAGGAAGAATAAGTACTGTAATTGCTCATACTTGAAGTAGACCGAGCAGAGGGAGTAATTGAGCGACGGGTCTTCTTTGGGTGCAGGGTACCTGACTTGGTAGGAGCAGATTCAAGTTCCGAGGTAAGGTGAATACGTGCAGGTATTGATTCCAGCAGTGAGCTAATCTGTTTCTGCAATTGTTCGTCGGAGCCCGACTTTTTGGGGCTTGAAACTAGAGGGGCAGAGGAAATGTCGACATTATCGAGCAGAGGTGGCTCCAGAGGTGTTGACGGTTCTGTGGAATCTGAGTCCATAAAATCGGGGCCCTCTAATATCAGACGTCGATTTGCTTTTACTGAAATAGAAGGCGGTGACCCAGGAGGCGTATAATCATGAGATATTCTGTTACGCAACCCAACACGGCCAGTTGAGGGCGAGTCTTCATCGACTTCAGGAAATGGCTCCAATACGCCACTTGCTGATATGGGTGTCGTTAAAGGAGAAGATGGAGTGCCGTCAGCATGTTCAGTTGTTATTGTTGGAGTATCAGATGAAAAGCTTTCCATACGTGGGATTGAAATATGCTTGAGTTCAGTGTTAATCCGAGTCATCGAAGGTGTGTGAGAGAGAATGGGAGCATTTGTATCTGTTGCTTCAAACTCTTCGGATACCTTTTCACATACTTCACATGTGCCATCAGAGCCAATCTCAGGTTGTTCCGCCGCCTTCTCCCTCGCAATGAATGTCTTTTCCTGACCTGGCTCGGCCGGTTCTACGAGTAGTTCTGTTGGCGTCCGAAGATCTTCACTTGTCGGCGACATCTGTTCAAAAGTGGCCGTGGGTGGTACACTTAACGGCAATTTTGAGGGAGACATTGATTCATTCGATTCGATTCGTGGCAAAGTACTTCCGACTGGGGAGAGCACGGGCTTGAAGTATTCGGCTGGTTCTGCCTCGTGTATTTCAGGAGAAGGGTCCGATATTGAATAACCGGACACCAAAGACGTGCTCCGCGCATGGCTTGGGATGACTGGGTATTCTTGGTCCGGATCGAACCGATGCTCATGATAACTTCTATCTTCGTCCTGAGTTGCAGGATCAAGAGTCCCTACCAAATCTGATACTTCGACGACAGTCCAGTCTTCATCACTTATATCTTTGGATCTTGCTGAATTTTCGCCTCCCCCACCATCCGTGAGAGATGACCCTTGAGAAGGGTCGATTGCTGAACCATCAGAGGGATTTTGGGTTTCCTCGGGCAACAAGGCGTATTCTATAGATGATACATCGGAAGAATCAAAGCGTTCTTTATTGTTAGCCATTTGGGACGACCGAACATTTTCTAATTCATGGCTGAAGCGTGGGACTTCATGACTTTGAGAATCTTCCACTGGGTCCGAAATATGCGGACGCTCTGGAGACCTTGCAAGGGTTCGAGGAGGAGAAGCGCCATCAAAGCGAATTGGCGAAGCCAAGCCACGCTCTGGTTTTTGAGAATTGTTAGCGGGGTGTTTTGCAGACACCAATTCACTATTATTTTGCTGAGAGTTGCCAACGCCCAACATGAGGCTTGAATTTCGCTCTGAGTCCTCGCTATTGTTACCATCAAAGAGACTGTGAGCAAACTTTCGAGGCGAGTTGTTTTTAGCTGACTTGGCCAAAAGACCTGCGGTTGCTAAAGCAGCCCCAGCGATGTAGGCAGAGATGGATGCCGTTGACGCTGTTGAATCCGCCGATTTTTCGCTAGCCACTTGCTCATCTTCACGTCCAGCATTTTCAATGGTGTTGGGAACTGGGCTGTTGATGGATCCCGCATTTATATTTTGACCGGGCTGCTCTTTGATATCTTCAACAAGGCCTCCATACTTCATCTTGTCCTGTGGGACTTCTGATGTATCGATTTCGGTTTCCTTCGTATTTCGAAGAACTTCAGATGTTACGAATTCACCAGTTCCTGCGGCATGCTGTGTCTGCTTATGAATAATTTCCACATTTTGTTCAGCTATCCGGTTAGCGATTTCGGCCGCCTTCACTTCAGCCGCTTCCTTTTCGGCGACGAGCCTGGCTGTCTCAGCTGCAACAGCAGCAGCTTCTGCTTCCTTCTGAGCCAGTCGATCAGCTTCCTCTTTCGCCTTTCTTTTCAAATCTTCTAGCTCATCAGCCTCTCTCTGTGCTTGTATTCGAGCAGCCTCCTCTTCTGCCCTTCGTTTCGAGGCTTCCAACTCTTTGGCCGCTCTCTGTAACTTTATCTGAGCAGCTTCTTCCTCCTCTTTTCGTCTGGCCATTTCCACTTCTTCTGCCTCCCTCTGGGCCTTCATTTGAGCAGCTTTCTCTTCAGCAGCTCTTTGCCTTTCAGCCTCGGCTTTTTCCAGTGCCTCTTGAGCAGCCTGCTCCTCCGCCATTCGCCTTGCGAATTCAGCTTGCTCGACTTCTTGAGCTTTTCTTCGAGCAGCCTCTTCCGCAATTCGTCTTGCTTCTTCGGCTTCCTCAGCTTCTTTCTCAGCCTTTCTTCGAGCAGCCTCCTCTGCAATTAGTCTTGCTTCTTCGGCTTCCTCAGCTTCTTTCTCAGCCTTTCTTCGAGCAGCCTCCTCTGCAATTAGTCTTGCGAATTCAGCTTCCTCAGCTTCTTTCTGAGCCTTTCTTCGAGCAGCCTCCTCCGAAATTCGTCTTGCTTCTTCGGCTTCCTCAGCTTCTTCCTGAGCCTTTCTTCGAGCAGACTCCTCTGCAATTAGTCTTGCTTCTTCGGCTTCTTCAGCTTCTTCCTGAGCCTTTCTTCGAGCAGACTCCTCTGCAATTAGTCTTACTGCTTCGGCTTCCTCAGCTTCTTCCTGAGCCTTTCTTCGAGCAGACTCCTCTGCAATTAGTCTTGCTGCTTCGGCTTCCTCAGCTTCTTTCTGAGCTTTTCTTCGGGCTGCTTCTTCTTCCATTCGTCTTGCAGCTTCCGCTTCCTCCCATGCCTTTCTTTGAGCAGCCTCCTCTGCCATTCGTCTTGCTGCTTCGGCTTCTTCAGCATCCTTCTGAGCTTCTTTTCTTCGAGCAGCCTCCTCTGCAACCAGTCTTGCTGCTTCGGCTTCCTGGGCTTCTTTCTGAGCTTTTCTTCTGGCTGCTTCTTCTTCCATTCGCCTTGCAGCTTCGGCCTCCTCAGCTTCCTTCCGTGCTTTCCTTTGAGTAGCCTCTTCCTCCGCCTTTCTTCTCGCGATCTCGACTTCCTCGGCTTCCCTTAACTTCCGGGCGTCTTCCTCTGCTTTCCTTGCCTTAGCTATGGCGATCCACTCCCCTTCTGTGACCTTTCTATCGCCAGATACTACCCATTCCCCATAATTATTTTCAATAGCTTCCATTCTATCCAACCAACTATCAGGGAGGGTATCTTCTCTCCCCTCCAATGTATCCAGCATGAAGTCCAAATCTTGGCCCAGAGTCGTAACTTTTTCTTGTAGTATATCTCTCATAATCCCAAAAGTCTCTCGGGATAAGGTCTCGGAATTCTGCTGTCCATCTCCTTGCCTGTTACTGTATCCGGGGCTACTGATCGCGTTCCAGCCGCTTTTCAAAGCAATTTCGGCATCATCCAGTGCGACAAGTAGAGGAGGTACCTTTCTCAGCACTGAAAGACGTATACTCCATACATCCATCAACCTTGTCAATCTGCTCAGATTGGGCAAGGCTTGTAACACCGTTGCTGTAACAATTGCCGTGAAGTCCTCCATCCGTGTGTAAGAAGCAAATAGACTAGGCATAGGCGCATTGGACGCAGATGAAGAAGGGCGAGATTTCGAAGAGAAGTGTGTATCCAGGACTTGGCGCTTGATTTCCTCCACGTTCAACTCTTCCATGTCTGCAGTGATTTCATCAATTCTATTCTCGTAGCGCTCAAGCTGAACTGAGAGGAGGCTGCCGATATACTCTTCTTCGATCCCTCCGCTATTCCTCATATGCTCGCCACCATTTTGATAGAGATTGGAGTCGGCGATTGGCTCCGAGAGCCTCCTCCTCTTTGCGGCTGGAACTTCGAAGCCCATGGAGCCACCTTCGGCTGGCCACGGCCATTGTGACAGCTCGTCAACCCATTCTTGTATATTCTTCGAGGCCAAGGCGGCACGGAGACCGAATGCTCGTTCGGAGGCGGTAGCTACATCGATGCTAGCTTTTAATCGGCCAGAAGGGCTTGTGAAGGCTTCGAGAGTCGTCGCCGGAGTTAGATCAGACAGTAAATCGTCTGCGAGGCGCTGTCGAGTAGGAGATCGGGAGGGAGTGTGCGCATGTATCTGCGGTGGCGCGATTCGGGGGACAGAGGGTGTTAGAAGAGGTGATTCTTCCATGGTTTTTGCTGCGTGTTAGTACTATAAGTCGTGGTGTCGATTCGGCGCATTGCTCAGCAAGACGGGAAGAGCGAAGAGTCTGAATCTGGAACGAGTTCGAACATGATACTGGAATAAAATAGATAGTGTTGAGGCGGTTTGAGCTTTCTTTTTATTACCGCCCGATGATCAGAACGGCTGCGTGCAGCATGGCTGAATTTTGAAAAGCTGGTGTCTAAGACATATGAAAAGTGATGGACTTTAAAGAGTTGGGCTAAAGCGACGCATCGCCAATGTTGAAAGGAATATTAATGAGTGTCATGTAATAGGAAGACGGAAATATTGTACAGGGAGAGTTCGCGGTTGACGACGTGATGCAGGTAGATTCGCTTCCTGGGCGATCTTTATGCAGCCGGCCACTAAGGTTATTAAGTACAGGGGGTCTGGAGCCATATGGGGAAGAGGGAAGGACAGGTCGAATATTTGAAATGATATTGTGAAGAAAGGTGAGTAAGAATTTCAGCTACAAAAGGACTCTGCCATATATGAATGCTAGGCTTTTGCATTAGTCTGATATGAAAATAAAATGTTGACGTGCTCGGCCGATCACGGTGCCTGGGAGTACAGTAACTAGGACTTCTGGCCAATAGGAGCGCGCCTAATTCGGTCGCCAAAAATTATCTGGGGAAGATTTTATCATCCTTCCCCAGAGTCGACGGTGCGATTGCAAGTTGATGGACACAAGATGATACCTGTAAGTTGGACTCCATACTGGGTGCGCCAATGCTAAGTCTTTCCACAGCAACGATTAGGCCGACAGGGCCTGCGGGTCAGACCCTCCTACAATCTACTCCCATTGCGCACACGTCGATCGGCACTTCGAGCCTTCACCTCCACGGGCCAACGATTTCAAGACGTTTTCCATGCCCAAACCACCGACTCTACCTCTTCTGCCATTCTCTCCTCCTTGAAAACGCCCTCCACAAGCCCACAGACCTTGACGGAGAAGATTGTTCAAAGATATTCCCTGGGCCTCGCAGATGGCAAAGTCGTCAAGTCTGGAGACTATGTCACACTTTCGCCATATCATTGCATGACCCATGATAATTCGTGGCCGGTCGCTCTGAAGTTCATGTCTATTGGAGCAAGCAAAATCCACGACCCGAAGCAGATTGTCATGACCCTGGACCACGATGTGCAGAACAAGAGCGAGACCAATCTCAAGAAATACAGACAGATTGAAGAATTCGCTGGCAATCAGGGTGTTGACTTCTATCCTGCTGGAAGAGGAATTGGCCATCAGATCATGGTAGAAGAAGGATATGCATGGCCAGGCACAATGACCGTTGCGAGTGATAGTCATAGTAATATGTACGGTGGTCTTGGATGTTTAGGAACAGCAATGGTCAGAACAGACGCTGCCAGTATTTGGGCAACTGGGAAGACTTGGTGGCAGATTCCTCCTATCGCAAAAGTGACATTTACAGGTGTGCTTCCGAAAGGAGTGACGGGGAAGGATGTTATCGTTGCGCTTTGTGGGTTGTTTAACAATGATGAGGTGTTGAATCATGCGATCGAGTTCACTGGGAGTGAGGGTACGATGAGAAGTCTTCCTGTCGATGATAGACTGGCAATTGCGAATATGACAACCGAGTGGGGTGCTCTGACTGGTTTGTTCCCTATTGATGGGATGTTGCAGGCTTGGTTAAGGGCAAAAGCTACCACAGCTGCTTTATTTGACGGCAAAAACACTCGATTCACGCATGATCGTATCGACGATCTGATTGAAAACCAACTTACAGCGGATAAAGGAGCAACATACGCCAAATCTCTATATCTCAACCTATCTACCCTCTCACCATATGTCTCAGGGCCCAACTCAGTTAAGGTCGCAAACCCTCTGCGGGATCTTGAAGCCCAAGATATCAAGCTTAACAAGGCCTATCTTGTTTCTTGCACAAATTCCCGCGCTTCAGATCTTGCTGCTGCGGCGAAGGTTTTTAAAGATGCGTCTAAGTCAGGGACGCCGGCCAAGATCGCGCCGGGCGTAGAATTTTATATAGCGGCTGCATCTCTCCCTGAACAAGAAGCTGCTGAAGATGCCGGTGATTGGCAGGCCTTACTTGATGCAGGCGCCAAACCCCTACCTTCTGGGTGTGGACCATGCATTGGCTTAGGTACAGGCCTTCTTGAACCAGGGGAAGTAGGAATCAGTGCGAGCAACAGGAACTTCAAAGGACGTATGGGGTCACCAGATGCGAAAGCCTACCTTGCTAGCCCCGAAGTTGTTGCCGCCAGTGCTCTGAATGGAAAAATCAGTGGCCCAGGATGGTACGAACAGCCACTTGGAGTAGAAAAGGTTGTCCTCGGAGAGGGTAATGGCATTGCTGAGGAAGACAAGGCAATGAGTGTCCAGGACGCACTTGACAAACTGATTGCAGAAGCGGATTCAATTATTCAGTCTGCGGAAAAAAATATCTTTGGAGAAACTTCTGAAGGAAAGGAAGAGGCTTCTGGAGATGAAGCGCTAACTGCCATTCTCCCTGGATTTCCAGAGAGAGTAGAAGGGGAGATCATCTTCTGCGATGCAGACAACCTCAGCACCGACGGCATCTATCCTGGCAAGTATACCTACCAAGACGATGTCTCCGTTGAGAAAATGGCCGAAGTGTGCATGGAAAATTATGATGGTGAGTTCGGGTCTATCGCAAAAGGAGGTGATATTCTTGTCTCAGGGTTTAATTTTGGAACGGGAAGCTCGAGAGAGCAGGCAGCCACAGCCATTCTAGCGAAGAAAATTCCTCTAGTTGTGTCAGGCAGCTTTGGAAACATATTTGCGAGGAACAGCATCAACAATGCATTAATGGGGCTAGAGGTTCCTCGACTTGTGCAAAGATTGAGGGATCACTACAAGACCGACGAGAAAAAGTTGACTAGGAGAACGGGATGGAAGCTTGTGTGGGACGTCAGGAGAAGCAAAGTCATCATCACAGAAGGGGAAAGCGGCGAGACCTGGAGCCAGAAGGTGGGAGAGCTACCACCCAATGTACAAGAGATTATCGCGAGAGGGGGGTTGGAAAAGTGGGTGAAGGCTGAAATAGGAGGCGTGTAATGTAGACAGATCATGACGAGAATACAAAGAGTCTGGAATAGAGGCGGAGTGTACGCGCTGGCGGAGTTTGCCGTTTCGCCATGAATGAAAATCTTAGGTATGCTCGAGCCATAAAGTAACCCCATTGCACATAGGGGCACAGTTTCGACACCGTACCAAATGGGAATCCAGGCTACGATGAGAAAAGAAGAGCGGGTTTCCCTGGAATTTCCACGATCCGCTCGGAAATCCCACGATCCGGCCTATCCATTTCACGGGACACATCGCTCTGTGCATCGAGCGGCGCCTCATGGTCCCGATCCGGCTAGGCGATAGTAATCTGGGAGAAGCTTATTTCTAGTTCATCTCGGCCAGCGAATGAGAAACTGGTGATTTCCACTACCCTGGCGGGATGACGGCATGTTTCTCGTCCCAACACGGATTATTCTCACCCTGGCATTCCGAATTCGTGTGCGTCGTTTATTGTCCTTAAATGTTAGACCCAAATAATCAATAATTGAATCCCTCTATTCTCGCTTCCCTGCTCGCTTAGCCTCTCGAGAGACAGACACTGAACAAGTGTCTCGCGCCTCGTCCGTCAATTCGGAAGTTGCAGACAGATGGTACCTGAAAAGAACAGTTGTGGAAGTGCGGCAGGTGCCTCTTCCTGTCATCTCCTATTTCTCAACAATGCTGTAAGCACCAAGCTTTCAAGGGTCTCGGCCTCGATCATCGTGGTCGTCAAGGGTCGCTTCCCCTCGCAGATCCGTGGGTTGCTTTCATCCTAACAGTGACCGTGCTGCGACATCATTGGCTGCTCGAAGAAACAGTCTTGAGCTTATTTCCCGGAAAGAGGGCTTGAGCTGTAGAAACGTTGCTAAAGCGGAGTCGGTCCGTGGAGCCCTATTACTTGGCCGTGGGCAATAGGCCTCTAGCACAGCCTAGATTTGTCTGCCAAAGCTGTATCCCTGTTGACAAACTTGATTCGGGTGCTCACGTTCCCGGATGGATCAGGCACAGCTTCAACGTGGGTTCTGCAGCATCTGAACGTCCGGCGAATCATGGGCCGCCTATTTGATTTTTACAGTCCTAGGTCTCAAGCTATATGCGTCACGTTCGGGATGGACCAAGCAAGGAGAGAGAGGGGAAAGTTCAATTTCCCTTCTAGTCACGTCAACCTTTCCTTTCTGGGCATTCAATGATTCTATTGTGATGAGCAAGGAAGAATGCACATACAGTAGAATCCGGGAGCCAGATGGAAATCACCTCTCGCCCCCTCTGGAACGCCCGTCGCCATTTCCCCAATCAGTAATAAAGCTCCTCCCACCCATTTTTTCCAAATTTATTCTTTGTCCCTCTTCGTTCGTTATCAACTCCAGCACTCCTCGCAAATATTGCTTCACCTGCTCTTTTTGGGAAGTAAACACATCGACCTTAACAACCCATTGAACATTTAAGTATCATCAAAAATATGTTTTTCAAGGTTCTTACCGTGGCGGCCGCCCTTGGAGCCGCTGTTGCTCAGCGTCCTACCAACACGTCAATCTGCGACTACTACACCACTGCTCTTTTGATGAACAACACAGCAGCAAACCAGATGACTTTATTGACTCTGGTTGTGAACACTGTTGTCATCGGTAACTGTAAGTATATTGATCGCTTTATAACAGTCCTTTCTTACTGACTTGATAGACACCAAGCCAAATGTTGGCGTTTCCGTCCCAGGTATCCTCGCCCCCGGCATGTATAACGGTACCGCTGTCAACCTGTTACCATACTTCGACGGAGGCTTCGCATCAAGCAACAGAGGTGGAGCTGCAGGTGTATCCATCAACTTCCTCGACGGTGGTGGAGCTGCACCTCTTAAGCTGAACATGCCTGCGAATAGCACTAGCTCCAATCAATAGTAAGTTCCATATTGCAACAAGAAGAATCATATCTGACAAGAAAATAGCTTCCTTCTCACTCATTTGTATGAGTTTTTTGGCGCCCTTCTCGGATGCTCCATGGAAGGGACGACCGATTACCCAGCCTATGGTGGTCAAAGTTCTATGTACTCTACTCACAAGTAAACTTTCCCACCTCTCTTGAAATAAAGCATTCACTAACAAATATAGATTCATGGACCTCTCCCTCGCTGAGGTTTCCTACTTCATCGAGCAAGTCGGCCTCTCCGCTGCTTCGTTTGGTGTCGCTGCTGCCGATGTCAACATTGTTGGCAATGCCCTTGCCAGTACCTTCGGTTACCGCTGTGAACCGGCGACGACCATCATTGCTGCTCAGGGTGCTCAACTCCAGTCTATTTGCATTGATGAAAGCTGCCCCCTCTCTCCCAATTCTACATGCTCAAGCTACAATACTACCATGGAGCCGTCTATCGCCATCCCTGGCTTGGTACCAAATATGACTGGTTCCGGCTCTACTGCTTCTAAGACTGGTGGCTCATCCACCGCTACCGGGTCGACTCCTGCCACTCCTTCCAAGGCTGGTTCAGCAACTATTGGCTTGAGCATGGCTGCCGTCGCCGCTGGTGTTGCTGCAATGATATTGTAGGGGTGTAAATAGGATTGTATTATAAATGCTTCGTTGAGTATGCTGCGCACTCCGAGAGTGTAATCCATAGGTCCTTCACAGCGAATGGATTTGTGAGCTGGCACAGTGTCTGAAGAAAATGGGTGTAGTGAAAGCCCGTATAAAGATATCCCACAATACAAACTTAATTCATAATATTCAATAACCAATTTCTCATCGTAATCATGTCTTGCTTCCGAAGCTATACTGGGCCTGCCCTGCACTACGCTACACAGCATAACAAACGTCTGGGCCACTAGGTATATCAGAATATGCTTAACTCATAAGAATCCTCGATGAGAAATCAATTCAGCGAAGAGGCTATTACTAAAGCAAGATTCCTTGCGATTTTGATTTCCTGAGCAAATTTCTCTTTTTTTACAAAATATACTAGCAATAGCCTAAGAGGAACACTGCGATATAGTGCTTACTATCAACCATAGACTCCCTAGACTCAAAGATATGCTTTGATCTGGTCTTCAGTCCACTCCCAGAACTTATATGCACCTCCAGTACCACCCTCTTCTTCCGTCTTCGTTGCAGCGATAACGTCTTTCCGAAAGGGGTAGAATCGGCCCCATGGAATAACTAAAAGATTTAGAAACAATTAGTCAGTCTGCTACAGCTCCCACTAATTAACACTTATAGATTGAGCACCCACCCCAGATTCCAGAATTTTCCATTGTGACTTCAGGCGAGAGACCGGCAAACAGTTCAGTATAAGCCCCATTGACTGGCGGATGCGTAATCAAGGCCGCAAAGATTTTGAACAGGAGCCCGTGTTCTCGGTAGAGCTCCGAGGCGAGATTTCCTGGGTTTAAAGGAATGCTCACGATCCCTTCGTCCTTGTATCGCCGGGCAAACTCGACGCCGTGCAACCAATTGCCAACTTTGCTAATGGCATACCTATCCATAGCCGGCCTCTCGATATGATAATCCAGATTATCCATTACGATACCGACATCTTTCACGGCGTACAGTTCGGCGCCGTATGAGGATACCCAGACGACGCGGACGGTATTGGGCAGTTCTGTCTTGGCCGTCGCCACCAGCACCGGGGTGAGCAATTTGGTGAATAGGAACGTGCCGACGTTGTTGACGCCGATGTGGATCTCGTGGCCTTGTGCACTTTTGGCCGCATCCTTGCCCAGCGGCTCCAGCGCCATAATCCCAGCGTTGTTGAAGAGGACATGGAGTTTCTTCTCCGCGGCGAGAAAGCGTTCCGCCGACGCCTTGATTGTAGTCAAGTCGCTCAGGTCCAGATGTAGAAACACCAACGCTCCTTTGGATGTAGGCGCCGTGGCTTTGATCTCATCAATTGCCTTGTTTGCCTTATCCTCGGATCGTGCGGCTATATAGACCTTTGCATGCTTCGAGTAGAGAATCCGAGCTAATTCCTTGCCGACACCAGCGCTTGAGCCGGTCACTATATAAATCTATAGAGCAATTGAGTCAGTTATCACTCTGGAGCTTGAGGCTTCTGATATAGAAGCGCATGACAAACTCACTTTGTTATGAAGATCCGGTAGGTTTTTCTCGGTGAACGCAGGTGAAGGGGGGAACGTATTTGTCAAACCACTTGAAAGTGAGGAGCCCATTATGCCCTTTCGATGATTCAGACCCGGGTAACTAGATCACAACATATGCAGGGGTTAAAAAGAAGTTATAGGAGAGCGACACTTCTATAGAGAGTTGAAAAAAATAATAGAAAATAGCCTAAATCCACTGCGGCAACAAACTCACAGTGTGAATCCGCTTGAGGGAGAAGTTCCTGCGAGAAACCTGCGGGAAGGCTACGCCTTTTATACGTATCCTAATTTAGATAGCTTCTCTATCCATATAGGATACCTCTCAGACACTTCCGAGTTTACCGTACAGGATTAACGGCGAAAGGGGGATAACAAGATGTTCTGTTACTGTATGCATCACCTGTTATTGATCGAATTGCCGTTGACAGCTCTTACGCTAACTAGATATAGCTAGCTCTGTTCCTAAAGTAGCAAATAGACTGCGAAACACCCTGGCACGCCCCTCGCTCTTCACTATTTCATTTGGCTCGATGGTACGACAAAGTCTGTCCACAGAAGTCCTCCCCCGATATTCTTCTATCCTGTTTTCTTACGGATCAGTCTGGATTCAAGGACTTTTGAGTCTCCTGGTAAGGTATTACCTAAGAGGTTTCTTCTTTATATACAACCAAAGTTCGGCTTAGCAGCTTTCGAGGTTTATCTCTTTTGCATTTTGGTATTGGAATATACTCTACACCAATACAACAAGAGCAATCCATCGGCAAAATGTGCTCTACTATTATGTGACAAAAGAGTGAGAGCCTCACACCGATCTCCTTGGCCTTTCTGGAATGGGAAGGGCTAGGCTATTATATCAACACAACATCTTCTGATATCATGTGACAAGGCGATGAAACCATTTTATCAACGCAGCCTCCGCCGCCACCTAGGGGGACAACGGGGGAGGAGTTGGCGAGTAAGTAAGGTAGGGTAGCAACAGTTCGAAGTACGTACGGTACCTTACTGTAGCATAAGCGAGCTGTCAGCAACCCCGCAAAAATCGACGGGGCGGGCTCGCGTATCGTACTCAAGACCTGGAATGCGATGCGGGTAATCGAGGCGGAAAGTTATCCCGACCGCTTCTTATACATCAAGCAAATTGTTGCGAAACGTGCAGCAAAAAAAAAACTCTCCTTATACTTTCACAGAAGGGCCATTTGCAAATTCCGTAAATTTGGGAAGTCCTTCGAGGCCAATTAGCTTGCTAGTTGCTGGAGTTCGGTGGATTGAAAGGCCGTGAATTGTTTAATACTTGCTTCCTTGTCTCTGCTTTTTGCCTCTGTCATCGTTCCTTGGTTCTTTTGAGTTTTCATTACCTTTTTCCCCTCGGGACTTGTAGTACGCTCCAAAACCCTTACGATCTAGAGATCTAAGATCGAACCCACAATCTGGGCTGTGCTGCGCTGTGCCTATCTCGTGCTGTATATTTCGGAGTTGAATGGATCGGATCGGGCGAACTGTATCTGGTTTTCTTACTCTTGGCTCTCTTAAAATCGGTACGAAGCTTCAACCCAGCGGAGAATATACTCGCTACCCCGCATCGTTGACGTCGATTTGTTGATTCCTTCTCTCTATGTACAGTACCGTTCCTGTGTATATCTTATGTATGTATATGCTTATTGTATGTGTGACATGAGAGGCGGAATTCTCGCAGTCTAGTTCTTTTTTAACATAGGCAGTGTTGATCAATTGAGTTGCAGCTTATATCTCTAAGTATTTAAAGCCCGGCTAGTGCCTCTCTCACAATGGAGGGGGTACAGGAGGTTCTAGCAGCCTCTATTCTTGAACCAACTGGCTCAAAGTTTCATTCTCTCGCCGTGGTTCTCTCAAATCACACTTCCGCCATGTTGCGTTATCTTGTCAAAGGGATCGGCTTCGCGGCTCTATCTTCGGCCTGGTCGCAACCGAAATGCAAAGCCGTGCCCGGGTCAGGAGAGTGGCCCTCGGATGCAGAGTGGACGAGCCTCGATCGCTCACTTTCAGGACGTTTAATTCGCACGACACCGCCAGGAGCCGTGTGCCATCCGGACCAGCCTACCTTTAACCTCATGGAATGTCCGGGAGTCATGAATGGGTGGTTGACGTCGGCATGGCATGCGAATGACCCCGTCAGCTCCATCGTGAATAATTTCAATAACGACACCTGCCTTCCCTACCCCATGGACCCGTGCAGCGGGGCGGGTTATCCGATTTACGTTGTGAATGCCACCTGTGCCGAGGACGTCAAGAAAGGGGTTGATTTTGCAAGAGAGAAAAATGTGCGCTTGATAGTTAAAGGGACGGGACATGATTATATTGGACGGTATGTTGACTTAATGCCATTTTGCTAAAATATCCAAAACTTCGAATTAATCACAAAATTTTAGGTCTTCGGCGCCAAACGCCCTGTCCATTTGGACGCGTAACATGCAAGGCCTATCTTTCTATAACGGCTTCACCCCAAAAGGATGCAAGTTCTCCATCGATACACCCGCTATCACCGTCGCCGCAGGCGTACCGATGCTCGAGATCGACGAGCAAGCAGCACTGAGAAACCTCACCATCGTATCAGGCGGCGCAGGAACTGTCGGGATAGGCGGTTACTTGACCGGTGGTGGACATGCTGCCTTGAGTTCCACGTATGGAATGGCCGCAGATCAGGTTCTGGAGATGGAGATGGTGACGCCTAGCGGGCACATCGTGACCGTTAACGAATGCCAAAATACCGATCTCTTCTGGGCAATGCGAGGCGTGAGTTTCATATTTCTCCTCTTTCCCATGATTCTTCTAAAAATGATTTCAGGGCGGCGGCTCGACATTTGGTGTCTTGACATCCGCTACCATAAAAGCATTCCCTTCAACACAATTCTTCGCTCTAACTGTCTCGTTGGGGACTGCAGTCGGTACTGAAGACTACTGGGACGTGATGACCTATCTCATGTCGCAAGCACCCGTTCTCGATTCCTACGGGATATCGGCGTATACCATCATCATTCCAGGCTTCTTCACACCTGGGCCGCCATTAAACCTCACCAGCCCTATAGATGGGTTTACCGGCACCTACCTACTGCCGGCGCTGTATCCGGGCAACACGTCCGATTCCCTGGTCGCTGTCATCACGGATATGTTCACGGCCGCGTTGGCGCCGTATCCCTCTTCGAAATTCTTGATATATCCGTCGCCGCCCACAACTTCCCCGGATTTCTGGTCCTGGTATGAGGCCAACAACGGACCCTTGAATGCCGGCTTCGATCAGTATTTGGGGTCGAGATTGTTAGACGTAGAGACATTGACGGGGAACCTCACTACGCTGAAAGAAGCATTCAAGATCGCGACTCCTCCGGGAACGGGAATTATTCTGCACCAAGTGGGAGGGCGTGGAGTTATGAATGCTCAGCCGAGGGGTGGGAGTGATGCGATTAATCCCGCTTGGAGAAAGACTTACCTACATGCCGGTGAGTTTCTTTTTGTCTTTAAAGTCGCTTTCATTTTGAAATGTAAGTAGGGTTAGCAGGTGGTGCTAATAAAACGACAGTCACAGGAACGAAATGGATACCATTTGATGATGCCACGAGAGACAAGAATGAGAAACTGCTCAACGGGACATATACCCAAGCATTGAGAGACCTTGCGCCAGATATGGGAGCTTATGTGAACGAGGTAAAACCACCCAGGAGAAGACGAACTGTGTGAGAGACTGAAATAGAGAAGCTAACAGAAATTAAGGCATATTATAAAGAGCCGAACTTTCAGCAGGCGTTTTGGGGTGATAATTATCCGCGATTGTTGGAGATCAAGAGAAAAGTTGATCCCAGAGATGTTTTCTGGTGTACCCCGTGTGTTGGTAACGAGAGATGGGAAGAGGTTGATGATGTTCTCTGTAGAATTTGAGGGAAAGGTATATATGTATGTAATGGGGGGTATTGACATTGGAAAAGAAGGAGCGGGAAAATTGAGGTTTTGCATGACAATCCATAATAAATATCAAAACTGCGCCATGTGACTGAATGACCATGGAACTCTAGTAATAAATTGAGAAAATGAATACAAACTGTTTGAAAATTCCTAAGACCAGCACGCCCAAGCCCGACAACGACCAGGAAAACCCACAGAATAATACATATATTTTTCCCCCACAACACCCATCCTAAGCTACGAATGAATCTTGGGACAAAACGACCAGGTACAATTCCTCCTCCTCTGCATACCACCCGTCTTGCCCTTGCAGACCCTGTACCCGTCGGTCTTGAAATGACATCTCATGTGCATGTACCAATCCTGGGGGACCATGGGCTTGACCCAAACATGCTCGTACTCCCAGCAGATCCAGCAGCCGAGGAGTTCGCCGCGGAGGCCGCCCAGCACCGGCTCGACCGCGACGTGCGACTCCCATCGAAAGTTCACCGACGGGTCCACCCACTCCCCCCATTGCGCCCGGTACCCTGCCGGGATCTCCGACCCGCACACCACCCCGCACGACGTGCACGGCGCAAAGTATGACGCCGACGGCATCCCGCCCCCTGGGACGCGGTTGGCTTGTCGTTCGTTGAAGGCGAACGGGCAGAATCCTGGGTTGCTCGTGGGAGGAGAGCTGGTTTGTGGGTTGTATGGTGGAGGAGGTTCTTCGATCGTGGTGGTCGTTGTTGAAGGGGGGTTTGGAGCTCTCGATTCCGTTGCCGCTTCGGCAGCTTTGGTTGCCATCTTTGGGAAGAATTCCTCGCGGTCTGTCTAGATAGAGTACTGCAAATTCAGGAGAACGCAAAATGGCGTATTTCAATTTCCCTGCTTCTCGTGATGAGCCGAGTCCAGATCGTGTGGAGGTGGGGAATAAGTTGAACTGACGAGCTTTATCAAGCTTAAAACACTCCCTTCAAGTTATATCGGAGGTTGTCGAAGAATTTAAAGGGGGTTGCGATCCTTTTCTAAGATGTTCCTTGGTCTTATACATTATCGCGACAAAAACAGAACCTGTTTGATCGGTGGCTGGATTTATAGAGGGGTGTCAGTTGCGAGTAGAAAAACCAGGAGGCTGGATTCGGATGTCGTAGAATAGTCACGTGCGCTACCCCGTTCGACTACCAAACACATTTAATTCTACAGTTCAATTTTTAAATACATCCATCATAAAATAAAATAAAAACAGAAGAAGATACAGAGACTTTTCACTTGAAAAGTTCCGAAAGTTTCAAGCCTCAAAGTTGCAATTACAACAATATTATGGCGAACACGGAGGCCTAAAGTGGTAGCATTTACATTTCCATTGATATTTCTGAAAGCTATGCTACAATGCTACAAAGATTTTCTTTCATATTTATTTAATTTCATTATCGATTCCTTGTTATACCCAAATATTTCAAATCTACTTTCCCTTGGCTCTCTCACCATAAGCCTTAGTAGCATAGTCACCACCATGAACAATCAAATCCTCGGGTCTGTAATCATGCTTTCCAGTAAGATAACTCTGCAAGATCGCCTTCACACCATCTGCATATCTCTTTTGAGCATCGAGTGAGGTACCTGACATATGAGGAACCATTGCGTTTCCGCCTCCGAATGGGTTCTTTGCGTAGCGGAGTGGGTGGTCCTTTGGAGCTGGCTGAGGGAACCAGACGTCTCCTCCATAACCGCGGAGGTGGCCAGTCTTGAGGGCAGCGGCAACATCCTCCTTAACCACGATGGCACCACGAGCGGTGTTAACAAGCCATGAGCCTAATTGTATTAGTTAAGTTCTACAAAGGGTAAAGGTAACATACCAGGCTTCATCTTTGATATCAGCTCCTTGTTGAATAGACCTCGAGTCTTTTCGTGAAGTGGGCAATTAATAGTGACAACATCACATTGAGCCAACATTTCCTCCAAATCAGTCACACGTCTGCAGCCAATCTCTTTCTCAACCTCAGGCTTTAGTGGTTGGTAATCGAAATATAGAAGCTCCTTGCAGTCGAATGGCTTAAGACGTCTCAAGACACGCTCACCAATACGGCCAACAGCTACGGTACCGACAACTTTGCCCTCAAGATCAAACTCGTTCTTGGCGGCAGCAGCAACATCCCATTCACCGGCTTGGATTTGCTCGTGTGCGGGGACGAAGTTTCGGACAAGGACGAGGATGGTCATGACGACATGTTCGGCAACAGAGACAACATTGGAGCCAGTAACCTCTGCGACGGTGATTCCTCCATTGGTCTTGTTTGCAGCATTGAGGTCTACGTGATCGGATCCGATACCAGCGGTAATGGCAATCTTCAACTTCTTTGCTTTTGCAAGACGTTCAGCAGTGAGGTAACCGGGGTGGAATCTGCAGATGTCAGCCAAAACCCGGCCAATGTTCCCAGACTGGAGCAAGCACATACGGAGTGGTAATAATAATTTCGGCATCGACGAGCTCTTGGTCGAACTTGGAGTTCTCATTGTCCTTATCGGATGTGGTCACGAGAGTATGTCCTTGATCCTCGAGCCATTTGCGAATACCAAGCTCGTTTTCAGTTGTGCCCAGAAGTTCCGGAACCTATCCCCCATCAGCTCAAAGCTTCAGCGAATGGAGCCATTGGACTTACCTCCTCGGCATGCTTCTTTCCGTCGTACAAAACAAGAAGTACCTTGACCTTTTCACGTTTTCCCGTCAGCGTTCTGATACTACCAAGATTATTACGTCGCAGGGCCAGGGCCCCGCGCGACAAGACCCGTGCGGAGGGCGAGGAGAGGGAGGAGAATGCAGGACGCGCCACACGGCAGATTGAGCGAGTGAGTAATACCATTTTGAGTGATTTCAAGAAACGGCGTTGAAAGGATTGAAAGAAAGTAAGCTGGATTAATCGTGACCGAATTGACGTATTGGTCGTGACTTTTGCCGGAGCTAATTCGGGGGTGGTGCGGGGTCAAAAAGGGCGAGCTGCAGGTTCAGGATCAGCAAACGTGGAGGCGAGAGGGGGAAAATCGGGCGACGGGATGGATTTTGGAAGTCTGGAGAGACATCGAGGCCAAGAAGAGCAGGATATATATACCTTGGATCGTACTGTCTCGAAGATGTGTCCGAGATGTCGGTGGGACGTGGTAGTGGTAGTTGTGAAGGAGTCAAGGTAAGAAGACAAGGAGGAAGAAAAGAAAATCCAACAAGGTGGAGTAGGACAACCTTGAGGGGTAACTCCTTCCTTATATACTATACTATATCCCGTAGCACCTGGAATTCCCCTCTTCCTTCCCGTTTCAGTGTGGCCGTGGCCTTCCCCACATCTTCCTGTGTCTGCTTCTTTCCCCTTTTGATTTTGCATTTGCATTTCTACGGTTCCCCCAATGCTCTTTCTTGTTTTCATCCTCGGTCTGTGTATCCACGAATGGAAAACCCTCTCTTCACTTGGATATCCGTCATCTCCTCCTCATCCCTCCCTTGGATCTTTCTTGTCCCCTCTCTTCCCTTTGATCTCATCTCACCTCATCCCTCTTTGCGGAGACTCCACTTCCCTTCCCACCAAGTGAACGACTGCAAGTCACGGCTAAGGCTGTACCTACGGGACTCTCCACCCAAACAGAGCCCAGAGACACAATACACTATACGACACAGGAGGACATCTGGCCACCGCATAATCTAAGAACCGCCGAATGCCCAACCAAACTATCCTTACCGGATACGTTCTTGGGCCAATCCGCCAGGGGTTTTTTCGGGGAGCTCGGAATGCAATATAAGTTAACGGGACTGTATAGTACGGCATCTTTGGGAGCTATGACCATGTCCTCCCTCATCTCAACGTTCACCCCTCATAGAGTATTGTTTTTCCTTTGAGCACACACTCTTCTTTCCTATGTGAGAAGCTACAAGTTTGTTCTACTCTCAATTAAGCATCGTTCATTCGTTGGCATTGCCTGCTCACTGCTTGCGTCTGCAATTCGTCCTGCATATCTATTTGACATATTTATTTCATGCTGACGCGGGGTAATATCGATGCCCCTGTAGCACTCAGCTCGTTCTCGCTACAGTACCGTACAGGACAGGACAGGACGGTATCGTCGTATCGATAGTCGGGGATGATTCGGTGGGGCTTCGGCAGTCTACGAGACCCCACATGAGGAAATCTCGGTATCTTTCCGGCTCTCCGATGGCCTCCCTTCAACTTCTCTCCATCCTTTCCCCGGGAGCCTCTGTTGCACCGGGGAGGAATACAGAAGAAGTATCTATGAACCGGGTAAGGGGGGCTCTTTTCTCCCAGCCCAGCCCACAGATGCCCAGATCAGCTATGAGTGACTTTTTTTCACAATGGAATTGCGGGGTAGCAAACATCTTTTCGTGGTGCTGCACATCGCCGCCGCTCTCTTCCAACCAAAACATTTACCTGACTTGCCGTATGCCTGTCCTGCAGTATTCTAACGGAGAAAAATTACACCAGGGTTGCTTTTCCTTACTTGGGTCCATCTTACCTATTCCCGCACACATTTGCCATCCACTCCCAAAGCGAGCCAGGTCTACGATCTGCTTTTCCAAACAGCCTTATATCCCCATTCATCATCAAGCCCCAACAGTCATCAATGACCAACCTTCAGCCAGCTGCATCACATCTCTGCCTCTGCTTTTGTTTGCCTAGATAATATTAGTCTCACTCTCCGCCAACCAACTCGCTCCTACTTTCCACCAAACACGTAACTGCTCTGGCACCAGAGATGATGACGCCAAGCCTCCCCAACTCTAGACTAACTCTTCCCAAATTGGGCATCTAAGTCCGCTGCGAACAAGTAAAGCTCTTCTTTCGAGTCAAAGTGGGGAGTCTCGCTCGATAACCCCAGGTTTCGGGATTCCATAAGGTTTTATTTCGGGATTTTGGAACGAGGAATCCCGACGATGGCGAAGAGGGGCAGATACGGTAGAGAAACCCAGCTCTGTTGGAGATTACTGAGGAGATATCACACTTGTATTGACAGAGGATCGGATAAATACTCCAGATGCCCGACATCGCCCTCTGATCCCAGCATCATTCCCGCCATCTTCTCGAAGTATATAAATCACGTGCTTCGTCTCCCAGCGCAGCCTCTTTATCTCTAACCTTTTTAAAAGAGCCTTTCACAATTCCAAAAGCCATCCTTCAAAACAATCGTAAAATCTCAGTTTCTCCAAAAATAACCCGATCTAAAATAATCACACGAAAATCACGTGCGCCAAACCTTAACCCCAAAGTTAAAAAAGCTCATGCCCCTTTTCAAATCCCTTTTCCGGCTCAAACACCCACCGTCTCACAACCCAAAAAAACCTCAAACCCATAGGAAATACCAACCGCCGCAAATTTTTGCCTTTTCTCCTAGAAGACGGGGGAGGCGCACTTTTGTACGGAGTTTACGGAGCAACAACCGCAAAAATACGCGGGCGTGCACCTCGTACTTAGAGGACTTACAGTATGATAAAGGCTACGCACGGACGAGGAGAGACGACATAGCAACTACCGGTTCTAACTACACTATACTAGTTTTCTACGGCTAGGCAAGGTAGGTCTGTACCTAAGCAAGCCAGCAACGGAGAAGGCGTTCGCGGCATGTAAAACTTGTCATGAAGTTTCTTTTTCCCCGAGGTTCTGAAGCTACTAAGCCACCGACGTTGACGTTGACGTCGACGTTGACGAGGCAAGAGGTTTTTATGGATTTGAAATTTTAGGTACAGTAGTACCTTACCGTCACCTATTACTGCAGGTAGCTCAGCGCAGTTTATTCTGTGCCGTATCGTATCGTTGTATGTACCTCAAAAGCATCCCTTTTTTTTTTCTTTTTCTCTTCCACCCCCTTCGCCCAGCCTCCGAGCCAGTTTCTCAAAGACCGTAAACACCGAAAAAGAACGAAAAGCCCTCGGACCGGCTGACAAATATATTCCAAATTCACATACGGGGTTTTTCGATCCGATGTGAATTTGAATTAAAAAAAAAATAGCTGGGTTTCGGATGGTGTGGCGTGTGTGTGCGCTGGTGTCCGTGTGTGCGTGTTGTGTGTGTGTGATTCAGACGAAAATGGACGAGAAGAGCGTGTATCAGAAGGGTCTTTTCGGAAACCCGAAAAGAAATCCTTGGCTGAACTTGGCTTTTTCTTGGCTGTTCTTGGCAATTTTTCGTGTTGAATGTTTGTGCTGTGTGGAGAAACGGGGTGTTTTGGGTTAAAGGAGATTTTTGAAATACGCTGTGTTTTCAGAGTGAGAGGAGGGGAGTTGGATTTCTAGAAGATGAATGTGTGTATTGGCGTGTACACTTACTGATGTATTCAGTAGGGAGGGAGGGAGATGGATAGGTACACGTTGGATAAGATGAATAGTATAGATATCGCTCGAGAATAATAATGTTGAAAACCGGAATGGGAATATACCGTCCTATTCATATTTGTCATTCCTCTGCTCCAAACCCACCAATGCCAATTTGTCAATGAAATCGGGGAATACTCTCAATCCATCTGTCGGAACATGTATCTGACAGAAAAGACTCCACTTTAAAAAGACCAGAAGGAGATCAGGAAAAGAAGATCAAACAAACTCGTCTGGGAAACCCCGGTTCCAAGCCAAAAATAAAAATAGAAATCGCAAGATAAGCAACTGTAATAGAAAATAAGTCATGACGAATGCTGTCTATTTTGAGCTACAATACATTTTTTTTCTCTTGCATTTTGCCTTTGCGGAGCTCTGTCTAGAACAAGAACATGTCGTTTGTGTCAGAATGTACGTGGTATAGCGGCGATGCCTCGTTTGGACGCTTGAGTGGGCGAGGATAGAAAATTCCCGGAGGAAAGGTTGTGAGTCGGGCAATGGCTGGAATTGAGGTGGGCCGAGATGGGGAGGGCATGCGTTGTGATGGAATGGATGGAGAGGGGATGCTGGGGAAATGTGGAGATGACGGAAGGTTCGGATACTTGAAGTAGGAGATCGTTGAAATGTGACGATAAGGTGGGAACTCAATCTCAACGACGATGTGGAATAAGATGTGCGATATTGTGAGATGATACCTGGCGACTATTGAATCTACAGAGAAGGGAGGTTTAACACGGTACTAAACACATATTCAGGGTAAAGAATTTAGTAATGTTTTTTTATTTCGTTATTTTGTCATGGAAATTTCCTCCAACCCTATATACGCGGAAGTCCAATCCGATATATCTCTATGTACCTTCCGAATCCATTCCATCCCTATATAATTTTTCCGGACGCCATGCTAGTTTGCTCTTCAAGAGCCTCAAAGGGAATGAAGATGCCATATCTCGTCACATCCCGAGATTCAACGGGGTAAAAAAAACGTAAGGAAAGAACCCCCATCTCTCTCTCTTTATTTGAAAAGAAAAAAAAAGCCAGACCTTCAATCAAAGGTATCATTAGAATCGAAACACCGTCCCCAATGCCTTGTAATCCCCAATACTGTACAGTACCCAAAGTTGCCTAAACACAAAAATCTATACCGCCCATCACCAAATCCAAAAAGGGCCGCTGGCTCCAAGGAGAAAATAACCTCGAAGCCGAGCCGAGGGAGCAAATACCGAGAAAAAACTAGAGGATAATCATATCCAATCTGCTTTGGTTTGCTGTTGGCTTAGAGGGTTTCGTCCAGAGTTGCTCCGCTTTGGAGGGCTGGCCGGACTTCCAGGTGGGTTTCCTCGTAGCGGGTTCGATTTTGGAAGTGTTGCACTCATGGGTCCGCCCACAACACCACTTAATCCCGCTGTCTTAATCTTTTTCTCGGGTGAGTAGACTGCAGGGGTAAGTTGTGTTTTGCTTTGTCGTACAACCTCTTTTAGTGGATCTTGGCTTGGTAGGAATGTTTTTGGAGTGGGTGGAAGAGTTTTGTTCACAGCGGGGCCTTGCTCTGGAGATTTGGTGAGGGTGTGTATGGCTATTGGCCTTGGTAGGATTCGTGGTGCATAGGCTGGGCTAGGAAGATTGGTTTGTATTCTTAATGGTGAGGATGGTGGCGCTGCTCGTGGTTTTGGGACAGGTTTGGAGGCTACGGTATAGGTTTTTAGTGGGGGAGACGGAACAGCATAGACTGTCGACGGTAATGGTGTTTCAACTTTTGCTTTAGTTGGCGAGCCGCCAGTTCGTGCCGAGTACACCGTCGATGGTAAGGGCATTGCATCCATTTCACTTTGTGGAACTGGAGCTGGAGCATGCGATATTCGCAGGCCAATTTGCACAGTAGCGGATGAGGCAATCGAGGAATCGCGTCTATGTCTCGGGCCATCAGGATAGTGTATTGAAGGTGGTGGTGCAAGACCAGTAATATCGTAAATGGAAGCTGGTTGCGGTTGTTTTGTAGGACTGTTGCCTTCGACTGGGAATAGTGAATATGAAGGTTTTTTGGCGTGAGTTCGTGTCATTGGTGTTACTGTAGCTGCGGTTGATGGTTCTGGAGCAAGTGATACCATGCCGATATCTTCGTATCGCTTGGATGATCTGGCGGTTGGACTTCTCAACGACTCCATACTGATTGCTCGCCCCTTCTCAGGTCCTATTAGACTTGCCCTGCTGGTTGATCGGCTTTCCAAATCTGGTGTTATAGGCCCACTAACGGGATCCACAATTTGATTTTGTAAGGAGTTCAGTTCGTTCGGTCCAAACATTCTGATATCGTGCTTCTTACGATCCCATTGTCTTCCTCCTTTGGGGCCAAAAGATGTTGTGGCTGTGTTAGATCTTAAAAATAGTTGTAATAAACCGCTCATTAACCCTGACAAATTCAATACGACTGTCGCCATCATTGAAAGTTTGATATCTCCGGGCCCATTAATTACGGAGCCGAAGAACGGGATCACAAAACCCTACCGATATTAGCCAACAATCTCTAATAAAGATAGGTGGTAACTCACCAATGAGACTATCCCCAATACTAGGTAGTATACCATTCTCGAAGCAGCAATCCTCTGATTTTGATCAATCAAAGTAACAGTCGACAACCGAATAAAGATCACAAAAGCAGCCAGAATCATCAGTCCACCAACGACAGAGAGGATTTCTAACCCCAATTGAGCATAACGAGTGATAAACCACACCAGAGAAGCGAAGCAGACATCTGGCTGTGGCATCAAATGCGAGGGAATCCAAGTAGCGATCAGCATCAAAACTACCACACCACAACATATCATAACGTCATATTTCCCTCTCGCCTGGAAGGGAATCTTTCGAAAAGATCGAAAGGCACATTCTAATCCGAATACTAATTGAAGGTAAGGTACAATAAAGAGCCCTAGGTTTGTTAGTTATACTGCCTCAAATACAGCATTAAACATACCAGGCCACATGAACTGTGCTATTTGTGAACACCCTGTTGTGAAAAGATCTCCTAGACCTTCTCCTTGCACTCCCGCAAACACCAAGCCTTGAATAACAATTCCTATCGCCAAGACCAGAGGGAAGGTTTCAGCTGGATGGATGGATGATATACAAAATTTCCTGTTAAACGATGAGTTCTGAGTTCTCCAGCGATCACCTGTTTACTTACGATGCTTTGAACTTTGGGTTACACCTTTTTGACGAATAGTAACAATCGTATAATATACTCACCGCTGTCGCGAAGGCCGCCAGTATATTAAAGGCAGCGAGGATAATCGTCGAAGTTCTCACAGACTTGCTCTCTGCAAACACCAGCTTTGATATGAAGACAGACGTTGCGTTGCTCGTCAACGTCCGGTTGGTTTGTTGTTGATCGAATGGGTCTGTGGGATTTGTGTGATTTGATTTCGTCGAATTCAGAGCATCGGTAGTCCTTGCCAACAACATCAGCGCCGAGGCTTCCATCGCTCTCATAAGCCTCTGGCCGTCCATCAACTGTCTATACCAATATTCTTCGTAGGCAGCGAGCCGGAGCGTTGCCGTTCGTCTTGTTAAGTCATGAAGATCCCATGTGTCGTTTTTGGTGATGAAAGAAGGTGATGTTAGAGAAGAAAGAATCGAGTATGTGAAAAAGTAAGGAGTGAGCTACACCGATAGGCCAGAACGGTGGAAGAAGGAAAAGATGAAACGCGTTTCTGAGCCAGCAGTAATGACCAAAGGTCCAACAAGAAGTGAAGGGATGCAACTGCAAACTGACAAAAATTCGAAAAGAATGTCGAGACAGCGGAGTCGCACTGCTATAGGATTGCATGAAGTATAAGAGAAGGCCCCATGCTGCATCTCGATGCACATCAAATGGTCCACGCGCGGGTTGAGTAGAGTCCGGGCTGCGTGGTCTGGTCTTGATCTAGTGGGGGGGCTGGCTTCTCTACATTTTCATGGTGGTAACGGCAAATTACTGGTCGTTGGTTTCAATTCTCTCCACCGGGGTCATGTACCAGCAAGAGGCTCGTCACTGAAGGAGGGTCACAACTTTACCTGGATCTAGGGACCAACCCTTTGTGCAACGTCCAATAATTTGTGAATTAAGAATTGGTTCCGCCGCGTATCAAGCCCGACTGAGGCGATGTTCCGTTATGGCGTGAACTCAGAGTTACAATATGCTTGGGTCCTTGAGGTTATGAAGCAGGACGAGTATGAAAGCATTGAACGGGGGACAATAGAGGTTTCGTCGTCGTCGCAGAGATTCGCTTAACCCCTGACCGGCAGGGGGCAGCTTGCGGGTTGGAGAAGTTCATGCGAGGCGAGGAATTAGCCAGTGAAAAGAGGGGCAGTAGCTTGCGAGGGTGCGGGATGTGAAAAGGAGAATCCCGTGAAGCTGGGAGATTGTGGTTTATTGCAAAGTCATCGATGATCCCATTATTACAGCCTGACAGGGTAAAAGGACCTATGGGCCAAGTCCCAATAAGAATCAAGGTCTCATGGCAGGGTACTGTCCTCCCCTTCCTTCATTTGACTGACAACCAAAGGAAATTCGTCTCTAGAGAATTGGCAAGCGTATCAACTTTTGGTCAAGAGCTTTTCAACACTGACTGAGCTTGTGGCGCGTTCAGGGAGGAGAGCCTGATCTATGAGCACAAGCCATCGAAACATCTTAAACTCAACGGTTCATCCAGTAAGTGAGATTGTGGGTGGCATTCATCTACGACCGGAGGCGGCGTTCCATGAAGCTCGGAGAGTCGCAAGATATAGGATGAAACTTCTGGATGATAAACATCCCGCTCGGCAGCCAAGTTTTGCGTGCGCAGTAGAATTCGCGATGGAGAGTGAGGAAGACTTATGGAAATAGTTTCGGAACATATCCACTCATATTACAAGACAATGGATTAAGTTTTCTTTGAAATCAAGACACTTCTCCCCTATCTGTGCTTTGTGAAGACTTTCTTAGGGAAGAGGCATACTGTAAGAACCAAGACAAGAAGCATCATCCTAGTCACCTTCATCATGATATCACGTGACCACGAACCCTCCCCCTTCTCTTATCTTCTCCAGGGAGAGTCGCAGAAGTAATCCACGAGTCCCAAATTCAATCAGAAATAACTTACCAGAATCCTAGCTGTAGTTGAGTAAAGAGATTAAACGTTCCTACGAGTTATCTCGGGAGGATTTGTTTCCTCAGGGCTCTCAGCCGTCACCTCTAGGTCTCCACACCATCTATACAAGGCTGGATTGGCTGGATTGGCTTCACTTCAAATATATTGGCTTTTCGGGTTGTTTTCATCGCCACCCTCTCACCAGCATATCCATGTTTGCTACGATAATCTCTTCAGTAGGGGAAGAAAAAAGAAAATAAGAAAATAAGCTTGAAATCAAAATGGCAACCAGCGTTTCATCTGAACTCACAAGGTACTTATCAGCCCCTCGCTCTCCCAGCGGTCCGTGAAGTCTCCGGCCCTGGCCCCCACCATTATATCCTAGTGGTTTTGAGGTTATCCGGAATGCTGTCCTGCAATATAACTTGTCTAATATTAAGGAAGACCCTTGCTGTCGTCATCACTTAATCTAAGGCTTTTCGTCTCCGCTCCTTAGCTGAGCCGAGGATTGGAGTAAAGTAGTTCCCGCGATGCACTTACTTCATAAATCCTCCAAAATTAAGTTTCCCTCTCAGAATCGCTTTCCCGCCACGGCCTTCCTTCGTCTTCCACAGCGGTGTGTTCGATCCAATTTCGAAGCGAAAAATTTCGATATCTGAGACTTTAGCCTCAGCTGTACCCCATAGTGCACAGTCTAGATTTTCAGAGTTGCAGCGTGGGGTCTCCTCACGGCCATGCGGTTGATGCACAGACGGTCATGAACTGACCAACTCCTCAATCAGCAAGATCTTTTGTCGATCTTACTTTTGTGTTGCTCAGATATAATCCAAAGTCTATGCCGTTCTCCACGACCCACGCGAAACGGTGGACTCCGCATCTGCATGCATGGCATGAAGTTGAAGCCTGGTGGCTAGCATTCTGATACTGAGCCGCTTCTATGAGAACTTCCAGAAGCCATCGCCGCCAGAATTATATTGGTATTTTGATGATCATCTGAAAATTGCTGATTTAAAATTGAATGACTTAAGAGTTGTTTGCGATAAATGTCTATGGTCCATTTTTTAAAAGATCTGGCTGGTTAAGTTTTTCACTCGTTTTCGAAATCGTTCTATTCTGGCCTTGACATCATCTAGATCGAGATGCCATCGTGAAGCCGGATAAAATGTTCGCGCATCATGCCTTCCAGAAAAATTTCGACTCCACCACATTCAGTAGTTTGACGCGGGCACTAAGTAGTCGAGCCAAGGTAACCTGTGTACGAAGGACGTGCATATATCACCTTCGATCGAGCAGATGCGTTATGCGGAAGACCGCAATAAGTAAATCTTTTTGGACTCCACAATGCTCTTTCCAAGTGGGGTATACTGTTCATGGAGCACGGTGACAAGGTACTACATAAATTACCCCCACGATCGCTAACGGCCGCCACCGCAATCATATTAAGGCATTTATATGGCTTAGGTACCTGGTACCTCATGCCCTCTTGTCATCATATGGCTATTTGCATCTAGAAATACACATTGAATAGTGTAATTACCCGCATCAATTAGCTGTCGGTTAGAGAAATACATACATATAAGTCTCAAGGTCAAGTTGTTGACAATGCACTTCCAAGAATCGTTATCGTATTGTGCAGTGTACATAGCCCGGTACTCTATCTACTGTAGCTATGTACTATCAAGTCCACCCTTCATTCCATTGTTGCTTTCCTTGTATCAAATACCGATGCAAAGACTGTTTGCTAATGACTTGTCGGTAAACTCTAACTCTATCTTCTATTACTGTACGCCGTAAATGGTACGAACATTGATTGTATCCGACTCTATTACTCCTGCTTTCAAAACCAAAATCCGAACTCTGAGAAAAGAAACGATTCCCTATCTTTCGTATAACAATCTTATATTATCTGTGTAACCGGTACCCTCTATGGCACTGGTGCATCGATTATCAGCGCCACCTCTGGCGCTGGCGCTGGCTCATCTGCTTCTTGCGCAGCACTTTTACGCTTCCGACTGCGTTTCCCTTTTCCTTTAATAACCTCCTTCGCGGCACGCGCTACTTCTGGCTCTGGCTCTGCGTCTGGCTTATCTGGCTTATCTAGCTCTAGCTTAACACTCTTATGCTTCTGACCGCGCTTTCCCTTGCCCTTAATAACATCTTTCGCAGCACGCGCTGCTCGTGCTATCTCGATGTCATTAAAGCTTATTACCTTCGCCTTCCCTACTATAATTAGCCTAGTCAATTCGCAGAGTTCAACTTTGTTAATTAATCTACTTAATATCTAATTTCGATTATTAAGAAGGGCACATTTAGCCGTGCATATGCGACTAATAAAAACATAAGAAAAAGGAGCAAAATGGAGCAAGTTACTGAGGGGGGCAATACGTTAAGTCTAAATAAACTACTAGTATTGTTCTTAGCATTCCACTACATCAATCGTCAGTTCTGGAATCTTTGTGTATTGACAAAAGTATCCAAGGTATTCCGGCCATAAGGTCTCTTCAAGTGTAGATAGATCAACATCTCCATTCCTGCCAACACCGTATTTGATCTCAAGCGTTCGCTGGCCTTGTAAGCCTATGCTCTTCGAATCGAGGTAGGAATTCGCGGAACTGATTATTGCTGTGCGGGTATCGTCTGTAATTGTTCTCATCACCTGTAGAGCCTTCTTGCTAATCTCATTTGGAAATTGAATCTTGAAGACGATAGCTCGGCGGCTTTGTGCGACTAGTGCCTGAAGATTGTTAGTTGTGATCTCTGTAGGAGCTGCTGTTGGACGTGATGACGCTGAGATGGGATGTCCTACAGATTCTGGTAGAAGTGGAGCTTCAGATCTCAAAGTTCCCAGCACACTATCCACAATTTCAGGTTGAAATTCGGATGGGGCGGGTGAAGGTAATGGAGGAGGTGGTTGTGAAGATGGAGGCAAAGGTGTGGATGAAGGTTCATCTTCCTTCAGTTCTTCGCACTCTTCTACTGGGTACGAGTCTGGCTCAAGCTTGGGAAGGGGGTCATTCTCTTCCTCGGTCAAATTCTTTCCCTTTACCTCTTTGTCTTTCTTCGAGCTCGGAAGGCTGCTCCAGCGCAGGTCAAGGTCAACTTCGGGCTCGGGAGCTGGTTCGGAAAGGGCAGGCAGTTCCTCTTCGAATGACGTCTTGCCTTTCTTCTTCTTCTTGTCTTTCCTCGAGCTCGGAAGGGTGCCCCAACCGTGGTCGACTTCAGGCTCGGGAGCTGGTTCGGAAAGGGCAGGCAGTTCCTCTACGAATGACGTCTTGCCTTTCTTCTTCTTGTCCTTCTTTGAGCCCATAGAGAAACCCCAGCTGAGGTCAACTTCGGGCTCGGGAGCTGGTTCCTCTTCGAATAGCATTTCGCCCTTTTTCTTCTTGTCCTTCTTTGCACTTGGGGTACCCAAGTCGAATTCGGCTGCGGGTTCTGGAGTTGGGTCGGGGTGGCACGCTGGGACCTCTCCGATGTACTCGCATGCATCACAAACTTTTTCTAAAGGATGTTCCCCTTTAACCTCAGCAGGAGGCTCTTCAGCAGGGACCTCTGCGGGGACCTCCTCTGCTGGTTGGATGTCGTAAAATGTGAATACTGATTTCTTTTTCTTCTTATCCTTTTGAGAAGTCAAAGATGGTGGCCACGCAAAAACTTCATTAGCAGGAGGCTCTTCAGCAGGGATTTCTGTTCGCTCCTCTGTTGGTTGGATGTCCTCAAATGTGAATGCTGATCTCTTTTTCTTCTTGTCCTTTTTGGAAGTCAAAGATGGTGGCCACGCAAAAACTTCATTAGCAGGAGGCTCTTCAGCAGGGACTTCTGTTCGGTCGTCTGCTGGTTGGATGTCGTCAAATGCGAAAACTGCCTTCTTCTTCTTCTTCTTGTCTTTCTTGGTATTTATAGATGACGTCCACCAAAAAGCATCGTCAGCAGGAGGCTCTTCAGCAGGGACCTCTGTTGGCTCTTCTTCTACTGGTGGAATATCCTCAAATCTAAATGTTGCTTTCTTTTTCCTCTTGTCTTTTTTGAAATTAGTAAAGGGGCACCAATCAAAGCTGATCGGGTCAGATTCCTGAGGGACCGCCCCTGGTTCTTCGGAGACAGAAATGGGTTCCTCAGCCGGAGACTTCTCATTCACATCTTCCACAACGGCTTCTTCGACTGGATAATCCACGTGGACAAAGTGATCGGAAGTAGTACACGACAAAGTCGATGCTGGAGTCTCGACATCGACAGATTCCGATCGCACGCTCTCTCTAGAATTAGGATCTCCTTGTTGTTCACGGTGTATAGTCTGTACCATTGTCCCCTGAAACGGAATAGTATTCCCAGCCGCAGAGAGATACTTTGTGAGTTCTCTCTCGGACATTTTGAGCAAAGTCTCGATGGCATCTCGAGTAGATGCGCACATTTCGGTGTGCAGGTATTTGCTCCATGTTACGGCGACGCGATCGAATTTCAGGGCCACAGCTTGATACTTGAGGCAAAGGGTATCGTCGCATAAGGTTAAGACTTCGGTGTCGGGGCCATAGAGAAATTTAAGATTCGCTGTTAGGGATTAGTCGTGAAAGATAGTGGACATCCCGCAAGGCTAGAATGATCACCTACCGAGCAGTTGCACACGCCGGTCGTTCAAGCCCATCGTTTCGTAGTACTCTAAACTAACAATTTTGCTTCAAAGATTCTTGTGTTGATTTAGACTTGAATTTTGGGCTGGTAAGTGCTCGAGGGACGAGTCTGGAGGATTTTAGAGGTTGGATGAGGGGAAGCGGTGAAGGAGACTGAAAGGCGAGAGTCGTGTAACTCGAATAAATCATTATCTGGTTTGTGGGATCTAAATGTGGTTGGGACCACGCCCACATGCAGATATCGGGGACCAAACTCAGACATGAGGCTGGCGATCAATGACTCACCGAATCTGCTGTCTTCCAATGGTTTCCGGGATGAGCTTTGAAGCAGAAGCGTTAGCTACAATGGATGTAGACAAATCATCACAAAGATCCTCTCTCTGTGTCTCACGGGAGCTCGTCCAGCTGTCGGAGGTTACCAATGGATTTTCTCCAGTTTCGCGCAAGTGATCTTGCTTTCCCACAGTATTTCCATATTTATGTCGTCGCCTTAGGCCCGCCACAGCAGCCACAAGGGCTGTTAACAATCTCTTGTATGATAGGAAGGCTTCAGAGCTCGGATAAGATTCCTGTATAAGTTATTAGGGATAGTATAAGCTTGGCGGTGGAGCTATAGTAGAGGAACTCTATTATACTATATAAGGAGACTTGTTTTTAAATCAGGCGTGAGAGCGACAATATAAACGTGATTTCTAATGGGAGGGTTCCGAGTATCTAGGAATAGCTACAGAACATGACTTATAAATTAGTATAGGAGGTATTAAAGTGTACCCAGATTTTACGATACTGAAATCCAAAGCACCCCTCATTTTTTTCGGCACGCAGGGATAGACGTTAATCTACCTAGCCATACCCCCATCCTTCTTCTTCACGTGCCTACATTCGCAGACTGCGCGATGAAGAACAAAAGCTGTCGCATCGCCTAGAAGTAGTGAAAGTACTAGGGACACAGCAAGTCAGTCCGCCATGCAAGCATGAATAGTCCAACTCATGTTCAAAAATAAAAATCAAAGATAGTCTCTATGAGACCAGCGCCGGAGATTAATCTGGGCAGAACAGATACTACACTTGATCTAAGCCATATGGCAAGAAAGCTACAGAAAAAAACTCAATTCTTGGGGAGGAAAGAGGGTTTATATACTTTTTGGGGGGGAAGGCGATGAGTCGACAGTGTGTGGCGCTGCCGCGGTGAGTCGCCTCGCTTAGCTGAGAATAGGGGAGTCAGTCACCGTTGCCTGGATGGACCCGGAATAGCATGACACTACCGCATAGCTATGGTTCTGCCTAAAAATTCTACAGAATAAGTTACTGTAGGGTGCAGTAGAAGTTGAATTACAGTGGAAGGCGAATTGGGTGTCGCTACTTTTTTTAGTTAATTATTTTAGCGGGGTCCATTCTGCTGACATCTGTGGCTGCGCACCCCTGACCTGATGTACTCCAAAGGTACCGCTGCAATGTAGCTGCATCGCGAAGTCGATTCTTGTCCATTCCTATGTAACGTCTATCCCTAGGTGCCGAAAATCCCTATGTTAGCTCTTTAATCTATGTGGGTACTCTGTGATATTATAGTATAACGTTGACCACTTGTATATTGAATCTGATTGTACTTGACCTAGTTTAGTTGTGCATCTTTTCTTATCATGATTTTACATTATTCGATTCTGATGTCTGAGGTTTCTACCTCAAGTGTAGGGAGAATACTATCGACGAAGCCATAGATGTAGGCAGGTCCGACCAACTTGAAGTTCTTCGCATCCCCAGTCTTTCGAAAAATAAATGGCGTAGGTGCCCTTACGAGACACCAAACTTCGTCACCTGGACGTGCCGAAGAATGACAAAGGCCAAGATGGTTTCGTTCTGTCCGAAAAAATCGGCGAGAGACCGCCAACTTCCTGAAAATGCCCTCGAACCCGCCAGATTCGTATGCGAGATTTTCTCGTAGCTTTCTAAATTCCGACTTGACGTGCGAAGATGCGAATGCATCACGTATTTTACTGTGAGAAGGCAGTGAAACATCTGGTACGGATCTCCCTAATATATCGATACTCGGTATTGTCTCTAAAAACTTTTCTAAAGTCAAATTCGAACCTGAAATGTTTTCAATCAATTTTCGAAGCCAGAATTGCCCGAATGGAATTTTTAATGATGTCCCCGTGGATTCTTCTCCCGATAGTAATTTCCAAAGCACATCTTCTCTAGGTTCTTTTGTGTAGGTATATTTTCGAGGAATGTCTAGCATGATGCTCGCTCCTTCTTCAAAAGTTGATTTACCGTTGCAAATGTCATCCAGCGGCTCACTTATTTTCGCGATAGTACCAAGTCTGGTACCAGCGGAATGCAGAATGTTATCAACAATTTTCGGAATCATGCTTTCTGCCTTCTTTAGCACATGACCGGACCATATGCTCTCACTCCTCGCCAACTCATTACATATATCTAACCTCGTTGGTGGTAATTTCGTCATGTCCGCAACCCATGTAGGTAGACTTAGATCCCTCTCGAAGCCATGATCTTCTATAAGCGTCAAGTATCCTAGCCATTGCGTTTGTTCAATAATCCATCTTGCAGTTTGGATAAAAACATCGCTATCGCTCTTCTCGTAATCGGCCAAAATTATCTCTGCGTGCTCTTTTCTTACAGTGGAGAACTGAAGTATGACTGGGAGAAGGCCGAGTAAAGCGTAAACTTGATCTTTCGGGACACTTGCACTCCTCCCTCGGCATAGATGTAACAGGATGCACAATGCCCCTGCTGCAGAGCCCAATTTTTGTTTGCCGGTGAAATATGCATTAACGTTGGCCAGTCTGTTGTCTTTATTTGGCGAGTCGATCATCTGGCAAATTCCATCTAAGGTCATCAGTCCTGCTCCTACTTGCGTAATAGTTTTCTCTGTTTCTCGTCGAATTTGTAGCTGATGTCCTAACTGAGCATCTAGCCCTACCACAAGAAGGTGAGAACAAAGACGAACTTGATTCCATGGGATAGAATAGTTTCCGCACATCATCTCAGCTTTTGCAGCTAGTGCAATCTCTTGCACGATCCATATACGGGTCCACCAATTCCTCTCGAAAAGTAAGGCAAGGTCAACCCAAACTGGATTACGCCATGGCGGAGGCTTATATTTCTTCAATATTCTCCCTTGATCTGTGACAATGTCCCAGTTGGTATTCGATAATGATTGATTTGCACCTCTCTTAGTTTGGATATCGTGGGATGCTTTTGAAAGCTTTCCAATCAACGCAATAACTTTTTCCATGTTTATCTCACGCGCAAGGCCCAGCCATATCCAAACCCTCGCCGCTTTTGAGTAGATTCGTCCCATAATGGTAACCTGGGCGGTTCGTTCTTTCATATCATGTTGATTGATACAGATCGCGTCCACCCAGAAAAGTTTTGGCTCACTATCTGCCGCAGACAGACATCGCATCTGTATTGAGTCCAAGGCGTTCCTTAGGTTAAGGGTGACTTCAAATATAAGTCCGTTCATCAGTATTTTATTTCCATGAGTTATCTGCTCATCCGTGTCTCCTTGCCGTGCAGGACCCCAGGTGTAAGACAGCGCGACGAATGGTGGAGCGTCTTCGATGTCATAAACCAGCAATCTACAAGATAGCGAAAGAGAAGTGGCATTTCCGCCTGTGGGGTTGGATTCAAATGCGACGAGACGGATTTGGGTAGCGTTTGGGAGAGGTAGGTATGAAAAGGACTCCATTACATGATGATAGATTCCTGTCAGGTTCAATATTTTTCAATAGGAAGGAGAAACTGGAGGCATTAAGTTTTGAAAGGCGTAGGTATATATTCTAGAATGTATTGGAGATGCGGCGCGCACTGGTAGCGTGGCCTATTAGGCTGAGGGGGGGTCACATGTGCATAAATGCTGCCCGAGAGTCAAGTCATTCCTTTAGAGATTACCTGATGCAAGTGCGGCTCGACCAAGTATATAACCTAGAGGTATCCGCAAATCAATTATTTTTTTTAATCTGCATATGGACAACAATGGAATTGTTTTACAGATTGAAGTACAGTAGATGGCAAGAAAATTACTGATAATACTAATGAATATCGACTGCACCGCTATGCTGTTGTCATTCATGATTCAACTCGAAAACGCACTCAACCGGAATTTTACTATTGCAGCTATTCGCCCCTTGACCAAACCTAACATATATTTTTGCTCGAGGAAGAATTAATCTGATATCTTTAGCCGTCTACGCGTTGAATAAAGAATGAAATTCGTACCCAGCTTGTTGGAATCAAGCAGAAAAGTTCAAGCGAAATGTGTCCAAGACTATCGGACAGCGTTGAACTAATTCTGAACATGTGCTTCGTGAGTTAGCGATGCGCCGCGCCCAGCTAGCTAGTGATTCCATCAGGCTTATTGTGAGGATAAACCATAAGGAGCTCTTAATGGCCGATACGGGCATACGCAAAACTAAAGAAAATGCCGGGAAAGGGTTTCTGGGTTCATCCTGGTCTTCCAAGCTACTATCACCGAGATGCCGATCATCAATCCATGAGATCCAGATTGCCTGACTTTCCATGGAAGTAGGTGAGTTATCTCCGGCCAAATCATGACTGATAAGCCGTAAGTAAATGAGTTCGTTATCTTCAACTAGTAGCTTGGAAATTCCATTTCCAAGCTGACATGTAAATTGGTCAAATGCTTACAAGTAATTTTGACTGGCGCAAATGGAACAATCATCTATCTTAATGAAATCTTGAACATTACCAAACGTATCCCCGATAAATGTACGATGGCGACAGATGGGGAACGGACGAGGACGCAAGTCCGTTCCTGCTCGCCATCGTTTTGTGCCTGTGCCAAGGGACAATAATAGAGCACAAACGGAAAGATCGAGATCGGGTATTAGTATTAAACGCCGCCAAGAGTAAGAATCAGTCGCAAGTTTGGTTTCGTAGGGCTTCTTCAATAAATCCAGAAGCGCAGATGGATCCATTTTGTTTACGGAGGGAAGTTGAAGTTGAGGCTCTTCATCTTAGGCGAGAGAAGGTATCAGGCTATGTTTAGGAGGTAGGCCTTTTCACTGAGGGGGAGATGAGAATATTTATCGGATTATTTTGGATCCCTAAAGGTCGTGTGCCACGCAGTCAGGTCGCCCGACGCAGGTAAGGTGCAGCCATACCTGCGAAGCCACGGTGGTGATGGGTGTTGCACGTGCAGATAATCTTTTCTGCAATTTGCTGATTTACGATAGTGGCTTTAAAGGCAGACTGCAAGGCGCTCAGGCCAAAATCTCATAACCAACAGTTGACTGCCTACAAGCAAGAAGGCCCAAGTCCTATGCTAGCTCTGGCAATTGGTAGTGATAGTTGGGCAGGGCTGCACAGCCACAAGTGTCAGAAAGTGGAGCCCGCTTAAAAAGTTATCGGTATAAAATTCGCGACACTCTATTCGCCCTCTACTGTAAGTGTCGCTAGTTTTTAAGTTAACATTGTATAAGCTGCGGGACTATGGCTTGTGTGGCTTGTAATTCTTCCTTCCTCCTTAAAGTATTATCAGGAGGACGAAGAATATAGAGAAGAGGCAGCAGTAAAGATCCTACTTGAAATTCTCTTCTTTGCTCTCCACCAGTGATGCTATAGTATTAAGTGCAGTCAGGATAACATCTCACAAATATGTCGTTCGTTGTTAAGGCCAATTATCTCCAAGCTCTCAGCTGCAGCTTCAGCCTCAGCCTCAACCTCGCCTTCAAACCTTTTATCAACCTCTTTATTTCAGACCCATCTCCACCATCTTAGCCTTCATCATTAGATTATGAGGGTCGTAGTCTAAGTACTTCCGTCTTAACCCTTGCTACATCGAATAGCAGATGTGCAGACCGTTTTAATGCACTAGGCCCAAATGCGTCTTCTAAGCGTGAAGAAGACCTTGCTTATTCCCTGCTGAGCATCTTCGACATCTCAATACCAGTTATCTATGGAGAAGGGAAGTAGAACGCATTCCGTAGGCTAAACCGCGAATGGAAATACCGACTCGATGAACTTTCACAGGTTACCTCGAATTATACTAAGCGGTTAGGCATGCTGCCACAGACGCTCAAGGGGCACAGCGGCCCGGTCCGGTCAGTAGCCTTCTCGCCCGACTCGAGGCTTCTGGTGTCGGTATCGGTTTGGAAATATATTCTGTCCAGATGATGGTCGGAAAGGCAGAAAGTGATTTCGAGGTTGAGGTATTGGTTCGTGAGAGCTTGGAGCGGGCTTGCTGGAGGATGGATGCGATTGTGAGGCGAGACAGTACAGCAAGAGACTATGATGGGATGCAGGGTATATATAAAACTAGAATACTAGCAAGAAAACTGAATTGTGAACAAGTGGCGGATAATTTGTGTGTCAGGCGGTTCATTAAAATGATTTTAATGGGTTTCCAATTGAATAATATCGTGTGATGGATCCTATAGTTATCACCCTTTGCGGTGTAAGAGTGGCTGACAGGCCGCGCAACGCTTTGCCAACAGACAAGCCTTTTTAGGGCTACAGGGTGAATATGTTGTGTCACTAAAGAGCCACGCTTATTTTTACCACATCACCCTTCCTTTAATTGAAATAAATTCTTAGTGTGGATAGAATCAATACAGGGGTTGGATCTACAGAATGGATAAGAGATTTACTATCAGTCAGACACATGGCAGAGTGCGAAAGCGCTTTTGTAGTACTGAGGCACCATGTAACAATTACTGTACTCAAGTACAAGGAATTCAAGTTCAAAAATCTGACTGGTTCTGATGTAGATTAGATATGCAAAAAAGTCGCCAGTACTCGCACAAAGAGCGGCAAAGAGGCACCCCACCATTTCGGCAAAAATAGCGTGGGAAGGACTAATCGATCCTGAAGAACAAATTCAATCAAAGTCAAACTAAGGGATATAACAAGACAGACCGACTTCAAAGGGAAATGAAATACCGCTTACTCTAAACTTGTCTGGGGAATCGCCAAAAACTATTCCCTCTATGCTTGAAAGACTCAAATGCAAGCTCAACGGCAGAGTTAGACTACCAATCAATGCTTACTGTAGAACCCACTGATTGCCATCCCAGTATTGCCATCGTTGCTGTTCATAATTGTATTCCTGCGGTGGAGTCGCTTGGGCTGCTGGAGGTTGAGTTTGGGGTGCTTGTGGATTTCCAACAACCTGGTATTGTGCTTGCTGAACCGGTTCTGAGTAAGCTGCTGCGTGCATCGGACCTGCGGGGCCTGCTTGAGCATTGGCGTGGCCACGGCCCCGACCCAGGCCACCTCCAACTGACTGCAAGCCAATACCATGTGATGGCGGGTCTCGTTGTGATTGTACAACATCCACAGCTGATGATGAGATAAAATTGAGATGTACCAGTCGTTGGACGTAATCCATTGCCCACTCTTGACATCTTCTATTTGTCGTCTTGTATGAGAGTTAGCGAGAGACGTGGAGGGTGCTGGGAATAATAAACTAACGTCATTGACAGGAGCCAAGAAGTTCTGGCTCACACGTGGCGGCTGCACCTGACTGGCGGCAAGTTCGACGTTGCTGCTTGCATTACTAGAAGCAGAATCAACGACATTTGCGGCGCAGACATCCCCAATTGGTACCATAGTATGGGTCCGTTTAGTGTTGTTGGGAACGTAATTTCGTTTCAATTCAAGAGAATAGCCGCCCATCGGAGAGCCAACAACGTGGATGAGAGTGCCCGCATCTGGATTCGTAGCTGATGGAACGAAGATGGCGAAATGAGCACACTGGTTGGAAGATTGTCTGTAGGAGATGAGATAAAGTGTGCGTGTCGACATCTTGTGGCAAACTGAAATGAATAGGTAATATAGTTCGGAATATGAAAGATAATAGAGGTAAAGACGAGACGATATGACTTCAAGAGGTGTTACTATTGAATTGAAGAAAAGACGACGTTTTGCTGAGAGCTGTGCGGTATTTGGATGGAGGATGTGCCCACTATATACTCATCTCAGAGTAATTGTTGCCCTGCTTTGGTTCCCAAGCGGCAGCTGAATATCATATAAGTAGAAGAACCGCGTGCTTGGCGTCTCTTCAGAGCTGCAGAGGCGTGGAGTCAGTCAGGGGCCGTTGCTTTTTCTTCAAAATTAAATACAGCTCCCGCTGGGAGTAAAGAGAGCCTCAGATAACCCCTGAAACACTCTGTGACAGCCCGACTAAGTCACGTACATAAATAGTGACTTACTCGTTTTCCATGTTCAGTACATAGAAATAGTAAATCCAGGCACGGTGCTGCGGCCCTAGGCGTGGCCTGGCAAATTGTTCGGCGGTTCCGATCGCCTGAGAAGCTGGAGATTGGAGATTGACCATAGTCGCAGATGAGATATCAGACGGAAAAAGAATGTGAGGTCTCGATGGGGTCGAAAGTCAAATTTGAAACACCAACATACAGGATCCCTTGTTTAAAAAACAGTTGGTTTGCTCCTAACGTATGAAGCACAAACAACACCCAACAAGAATCAACGATTCGTCTTCATTGAATCATATTGTTATGCCGGAGGCGGCACAGTACTTGTCAATGACACTAAAAGTGTTTCTCCCCGGCCTTGTGCCCTTGAATTCAACGAGTGCGGAACTTTGTTTTCTTGCAGCTATCCAGCGTGTATCTTGATTAAGGCTACTGAGGTTGCGAAGAACTTAAATTCAAAAAAAAAAAAACGGGACTAGAAAGGCAGAAATAATCTCAAAATGACCTCCAAGTATAATTTTGTGTTCCTCCAGGGGAGATAGAGTTTCCGGAACTCCTCACACTTGAGCGCCTTTTGAGAACGTAGTATTATGAGTTGAGTTGGGAATAAAATCAGGAACCACCAGAGAGTCACGGAAATAGTAGGGACAGACGCGGAAGAGTGAGCCAACTGTCTCAACACCCAACATTTGGTCAGTGTCGGGACATATTCTTCAACGGAAAATACGCTAGGTGCTGCGGTATAAACCTAGCCGCATGAACCAGACTACTAGCCCATAATAATGAACGAGGCGTGTTGATGGATGCAACCTTTCGTCTGCTATACGGAGGTGAATCGATTTTCAGCTGCGATCGCGGACGAACCAGATGTAGACGTCCAGGCGCGCGCCAATTGCCTCCCAGAATGGCCTGTGCTGTGCACTCAGGCTAGTTCTATCAAAAATTGCAATACATTCACCTTTGAACAACAATAGGATCTGTGGAGGTTTCTGCGGCTCGAAGCAACGCATGGCCCATATTTTGCCATGTATCTATCCCCAAATCTGCGCGCGGCTCTCGAAACATCGAGATCCTATACTGCACCCATGGCCGTGACATATTCCGCGAACACCTCGTGTTCCTGCTTTCTTGGAAATAGAAACCTTGGAATCCATTCGTTCCGCCACCTCCCATTAGGCATTGACGTATAACCTGCTTTACAGTATTCCCAATAATCAGGATACCAACCTGCCTGACCCCAATCAAGAATTGCAACAACGCGTGGCGGAGCCGTTGAGGAGACCATAATGTTACCTCGATGGAGATCTGCATGGGTTAAGATGATTACTCCGTTGTCTGGTAATAAATGTCGATATGGATCTTGGTATTTCTGCAAATCGGGCAAGCTCTGCGGGAGCCAAGCAAACCAATCATTGAAGGCCTTAATACTAGGAAATGGTCCTCCTAGTGGTTTAGATTCAAAGACATAATCTAGCAGAGACTGGCGATTAATAGAACCTAGTCAAGGTTAGCATATATTCCAACACGTATAATAGATAGCAAACCAATGAATGGGTTAGAATGGCTCTGCCTATATCCACGCAACTTATCTAGAATCTGGCGTAATTGATCACAGACACTTGTTTTCTCAGTATCATTAAAAGAATCCCAACAGTCTTCAAGAACTCGGCCTGATATAAGTTGCATGTAAATAAACACATCTTGGCCTTCAACTCGCCATCCATAAACTTCTGGTACCGGAATTGCGTTTTGAAACACTCTTTGGATAAACCATAGGCACTGCGCTTCCGCGACTGAAACGCGTGGTCCATATTTGACGATAAGATTGAGATTTTCAAACTTGATTGGAGGTGGTTCCGGGTGGGTTCTGTCTTCTAATCGTACCAAAGCTCTGACTTCGGTTGGAGTTGGTAGACCTCCAGATGATCTGTTCATCCTAAAAAAAGAGGAGTCGAGAAAATCCATCTGAAGCTTTGAGGCATCAGGCAAATGTGGCGTGGAAGCATTTACAGCCATAGTGGAGAGGAAAGATGGAGTGGCGATGTGATTTTGAGGGGCGCGTTTAAGTAGAAATAAATCTTTGCGAGTTGTATCTATGATCCTTATAAGTCGCTATAAGATTGAACGGAGGTATTTTGTACTTGCCTGCTTCGTCGAGTTCGAGAATGACGTTTATTTGTTTCCGAAAGGTTCTCTGCGATTTTAGCCACGGTTCTTCAGGAAGAAACTAAGACTAAGGAGGATGTCCGGGTCATGATCTAGAGTTAGGAGTCTTCCAACGTACGGGAACGATGTTGGTTGTAAGGTGGTGGGCACTGAGCGCGTATGCACGTCTCCGACCCCGGCAGATTTTGGCTTAGCAAATTGGTACGACAAAAGTCCTGCCTAGAAGCTAATAACTTCTCCCTATTTCGATATTTCTTGCTAACTCCTCGACGTCCTCCGACAGGAGATTCGCGATCAAGTATCGCCATAATATAATATCCAATTTTTTTTTTTTTTTTTCACTCTATACCAACGTAAAATGGTTAGCTAGCTGCTATTTTCGGGGGGTTGCTGCTCACTGCATTGTGTGTATATTTATTTATGAAAACAGACGTGAATCAAGTTTTAAGGCTCAGGGTGTCTATCAATCGTTTTAAGGTCTCAATGGATTAAGGAAAGTGTTATTATGGCGTGGACGCTAGCGCTAGCCGAGGGCACACCTGTATCGTAGCCGTAGCCTCATCCTCCTTCTTGCCCATCAGGAGGTACCATACACGAATACATCACCATTTGAGTCTATCGTTTGTTCTGTTTCCGTATCCTTCCCATAATTGAATGGATTAGAGCGTTAAAATCGGTTAGGTTGAAGATTTAGAGTTTGTTACAAAACAGAAAACCTCTTTCTATCAAAACGGCGCTTAGAAGATTGGGGCTGTCTCTGCTATTGATTTGAATTCCTATATTACGCTTGGATGGATTACATTTATTTTCAATCCAAAGCTAGGGCAATCAGAAATAGCTTAAATCAACCCACCACTCGCTCTTATACCCGGCACCAATAATACTCTCGATTGTAAGGGCTGCAGGTAACTGCGAGCTGAAATTTGCCCTCGGCCCTTCCTCTAGAATACTCCCCGGTCCAAAGTTATTAAACTCTGTAAGTGTAGCATTTGCAGTATTAGGCGTCGCCGCGTTCCATATACTCCAGCCCGCAGGTGTAATTACGTTACCCAAAAACGTGTTCTGGAACGTCACCCGTGCGAAAGCCTCCCATGGTCTTCCCAGGAAATTGTCTCCGGCGGGGATACTACTGTTGATTCCTTCTACCGTGGAGTTGTTAATCACGTACCAGGAGGGGTTAGTGGGGTCGGAGCGGCCCGATGCAGTGACGGATCCAGCGGCGATAGTGCGAATATCGCATTGCTCTATCCAGGCCGTGGCGGTTTGGCCAAAAATGAAATCGACGGCTCCTGTAATGAGACACTTGACGTAAAGTTGGTTACCAACATTCGATAAGAGGGTATCCTGGTAGCCCAATAGTTGGACGCCGTAGTAGCCTTGGTTGGTTGTGTGAGCTGATAGGGCGAGATTTTGGCCGTTGCTTGAAACATGTCCAAATGTGTTGGCGATGTTGAGGTTGTAAAATTTAGTATTGGGGTTCCATTGACGAACTGTAGCGGTCAAATCGTCACTGGATACATTTAGAAGGGCCAGGTTGAAGGTTATTGTCGCGGTATTTCCTTCGTAAGAGCGGGCATCGGTGGTATAACCTTGGACGGTGAGGTTAGATTTCAGAGCCGGGATGTAGACTTGTTCCACATAGGTTCCAGGATAGATAAATAAAAATTGAGGGTTGCTTGTAGTTGGGGAGAGAGCATTGACGGCTTCTTGGACAGTAGGGAATACACCAGATGAGAAACCTCTGGTCCCATCGACGATTAATGCCCCAGAAGGCGGTGATATGCGTGCAAACGCCGACGTGGCAGTCGTTGAAGGCGCTGTACTGATTGACGAGCTAGTAGGAGGGACTACGACAGATGATGAAGCGGGGGCTGTATTGATGCAACTGCAAGCACTAGAGACCCTTGAAGGTAATCCTGAACATGCCGTTGCGAACGCTGGGAGAGCAGTCGTTGCGGTTTCAACAGCTAAAGTGTACGTAGAACAGAATGGAGCTGCATCTGTTGACGACTGAATTAATGCTCGCTGTGGTCACCAGTTTGTTTAGCAAGCAGTGGTAAAAGCTGGCGGGACAGCGGGAAGTTATTCGATGCACAGCAACTTTGGTGACAGTTTTAGAACATGTAACATAATGACATAAACCATTGATTTATTTGTTGAAATATCCAAAACCTTGCAGCAAAGTAGAAGAATTCAAGACATCTGAGTAATGAGGAAGGTTTCATACCAGGCAGTTATCATGATTGCAGGCTTGTCGCTTCACTTGAGGGTTTGCCACCACACTAGCAGCAAGAAATAAGATAGTAGTTATTAAATACATGATAATTGTCATGAAGAGGTAGATCTTTGTAGTGGATAAAGATAAGAAAAGTTATTCAGGCTGGGGAAGTGTTTCATTCTTATATTGGAAGAATGAGATATTAACTTGCAACAATTGAACTTCGAATTAATTCGACTTGCGAGAATATAATTTTTGACATGGATTTGAATCGCTTGTGGGGATGTCATAGTTTTTCCGGCGGGGTCACTTCATGTAGAGGGCTGGGGTACATAGCGGGAGAGAATGGATTCGAATTGTTCCAACAAGGGAAAAGGCACTTAGAGCTGGAATGTGAGGATGAACTTCTGCTGGGCTTAAATGCTTGTCGCCGCCTAGCTATGCACGATGTGTGAGGTAAGAATTTCAAATTTGAAATAGGTTCTCGATTCGGAAGTCGCTTGTAGCAAATCTTGAACCAACCTTAGGGAAGAAACTGAGATAGGAGGAAGAAAACAGATATAGAAAGTCCTCCAATCGCAGAAACCCGGCATCTTGAACGTTTTCGCGGGGGTAGATGAGATGCACTAGCCAATGCGGGGATATAACCTAGGATAATTCGACGATCCTCTTGAATGCGCAATATTACGCTGGACCAAATTTGGTGTAGACTAGGAATGTCTAAACTGCTTTAGATGGCGCCCCTGTCATCAACTCGTAGAAGCGGTTTAATGTTGCCTAGGAAAAACTTTCTTCCCAAAGGATAGGAATGGCTTGCATTCAGCTCGAAGTGAGATTTGGACATTGAGAAAAAGTTGAGAGGTAGAGAGATGTGGAGATAAGTTTGGAGAAATTTTCCAAGGAATATCTTCGGAAAATCTCACTGTTTGGCGGAAGTCCGCTTCCTCCGGTGCACACTCATCATCGAAAGCCTTTACATATTTCCAACCTCTATTGTTGTCTTTAGTTACTGTTCTTGGGTAGTATCTGCTTCAATATAACCAGGGAATTTAACCTCGACCTGCTTTTGCCGAAAGGAGAATCGCTCAATTGCCCTAATATTCCTACAAAATCACGGCATCATCGTTACAATATATCGCTGCGTGACAAGACATAGAAACGATATCAAGGTATTTGCACGTCTGGCTTTATATCTATGTCCAATATTTTACGTACGGCTGGAAATAGGATTTATATTTAGCAGTTTTCTATTGTGAAGCCTATGCCACAGGTATTGAGTATGACCTTCAGAGGGGAAGTACTAATACAAAAATTACAGAAATCCTCCACTTTTTAAACGCACATAGCGCTAGAGACTTGATCTTTATTTTGATTTCGCCTCCATTCCCTTGGCTATCGCCAACTTCGCAGCTAAGAACTCGTTTCGTAGTCTGAACGCGTGCGCCATATCCATGAAGCTGAAGAACATCGAATATAGCGGCAAGAATACCCAGAGCATGTTAAAGAACACTAAATATACCCACATGAACATAAAGTTACTTCCGTCGAGATTTTGGTTGCCTGTTAGCCACTCCGGGCAGAAAGTCATGAAGCCTGTAGATATTGGTGGTCAGCATATAAGGTTTCCGCATAATCACGGAAATGCGGAATGGGAAGGGAACTTACCCCCATAGAGCTCGGCTGTTGCCAGAACGACCATCCAAAAGTTCGCCATGTTATCCTTTTTGCTAATCAAATAGCAAATGTAAAGCGCCAACGGACCAGCCAAAAACACTGTCAAAAGCTCCAAGCTAATAACCGTGAGGTCCGCTTGCGCCCATCTCTTATCCGCCTGCGCATACACCATCCATAGCTTTGTAGCCCAGTTCTCACCATGCGCCGCCCCAAAAATTCGATCCGGCTGGTTCAAGAAGTTTGTAATGAGAGCAGGGTGGTGGACCGCGGCATCGAAAGGCTCCGAGGTGAAGAAACAATTATAGAGAAAGGATCCCTCGAAGATGGTGTGGATGAGGAAATCGAAGGAGTGCCAGATGAAAAGAACGCGTATGGTTCCAGGGGCTTTTTCTGAGAGGATACGAGTAGACAAGATGTAGCAGGAGTTGAATAATAGAAGGACCACGGCGAGGGAGACGACGGTTGTATTGTCTAGGACATCCATGATTGCATCAACGGGTTGGGTAGCCATCTTGCTAGAGCGCCACAAGTTGGTAACGATAGAGAAATTAGACCTGAATACTCAAGCGTTGCGCAATTCTCTCTTAAAGTGGATGACAGGAATTTTGAGTCGTAAAGACAGATGTCATTGACCTCAAATGTCCTGGATCTAGTTGATGTTTTCTCCAAAAAGCAAAAGTCGGCCGAAGGTTTAAGCTCCAATCCCCGATTGCCCGAAATTTAGCCGCACCCCTATTCACGAGCACGTGGGTTCTTGCCCCACCAAATATGTTAACGTCGCAGATTCAATTCACCAGCCATGTTCAACCTGCAATTTTCGCTTCGAAATTTGGCATATATTCCGCAAGCTCGTAGATAGATAGTCGAGTCGGTAATATGGGCGGGTAGCACAGTCCACATGCACATTTCCATTCCAGTATTTTCAGATTGAATTTGGGTCTATATTTGGGCTTTCTTTCTGAGTTACTTCCATTTTAAGCATCGATCCTTTGAGTATTCTCTCTAGTGAGATACAGATTGAACTCACGACAAGCTTTTAAATCAAATATTCTGTCTCACAAAAGAAGTCATAGCTAGGCATAGCTCATATCGTTAGGAAGCAACCAATTAGGCATCTAATATTGGCGACTTCTTCATTCACTTTTCAATTCACGTTCATAGTTTCACATTCATGCGTGAGCGTTATTTAGTTTTGCAAAACCTTCAAATTTCTAAGCTATCGGGTATTGTAGGTTAACCACTACGGCCACCCAATCCTGTCCATGCCATGCCATGCATATTATCCCAGCGCCGACCCGAAATCATATGAAGAAGTTGTCATGAAAGTGCTACTTCGTCAAGTGGAGATGAAGCATTTAGTGCTTGGCAGCCTCTGTACAATTATTAGTAAAAGGTTCCAGATGTTCTGTAATTTGGTTCTCTGGCTCTCTTTTCCGCGAGAGAGGAAGGTAGGGGGAAAGATGAAACGTACCCTTGTGAACATCAGCCTTTGTCTCGTGAGAAGTCTGGTCGAATTTGTCTCCAACGGCATCCTTTGCGGCGGTGGCGCGGGATCCGAGGCTGGCATCACCGTCCTTGGCGACTTGCTTGTTGGCTTCCTTGGAGGCTTGGGACCCGGTGCCCTGGACGGACTCGGAAACGTAGTTGGCGGCGTTCTGTTGGGATGTTGTTAATATTATCTTTCGAGGATATGTAGAGGAAGATCGGGCAGGAGCCTTGTGGAAGCTAGAGAGGGTGTAGACGTACCTTGATGGATTCCATTTTGACTTGGATTGAAGATTGTTTTGGTGATTGATTGATTGTTTGTTTGTTTGTGTTGGTGGATTGAAGTTGTAGATTGTTGATGGATAAGAAAGAAGAATGGTTTGAGGAGGGAGAGGGTTCTTTTAAAGACTTCTCGAGCGCCTGTGATTTCGATCCTCTTCATCATTCACTTACTTGATCAAGCTCCGACGTCATAGCATATAATTCACTAAGTCCCAAAACTGACGCGGCAATTGGTTTAGCACTGCATTGATAGATCTAGATCTTTCTCCCAATCCACTTCGATCGAGACGCCACAGGCAGCGGGGCTGGCCACCCCGTCGCCCCGCTGACGTCGATGTTTGTGGGGATCGCCAGAGCTGCGATTGGCTCGTTTACCACCAAACCCCTGAATTTCCTTATACGTCATCGCTATTTGTTCCAGACAGGCTGGTCAGCATGACGGAAAGACTCCATTATCCGGACAGATGCGGTTTAAGTCTCCCATCCCATATCACACCGTTTTGAGAAATCCCATCCTAATTTCTTGGTTGTGGAGTGGACATGTGGCGGTGCCAACTTTTGCTAGAAACCTCGCATCCGGTGGTTGGCTAACAGTGACGGAATCAAGCCGGTGATCACGATCGTATATCCTGGGAATCAATAGAACCTATGGAGCTCCAAGGCAAGTTCCAGTCTGTGCCATCGTATGAAGTATGTGCCAAGACTCCGGGATTTTCTCTTACTTTCTCAGAGCCACCTCGCATTGTGGGTACATTCACAGGCAAACGAAACTCACCAATGAATAATACCTCTTGATGAGCATACCTGTCCCCAAGAACAGCTACACAAACCATAATTAGGAACCCAATGCACCCTAGAGCTTCCGGGCCAATAATCTCCGACACATGACCTGCAGCTTCTACGCAATTACGCACGTGTAAGGTTCCAGCGGCCCAAACGCCCAGATTCAAGAAGCCATGTGAGATGACATGCTCCTAACAAGATCTGCCCGGTGTCACAAGCAATGGAACATTAACAAAGATTATCACTTCCATAATGAGATTCTCTTGCTTTGAGCCGCGGCTACTCGAACACAAGCAATTTTCTACCGAAGCCGAGCTCTTTTTAAATCGCCGAGATGCTCTTAGTAAGTGCAGTTTTGTGGTAACCTCAGCCTGTCTACTCCGTAACAGCCACTGGGGCCGTGACCCTCAAACCTTATTTTCAATTCTTGCATCATTGTGGTGGGCTGGAGGGGGGAAAATTGTTCTTCGCTGCAACTTTGAGAGTATGGAGATGTCTGTAGAGGGGAGGAACCCAGCCAAAACTCCACCTTCTTTCTCCTAACCTTACACTCAATATGATACACCGTGCCGTACACCATTTTATGATTCCGTCTAAGTCCAAATTCCAACAGCTTTTTTCACAGAGTTAACATCTCTCCATTGTGCCGTATTCCGCCTCTAAACATGTCTAGTATGATCCGGCCACCAAGGATTGTCTCTTTTACAATACCTTCCACGTGCTTCGGCTCCACTCTACCATACCAAACGCCGCAGCCGGCGAATGGATGATCCTCACCCGAGGTCGTCCTCGCTGTAGGTGGAATATACAATATCACATTTCCAGCGAGTTTGTGGCCTCCTACATGGCTAATTAAGCCAACTCTGATTCCAGGAGTTGACTTGACTTGAAAACCATCTTTCTGATTCTTCGTGCTGGATGTCTTCTCAGCGGTGACTTTCAACTCCTCCCTCTCTTCGAGTTCCATTGGTTCTTTCAGAAGTTGAAGGCCCTGCCTTGGTATCTGATTCTCAAATTCATCTCTTAGAACTGGGCCCATTATTCCACATCTCATGTCTCTTCCGCCATGACCGCAGATCAACACCATAGTATCCTGAACATCCTGCGCCTTGGAGATATATGATGTACTTCCTTCCTCCCGTAACAATCTGCCTCGGTGACCTGGATCAAGATGATCATGCGCTGGGTGTAGCTTAGTCGGTAATAAATGTGCCTTTATTAAGGAAGAAGCCGCATCAGCCCCATTGGAAACGATTGGCAAATATTTGAAGGATGGGAAGATGTAGGCGGAGACTGGCTTGTCCGGACTTAGTCCCGGATTGATTCCATTCGAGGGTGAAAATGAGGAGTTCATTACTGATACACCGTGATACGGCTATTCAGTCCAAACAAAGTCAGCGCTGGTGCTACTGTAGTAAAAGACGACAAGGGATCAGAGAAATGGAATAAATACATCGTGGAACACTCCGTTCCTTCCTCTCAGCTCTTTAATATCCGCAGCCAAATTAATTCCATCATTCTCTTCGTCAATTCTGGATTTCCAATCATTCTTGCCAGTGCATATTAATAGGTGTACATTGTAGGGAGCCACTGAACCATTGATGTTTGTCCTGTGGTCGATTTTGAGGAAGGCGGGCATAGCGGGGGTTTCGGCGCAGGTGCATGTTGCAGGAGGACATGTTTCTATGGTTGGAAATGGTGGTTTATGATATGTAGAAGTCCGCCGAGGGCCAAGTGCAGAGTTGAAGCAGAGAATTCGCCATGGAGACCTTGATAGCGGTCGTAACAACATTACGCAGATAGCTGCGGAGTTAAGTTGGTCGAGAATCTAAATTATTTTATACGCCGTAATCTTATCGGAGCTTAATGGTTGCGTCATTGTTTTTTTAGGCCACCGTATTAGAAAAAAAGTTCGGAATAGGAGGTACGGCAACATTCATCTCAAGTCTCTATACCAAAATTCTTTCTACGACAAATTTGTTGATAATCATTACAGTAATTGCTTTAATATGAAATGTATTCAATGAACTGAATCTTTTTCCACCCTCTTTTTAAGTTGTATGATTACGCGTGCAGAGGTAAATATCTTGCTGGATACGTTGTCATCAAGGCCCCATTTTCTCGGCACTGATGCCTCGAATTCCACAAGATTTAATAATACGGGCATATAAAAAATCTCCGCTTCTCCCATTGCTACTACGGGCATCACGCGATCTCGAATTAGCTACCCATGAGCTTCGTTGGCTTCGAGAACATGTCCAGACGAGGCACAAAAGCGTGGCGTTAAGTCCGCCAGCAAAACAGCAACTGTTGAAGCTTTGTCGGAGGAGAGCTAGAGGGGAACCGTTACAGTATATACTTGGTTCACAGCCCTTTGGGTCGTTAGATATAAAATGCCAACCAGGCGTTTTAATCCCCAGGTGAGTTATTTCAGGAGAGGCACGTGATATCTACTAACTTTGCAAAGACCGGAGACGGAAGCTTATACAACACATCTTGCAACGCTTCTCAAAGCAGGTACACTACATCCTGGGCTACCAAGTCCAACTAGCCAGCGGCGTCAAGCAGAGGACCGCGTTAAGGTATCAACGCTGAGTATTCTGGATGTGTGCTCCGGGAGTGGCTGTATCTCGCTTCTGCTACACCTTCTACTCTCTGAACGCTTTCGCTTCGTGCGTGTCTCTGGTGTGGATATTTCCGAGAAAGCTGTGGCACTTTCAAATGAGAATCTGAAGCAGAGCGTTGTGAAGGGAGACATTAAAGAATCAGCACAGAAGTGGATGTCTTACCAGGGAAATATCCACAGAAGGAATGTACCGCAAGTTCAATTCATGGTCCACGATGTGTTAAAAGGACTTCCGCCAGCTATGGGAATGTTTGATATTATTATCTCAAACCCTCCATATATTTCCCAAAGGCAATTCGACACCGAGACAACTCGATCTGTGAGGACATGGGAACCAAAATTGGCTTTAGTACCACCGCCACTGAAGAACCGGACAGAAATTGGCCTTCGACGTGTCAGTCACCAAGATATCTTCTATCGTCAATTAATAAGATTCCACGAGAGTCATTTTTCAAAAGTGCTTCTCATGGAAGTTGGAGACGACGCACAGGCGATCAGGGTTGTTCAGATGGCACGCAAATGGGTTTCGATTGCGAAGGTCAACAGAATTGAAATATGGCGAGACTGGCCCAGCCAATCCCCTGATCCTTCAGAAGTGCAGGAAATAGATATTGACGGTCAGACTATTCCCATCAAGGGCGCTGGGAAGATGAGAGCTGTCCTTCTGTTCCGAACCAAAGCATCTCAACAGAAGTTCGTTAGACGCCCCATGGAAAGACTCGATGAGCTCCGTGAGAGACAACCGAATCTCAAGGCTCTGAGAAAGGAGAAGGCAAAACAGAAAGCAAAGGATGCAAGTCTGCCAAGAGGATTTTCAAGTTTGAAAGATTTGGACCCCTGAATATAAGATGACTATGACGATGTATAACTGGTCTACCAACCTTTTAGGAGAGGTACCCTAACGTGCTCCACAGAGTAAGCGTGAAACAGCTGTGAGAACTTCCTAAATTTTGGACCAGCTGGTCATCGATGCCTAGACCTTATGTTAAATAACTCATTGATGCCAGTCATTGAATCTTCTAAAAGCGGAGATTCAAGACTGCTCATAGATTGTACCTCATAACAAAGGTGGACTGCTTCTCCCGCCGTTCTCACCGTCCGGTTCCCACCTTTGGGTAGGAAAAAAGCTTACATACGGAAGAAGAATATTAGAGGAGAATGCCATGGCACTGGTTCTCAACTATTGTAATATAGCATGTAAATTAAGAAACAGTACCTCTTCATCTGTGATCACGTGGGCCCCACTTGGACATTAGGAGCTATCGGGACACCTCCAGTTGATCAATTTGAATATTGAATTCAGATCAAGGGTTCCTAGTGTATCTTATAATTGAGGATCTTGCGTCATTTTGAGACGAATCTTTCCAATGACACAATTCATAATTCACAATTCTAAGTGTTCTTCTCTGATTGTTGGTAGTGAAAGCCACATTCTGCAGTTGCCCTGCGCCCTGCATAAGGAGGCTATCGCCGGACCAGCCTGAACCCCGAAAGCACAAAAGAAAAGGCATGTTATTCATCCAAAACTGTGTGAAACGCACCCGTCGAGTGGCACGGCGCAGGCGAATAGCCTCTCTCCACAGCTGTCAACGATGCAAGCTCACCGAACCTGCATGCATCCGAAGCGGTGCCGCGGCTTGGGTGTGGAAGAGCCCCTCTTCCCCTGACATACGGTCGAGTTCGACAACTGAAGAGCTATGTGGTCTCGACATGAAATGTGCTTTCGTACCTTTCTTAGCAATGCAAATTACCCCTCCGCTTGATCGTGCGCGGCAGCCCGGCTGGCCACGTCGGCCGTCGTTGGTCGCGGCGCGTCTTGCCGTTTGGGCAGCTGAGCTCGGTCTCATTTTCCCCGCACCCCAGAAACCCCACACGCTTCATCTCCTCAGTGGCATGGCGCCTTCCCTCCGTAACTGGACCCCCAAACTGGAGACGCCCCACGGATCAATAATGGAAGGAGCGGCATCAGCAGTAGGCAAGTCGTCGCTTCTGTCAGGACAGGCAATCCCGTAGCAAAGTACCCGGCGGCTGTACGGAGTACTGAACAGTCACTAAACAAACGAACTTACTCACTCGGTGACCTCTCCTGTCTTCATACTCTACATTATTGCATTTGCCCAAAGTTGATATCCTCCACTCACCGGGCACCCCTGGTTTTCTATCTGCCGCCCCCGCCTTTGGGGTTCAGTAGCCAAGGCGAATTGAGGCCTTTTCCACTCTTGACTTGCTCGTAGATACAAACCTCGGTGTTTGGCAAATGCGAACACTGGCTCACGACACGACGTCGTCCTGCGAACCACGCGTCTTTCAACCATGATAAGCTCGTCGATTCTGCGGCCGACGCTGGGGCAGTGTCGAGCTGGCATACGCCCGAGGGTGGTCTCCTCTCCGCGCTTCAGCTTGGGCTTCTTAGGTATGTCTACAACCCAAGGAAAGGTCAATCCAAGGGTTGGAAGAGAGTCTGACAACCGATTATGTAGCCCGCCATGCCCGGCTCCTCTATCGTCCAACACAGAAATGGGACGAGACACGAAAACAATTTCGTCCGAAGGTGACGGCTGTCGTGCCCTTCCGCAATGCCTCCGTATCTCCATCCTCGCCTTCCGAGTTCATCCCTCCAGTCCACTTGACCCCATACTCGGACTTGACAATCGGCGTCGTCCGCGAGAGCTATCCCAACGAGAGAAGAGTAGCCATGACCCCACAAAATGCCGCCCTCCTCATCAAGAAAGGGTTCAAGAAAGTTCTCGTTGAGCGTGGCGCAGGAACAGAAGCACAGTTCACAGATCAGGCATATGAGAAAGCGGGCGCGACATTGGCCGATAACAAGACAGTATGGTCTGAAAGCAATATACTACTCAAGGTCAGAGCACCAAATTTCGACGGCCCAGCCAGTGAGTTGGATCACTTAAAGGAGGGGACGACGATCATTTCATTCATGTACCCCGCGCAAAATAAAAGTTTGGTAGAGAAATTGGCAAATACTGGGGCAACAAGTTTCGCCATGGATATGATTCCCAGAATCTCGAGGGCACAGGTGTTCGACGCTCTGAGGTAGGTCCGGAAAGTACCTAAGTACATCTGAAGATGGTACTGATCACGTGGTATTTAGCTCCATGGCCAATATTGCGGGGTACAGGGCTGTCCTGGAAGCTTCGAATCATTTTGGGAGATTTATGACTGGCCAAGTAACAGCAGCTGGGTAGGTCTCACTCTCCCGGAAATTAATTTTTGGTGCTAACATTCTTATTCTAGCAAGGTAAATAGCGAATGTGAAGTACAACGTTCTTTTTAACTGACAAATTCTAGATTCCTCCGTGCAAGGTTCTCGTCATTGGAGCTGGTGTTGCAGGTCTCAGTGCGATAGCAACAGTGAGTAATCTTTACTGTCTTCAATTTCATTTACAAATAAGTTTTAGGCTCGCCGCTTAGGAGCTATTGTCCGAGGCTTCGATACTCGACCAGCTGCACGCGAGCAAGTCCAATCTCTCGGGGCCGAATTCATCGAGGTAGAAATCGAGGAAGATGGGTCAGGATCTGGAGGTTATGCCAAAGAAATGTCCAAAGAATTCATCGAAGCTGAAATGAAACTCTTTTTGGAGCAATGTAGAGAGGTAGATATTGTTATCACCACTGCTTTGATCCCAGGGAGACCTGCTCCTAAGTTAATAACGGAAGATGTAAGTGTGAGAATGAATTTTAATTTCTATTATCTAACTGCGAATTAGATGCTTGTCGCCTTGAAGCCCGGTAGTGTAGTTGTTGATCTCGCGGCCGAGAATGGAGGGAACTGTGTAGCTACGGTTCCAGGGAAGCTCATTGAGCATCATGGAGTTACAGTAATTGGTCTGTATAGCTTCAGAGAGCTATATTTACCCTCATATTGACATAATTTAGGTTACACTGATCTTCCATCCCGCCTCCCAACCCAGTCTTCAACACTCTATTCGAACAATATCACAAAATTTCTTCTTTCAATGAACCCAGAAGAGAAATCTTTTGGCATTGACCTAAAAGATGAAGTTGTTCGGGGCTCAATTGTCACTTATAAAGGAGACATTGTTCCCACGGCCCCACGGCCAGCACCTCCGCCTCCAGCAGCTCGCCCCGTCAATCCCGCAGCAGATACCAAGGCTGCTGAAGTTTTGGCTATGACTCCTTGGCAGAAGGCTTCTCGCGAAGTGGCCACTGTCACAAGTGGAATGGGACTTGCACTTGTGCTAGGGAAAGCTACTGGGCCACTTTTTATGACGAACGTCTTTACATTTGCGCTTGCTGGGCTGATTGGATACCGAACTGTTTGGGGAGTTGTACCAGCCCTGCACTCGCCGTTGATGAGCGTCACAAATGCCATTTCTGGTAAGAATAAACACTTTTCTCGGAATATTGTCTGACGAACTAATATTCTTTCAGGTATGGTTGGAGTTGGTGGTTTTTTCATCATGGGTGGTGGTCTTATTCCACATACTTTCCCACAGGTTCTCGGTGCTCTATCCGTGCTACTCGCTTTCGTAAACGTTTCAGGTGGATTCGTTATTACCAAGCGAATGTTAGATATGTTTAAGCGTAAGATCTTTTGCCCCTTTTCTCAGTGTCTTCTAACAAAATGCAGGCCCAACTGACCCTCCCGAGTACCCTTGGTTATATGCCATTCCAGGTGTCCTCTTTGGAGGAGGTTATATTGCCGCTGCAAGCACTGGTATGGCTGGTCTTGTCCAAGCCGGCTATCTAGTTAGTTCTCTTATGTGTATTGGTTCACTTTCTGGTCTCTCTTCTCAAGTCACGGCCCGCCAAGGAAATATTCTTGGCATACTAGGAGTAAGCTCTGGTATTCTTGCATCTTTAGCCGCTGTTGGATTCTCTCCTGAAGTTTTGATGCAATTCGGCGGGGTAGCTGCTATTGGTAGTATTCTAGGTAGGTAGGTACATGACTGTTAAGTAAGAACAAAGAGGCTGACATTCATAGGTTTACTGATTGGCCGCCGGACTACAGCAACTGATTTGCCGCAAACGGTGGCTGCTTTGCATTCCGTGGTTGGCCTGGCGGCAGTCCTAACTAGTTTTGGCAGCGTCATGGCACACATTGGTGACATTTCTACTCTTCATCTTGTTGCAGGATACTTGGGCGTTCTCATCGGTAATATTCTCGCGTCCCCATTCATATAAGCTATTAACTTTCCCAGGTGGGGTAACGTTCACCGGCTCTGTTGTAGCATTCCTCAAGCTTGCGGGTCGTATGTCTTCCAAACCTATCCGAATCCCAGGTCCCCGTCATTTCTTGAATTCATCCTTGCTGGGCCTTAATGTTGCTACCATGGGCACATTCCTTGCTATGGCACCGGGCTCGCCGATTATTGCTGCTGCTTGTCTTACTGGAAATGCGGTTCTTAGTTTCTTGAAGGGCTATACCACCACGGCTGCTATTGGTGGCGCCGACATGCGTAAGTCTTCCAAATATATGCTGGATAGCGTGCTAAATAGAAAATAATAGCTGTCGTAATCACCGTCCTGAACGCATACTCTGGCTTTGCCCTCGTCGCCGAAGGCTTCATGTTAGACAATCCCTTGCTCACCACCGTCGGTTCCCTCATTGGTGTCTCCGGTTCTATCCTCTCCTACATTATGTGTGTAGCTATGAATCGAAGTCTAAGCAATGTCCTCTTCGGCGGTATAGCACCGACGGACAACAGCGAATTCAAGATTGAAGGTTCTGTAACCAAAACCACCGTTGACGAAACGGCGGACGCGCTAGCGACAGCGGAGAGTGTGATTATAGTGGTTGGATACGGAATGGCTGTCGCCAAAGCTCAATATGCTATCAGTGAGATAACAAGGATGCTGAAGCATAAAGGTGTAAACGTCCGTTTCGCCATCCATCCCGTCGCGGGCCGCATGCCAGGTCAATGTAACGTCCTCCTAGCCGAAGCCAGCGTGCCTTATGATAGTAAGTATCGTCTCTTTTCTCCTGTTATTCCCTACTAAATCATCTCAGTTGTCCTGGAAATGGACGAAATCAACGACGACTTTGGAGATACAGATGTGACTCTTGTCATTGGCGCCAACGATACTGTCAATCCCATTGCTTTAGAACCTGGCTCCAGCATCGCAGGCATGCCAGTTCTCCATGCGTGGAAGAGCAAACAAGTTATAGTGATGAAGAGAGGTATGAGCAGTGGATATGCGGACGTTCCGAATCCGATGTTCTACATGCCTGGCACGAAGATGTTGTTTGGAGATGCGAAAGATAGTTGCGATGGTGAGACCTCCTTCCCTCTTTGCCTAGGGCCTGTCAGCAGTTTGGAAGATAATAATACTAACTTGACGATAGCCATTAAAGGAGCACTCGAGTCCAGGAGTAAGATGTATGACGTATAAATGCGCTCGGTAGTCGCGTCGCACACCCGTCCCTTCTACTCCGCGGGAAAAAGGCATCTTTCAGGCAGAGCGTCCCGACATTAAGGGCTCGTCTTAACGAATCTATGGCACGGAAACGATATGCGATGAAAAGAGAGGGGAGGGTGGTACTGTGGTGCAATGCAAAACATGGAGCTTGGAGTTGGCGTATCTATCATTTACTTATATCCAGTCCAGCCCCATATCTACCTTTCTGCATCCTGATCATCTTTCAGTTTACCGAGCTGCTAGTTGATAGACAGGCATTATTGATTTTGCTGTTGTTTTTGTTTGCGTGAAATTTTTTTTAAATTTTTTTTTGAGATCTAGATCACGGAGAATGGAATTTTGAATCGAAATTTTTTTTGAGATCTTGTTTGTCATTGTGCAACCATGAGATTTATTGTTCTGGCTTATAGGCAGCAGTGTTAGACAAACCGCTCTATGGGCTACCACCAATCCCGTCGATACCTAAAACGGAACCGTTTGTGCTATCCGCTCCACCATCAAGCTTCCCAGCTTTAGCCTTCTCTCTCAACTTCTTTTTAACCTTCTTCTCCCTATTCCTCCTCGTCCTCTTCTCTCTCTCTGCTTCATCCCTCTCCTCTCTATCTTTCCTCTTCTTCTCCTCTAATGTTTCCTTCTTCCTCCTCCTCTCCCTTAAAATAATTCTCCTTTTCTTTCCAGGCTTAGTTTTCCCCTTATTCCCACTCTCATCCATATCTCCAACACTCCCTTTCCTTTCACTCTTAGGAGTCTTAACAGAGCCAGAAGCAGCGGCCGTAACTATAACACGCACACGCCACGGGACTTCCAAACCCCAGTTTCGGCGCTCGCTCCAACGCACAACAACATCGCCGCTGACGGCCGCGCTCTCCAACTCAAACTTCCTAGCCCCCTCGGCCTTGCTCGAGAAATAATAACTCTTGTCTCGCTGAGCGGCGATGAACGCGCCGTTCCCGATGGGCGCCTCATTGTCAAGCACCTCTTCTTCCTCGAGGATGATTTTCTGAACCGGAGCGGTGGTGGGAGTAGATACCAATCCGGTATTGCTTGTGCCATTCCCTGATTCACGGACTGCGAAAAGTCGGAATTCAAACTCCTGCTCTGCCTGTTCTTGTTCTCGTTCTTGTTCCTGTGCCTCCACATCCTCGTTATCATCCTCTGGCTCTACCCCGCTCCTAGGATCCCCTCCATCCATTTCTCCTACCGCCCCTCCTTCATCATCACCCGGCTTGGCAACGGCACCCCGCGCGCCTTTTGTGGTGGCTGTTCTGACGGCTTGAGTAAACGGGAAGGATGCGGACGCGGCGTCTCTTGGAACCGCAGCGACGGGACCGAATATCTGCTGCAGCCGCGCCTGGAGCCGTCTCTCCACCTCCGGATCTGTCTCAGCTACTGTCTGCGCATCTGGAGAGACCGAGCGCGAGTGCGACGGCGAAGAGTTGTAGAGATCTGAACGACGGACCCTATTTGGAGGCTCCTGTGAGCTTTTGGAAGTGGGAGGACTTGGTAATATTGGGGGAAATGTAAAGGGAGGGTAAAAACTATGCCGAGGCGGGATATTTAAAAAAGAAGAGGGTAATTTACCGTTTTGCCTGGGGCATATCAAACATGATTATCTGTTGTCTTTGCCCCTCCGGAGCACTATTCCCTTTCAATTTCTGTTGAATGTTTTTGTTGAAAGCTGGGCGCGAGACTGATGGGAGTGGAGTTGGAGTGGGTTGAAAAGATTATCCGGAGAGCGAAAAAGGCCAGTTGCGCAAATCTGGCAGTTACGTATAAACTTGTGTAACGAGTAACTCGCCCCTGGCTGGTCATCTTCGGAGCATGGAGACACTAGGACTAGTTACACTATCACGTACAACAGTCGATCTCCACAAGTACTGTTTTAAGCTTATTACCCCTCTTCGCGGCCCCTAGCACGTTCTTCTGTCCCGCCTGTTTGACAGATATCGGAGCTTTTATATCTCTTGCTTCTCAGTTGGTATAAGGCCAGAATCGCAAGTATCTGACAGTAAGAACTTTATGTTTTTTCTCTTGGAACGGTATCTTCGTGAAAGAGTCATGAAATAGGAGTGTGCTTGATATTTACATTTGAATAATCTTATGAATGCGGTAGGGTATCGATCTTTTCCTCTTCCAAGTCCTGCGCCTCAACCCTTATGTATCATCTCACGTACTGTACTGCGCTGCGCTATGCACTCCAAACTAAACATCCTAACTTTTTTTTGCTCTTTTCCCAGTTGCCCTCTCCATATTCATACTGAAAATAATAGATATATACATTAGAAAATTAGAAACTGATGTAACTGTATAACGCCGGGGATCTGCTCTCTTTAGTCGTTCTGATTCTATCGCTGCTGAAAAGGAGAAATCGAAAGATGGAAAGGAAAAGTCGTTGGTCAGTGTTATGTTTCTTCGTTATTCAAGTAATTTGGGTAGGACGTAATCTTTATGTCTGGCTCCAGGTATAATTGCTGTGGCCGCTCCGAGCCCCACCTTCCTCCTTTCCGTATTGCTCATTCATAAACTCATACTGCTGTACTCCAGGGGCCTGGGCCGTTGTTTCGTACCCCACACCTGTCTCAGTCCCACTTGTCCAAGGCTGCATCGATCCTGCAGTAGGAAAATATTCTGGTGCTCGAGATGGCATAGCTCCACTATTTCCGCTATAGGATGGTCCAAATCTCGTTCCGTATTCGGGGTAGGAAGCATTAGAAGGGACCTCGGGAGGTACTATGTGTCTGGGAGATTTTGCAGGCCGAGGGTTACTGTCGATAAAGCGGATGGAGTCGTTTTGTGGAGGGGCGGATGAAGAATGATAAGGATACGGTTGACGGCCTGAAGGAGCGGAGGAGGACAGGGTCGAAGATGGTGCATGAGAAGCTGGGCGGGAAAGATCAGAGCTTGAACTGTTGACATGGAGATAGTTATCCATACCGATGGATGGCGCTGGGTAGCTTGGTGTGGGTGGTGCCGTAGTGTGATCAGAGTGTGATTGACTCCACGCTGAGTAGCCTCTGTTATCGTTGTTATTAATTGTGCCAATAATTTAAGATTCTTCAAGAGAAGGATGTTTAAGGATTCAGGATGGTGTTGCCAACAATCTCAACTTAGAAAAATGGTAGATTTTGGTTGCAGGACTTAAGAAATAAAATAAATACGTACGGCTGTCTCAACATAGAAGGAGATCCCGAAATACTACTCGAATCGAATGTGAATGGTGATCTTGGGAGCTCCATTGTTTGAGGCTTCTTGGATTTCCCATCCGAACCCGCAGTATTCGACATAATATTCGTAGCAACGTGCAACTCAGGTGGTTGTCCTCGAGCAGATGATGATCCGACCAAAGGAATTTCCTTGCGCGCTTGAAAATTTCTGGGGCTTCTTCCTCTGACTACAATGGGAGCTGTAATCGTCTCACAGACATTCATCTTAGTCCATTCCCAAGGGTTGCCACTACATTCAAATGGAGCGTGAAGTGTTGTTGAAGCTCTCTTCTTCGTCCGTTATTCGCGGTTGCGATTCTGAATTGCAACCTTCGATAGGCGATAGGATGTACAGTAAAATCGGGATTTGCATCAGGGCCTTCATCAAAAGGTGCTAGCGGTATTGGCGAAGGTTCATGCTCTTTTCCTGTTGGGATCTCTGGAGAGTTTGGTGGCGGTGTTTTCCAAGGGATCACGATCAGCTTCACGATGTGACCGTCTACTGACTCGGTCGCCGAGATGGTGATCTCTAGCGAAACAATTGGAATCCTGTCACGGTCTGTTACCATGGACAACGGATTTCGTGGTATAGTACAATTTCCTGAGATTTGAAAGAGATTCCGGCGATAACATGTCAGTTCAGGCTGTATAAGCTGATTTTCTCCAGATGATGTTGCTAATTCGGAGAGAAAGAACATGCCATGGATCTGTGCGGCAAGCTCGATTTGCTGTACCCGACCTTGTCCATCGATGAGCGTATTCTTTTCTGCCAACCGTCTGAAAGAAAGCAAGCTGTGATCTTGGTTGATGGAGGGTTTAGGGGCTTCCATTTCCTCCTTGAAATCCTGAACTGTTTCCACATACGAGAGTTCACTAGAGCTGTGGTATGCTCTTTTCAAAGATGGATAGCTGTGATGTGTACTAAGGGTCGGGGGAGAAACGGTCAAACCCCCAGGTCCTCCACGAGATGGTAGTCGTGTTTGAATAGATGGTATATCCAAGGAACGGTAATTTTCTTTCTGGGGTCGATCATGGTATGGTATAGACGAAGCAGGGGAGTGGTAACTCGACTCGAGAGTTGGGTGATGAGCGCCGCTGTGGGGAGATTGAAGGCTGTAGCCATGCCAGACAGGATTTCCTCCGTCTTCTGGCTTTATGTGTGCCATCGTTAATGTTTGCGTAATGGACATCGACGCAATATTCCCGACGCAGGGCTTTAGATATGATTTAAAGAAAGACTTAAATAGAGCAATGACGATCCATTAAATCAGGCAAGGAAAGGTAGATGTATATGAAGGTCGAGAGCACGAGCTTATGCTTGGAAGGGGGCTAAGCTATGATTCGCGAGTTTCGACAAGGTGTTCAAGGGGCCAAAGTCGTGAGGGCTGAGGCTTTAACATTGATTCCACCCCCCCTCCCTCTTGAAAGAGGTTAGGTGGAAAGACCCCATAGCGTTAGGTTCCTTTCGAAACCACAATGTGTTCACACCTTCAGCGCGACAACACCCAACCAGTGAAATGTGGCTGGCGTATGATCTCCATTAGTGATAGCCTTGATGCTGTAAGTATCTTCGTCTCCTATTGGTAGTTCTAGCTCCCAAACCCCAGTGCCTAAATTCGTATCTAATGGGGATCATCAATTGGGATATCAAAAAGACGTTGAGAGCCGGGATAAACGCTCAAAACAGGCCAGACACATGGTGCAGAACCTTGTGCCGCTCTCGGATGATAACCCAAATTAGGAGTAATCCGTGGCCATTGACCCTGAAAGAGATTAGCGCATATAAACTTTGACCATCTTCTCGCGTAGCCCCCCTGGGCCCCTGAGCTGTCAATAAAACATACCGTCCGAATACCACCCATTTGGTCCATCCACGTCTCGTCTACTCCGTACAGCATGGGGTGCCCAGTCTGCCACTTCTGTTGACACCTGAACCCCCAAGGCCAGCGCCCCTCCCTATTGCCCGATAGTGCTTTCGCGCTTGTCAGGCTTGAATCAGCATCCAAAGATTGTCGGTCCCATGCTACAGCTGGTGATAGCCAATAGAAGCCTCTGCCCAACGCCATTTATCGATAATTGACCAAATTAGGACGGCAACGGCGGCAAAAGCCTGTTGAATGTACATAACCGTCTGAGAGGGGGCGAGAGATTATTCAGGGCAAGAAGAACGGATTTGGCAACGCTGTTAAAGCCTTACGTCCTAAACCGGTGACGTTACTGCTCGTGACGGTTCCTTAGATTCTCGACATATATCGTCTGCTGAAAGCTTAAGCGCAGTACGCAGGAGCACTATACTGAACAGAACAGTAGTTCAATCAATATCCTCCTGATCAAGCAATGATTTACCGCTAGCCGTGTTCTGGCGCAACTCGTACGCGCCTAAACGTTAATTCCTTGCTCCCAGACACAGACTGGCAGCTCCAGGAGACTTTGGCGCCCTAGCTTCACACCGACCATCTTGAACCGCCTTCCAACGAGGTTACGACATTTTACGTACTGGCCTGTTTCTCCCGGAGAATTTCCTGTGGAGACGCCGTTCGTCGTACAGACAAAATAGCCTCGCCATCAGCCTTGTGAGCAAGCCCAGCGTTGCAATTCTATAAATTGGCGTCTGGGTGTCAATGGTCGATGTCACTTGGTGACGACATAGAAGCCTTCCAGAAATAATTCATGATGAAATGATTGGGCTGTTGAGGTTTAGCGTCGAGGAATTTGTTTGGCCCTGCATTCGTGTAGGCATGAGAATCTGAGATGCCGGCGCTCGGCATCTCCGCTGGTTACCCCAGACACCCACTGACTTAGAAAAAAACAAAAAAACTCCAAGCGGTTGGGTTTTTTGGAGTTTGGGGGTGGTATCGGTGACGTTCGAACGGCTGGGCTCTGCGCCCTCGGGTTCCAAGAGATGGATATAGAAGCTGAATGGTGGATAAAAAGGACCGATTCGATACCGATATCGATATGATCTCGAGAAGAGGTTCAGCATTCTCCTGAAGACGTTTTTCCACCCCACCCTTCCTGAATGGGACGCAGGGGTGAGGGGTTAGGAACATTGGGAAAATTCTCTGCTCTACTTAGTAATGACAAGCCACCATCCCGTTCTCCTTCACAGCCACTCGGCCTTCCAGATCCGGTTGCTAGCCCAGCCAGAGAGTCCCACACTCGTATTGTATAAAAGACTGTACTATCGAAGACCCATACAATATTACAATAGTGCTGTGGCGGAAGCAGAACGTTATGTTGATTGGACATGGGTGGGAGTGCGAAGACTGCGTCATTGCGTGCGATTTGTGAGCTTTAGATGGAAAGGGAATGGAACTGCACAGGACAGGACTGTAAATAGCGAATAACGTCTGCTGATACCAATTTCAATATTTCGGTTATTCTACACCAAATTTGGAGGGGTAATGCAATGCACCTGCAGAACCATGCCTATTCCGGCGAGTCACGTGAACAGCCCTGCTGAAAGGGGGCTGGAGAATATCGGCTGGTTGTAGGCGGTCTTCTCAACGGGCAGGTGGTTGCGAGTTCTCCAATCTGGTAAGTATATGCGTACGCGAGCATAATGTACTTGCACTCTGCTTCTGTAGGATCATAGCTACAGGACGATCTCTTGGTGAACGTCATCACTTAGTGGCCAGTAGTCATGACAGCAATGAAACTGTAAGATTCTGCAACCCGTTGCTGCCTCTTCAACGATACCGTACAGAACAGGTTCAGGGCAAGATCTCTAATGGGTTGCTGCAATGCGACATTATGCGCGTTCGTTTCATGAATTTCAAAATACGAACTATAGCATCATTTGGTGAAAAGTTGGTAGGTCACTCTGCCATCGACTTTTACCAACACCAAAAAGAAATACCTACAAGCCTTAGGCTTGATGAACATTCTGCAGAGTTACCTAGCCCTTATAGGTTTCTAGATTTTCATTCTCCCCTTATCTAAATTTATACTTCGGATGTACCTTCCTTGAATCTCGGCCGTGCACTCCGAGTTTAATAGTTGCCCTAAAAAAGAGCTCATGCTGTCTAGTATCTAGCATGAAATTTGTAGATTAGGGTTCTTGTCCCTAGTTTCTTGGCCGGCGCCTCCGAATTTAATATACGGCCCAAAGAAGCTGACAATGCCTAAATTCAATGCGGAACTTATGCTGTATGACCCCCTACGTCTCCTACTGTCCTCCAATTTCTCGGCCGGACCCTCCGAGTTGAATAGGCATCGCAAAGCGGCTGAGAGAGTCTAAGCCTTGATACGAAAATACATCGCACCTAAGATTTCCATGTACCCCTAAATTTGACGAAAAATTATCGTTGTGGTGTCATGGCTGGCTGGAATGATGCTTGAGGCCAGGATCTTCAATGGTCTTTCCAGGTGGGAACACGTGCTGAGTAGGGCCGCTGTCTAATTCCCGCGGAGTTTCTACGGAAAAAGATAACTGTCCCATTTCATTACCTCCAACTTCACTAGCAATTCTAAGAAAGATTAAGCATTCTATCGCGATCTCCGTTATACATCGAGTCGCTAAAAACACTCTTCTTGTATATGAAAACTACCTCAGCCACTCAAACCCACTTAAATCCAATCTTGACCACCAAAATAGTGGTTATCATAATGGATATGTGTCAAGAACCGTATCCCTAAAGCTCCAGAGCGATGGTAAGGCAGATAGATCATCCCACGACGATGGCAGTCCCAATTCAAGTGGACAGGTACGTATCAGCCCAGGCCATGCAATACTGTTCCTGCATTGCCCCAGGAACCAGGAAGCCTTCAATTGCTGCTTCAGACACTACACCCAATTCAAGAGATTAAGCCGAAGGATCGAGTAGATCTGTGAACCTCTGACAATATGATATTCAAAAGAGAAATTCTTATGTCACTAAAACAACCGCTAATAGAAATGCAGCGCAGATTCCGAAGTGCATGAAATATATTGACATCATGGGTACCCATACTTTCCCTCTCCATTATTTTCTCAGTCAGTTTTTTCATGGAATATCTGCAGAGAGATACAAGGAACATTGGTCTAGATCGGAGTACGAACCAACTTTCAGGTTCCACAACCAAAGCCACTTCTCGAGTACGGCACTGTAAAGACGTTGAGTCAACAATCGATCAAAGTTCTTCCGATACTCGAAGATAAGGTCCCTCTAAGATAAGCACAATCCGTATACCTGAATGGGATCGTCAAACCCTTTCTCCAGTAGTGGTTTGGTTAAAAAAAACCAAAAGCAAATGTGGTGCGGGCGTGGCTTAAAGGGTAGCATTTCTAACAACAAAGGTTAGACCAGTTGGTGCACCGAAACATAGTAGCTCAAGATCGTCATCCACCTCACATTTGAGTTACTTGAATTTACAGAGTATTACCAGAATTAACTTGTCAAACTCAGGTAGATCTATTAACCTGCCACTTTATTGATTTAATGTGTCCTATGCTAACAGGCTCAAGTCAACGATTACAGAGAGCCAAAAAAGAGGCTTCTTCCTCTCAAAAATCTTTTTCGCGCTTAACGCGCCGGAAAAATAAATTATTTTTCTTAAGTAAGCAACATTTCCCAATACAATGAAGACAATGGCCCTCTCTCTTAGTCACTTCAAAGATATGATGCAGAAGCTCATATGTCACAACTGGTCCCACATTTATTGATTGTATTTATGGATTGTTATTGCATATTGTAACCTTTCTGCAGTCAATAGGAGATCCTAGTCAGGATTCCAAGACATATTGCCCACGTTTTATCTCTTTGCCTTTCTGGAATAGTTTGCCAGCCCCCCATTGCCGCGAAATAAACAGCTTTCTGTAATCCAATTGTCATATGTATGACTTTTGAATAGTTGCTAGTCTGAGTGGGATGATGTTTGATGTTATCAAATAACTTGAACATTGGGGAGGGAAGTAAATCCCTAGGCAAAATGTGGGATTAAGATCATCTAAAATATATACCTCCTTTGCTGATATCCAGGCTGTTCACTGCATAGGATTGGATATTAATTTCAAGGATTTGATTTGATAAACTGACCGAAGAGACCGAGTAAACTGGGAAGGTCTTAGAAAGGCTATGGAACTTTTTATCTAACAGGCCGTTTAATAGCACCCTCAATGAGGGATGTACTGTATCCGATACAGCAGTCATACAGGAAAAGAAACACAAGCGATTAACTCTATCAGGCTTAACTGAAAAGTTGTCGCAATGTCGATGAAATCATCTAGACCCATTCATTTAATATCCCCATCTGCCATGATAGTCATCATCTCTTTGATATGTGCGAGACTTCTCATCTTCCCTATTGTCTCTACTCTCTCTATTTTCATTTGAATAGCTTGAACGTTGTTGATGGCGCCGATCATCAGTATATCTAGGATTTTCCTGACGTGACAATTCTTGGTTTCGATCGGCTTGGTATTGTCGTGGACTTTCATACGCATGGCTTTTGCTTCGTCGGTCGTCGTGATAGTTTCGAGACCATTCTTCTTTATCATCTCTACCTCGTCTCGTGTCATTACCATCGCGAATCTCACTGCTTCCTCCATTATAACCGCTCCGAGCATATTCCTCGCTGTTCTCTCTTGTTCGTCGTTCATCTTCAACTTCGGAGCTCTCACCTCTTCGATTGTAGCGGTAGTCTCGAGAACGTTTCTCTTTATAATCGCGCTCAGTTCTTTCATCGTCACGTCCGGGACTTTCGCTTCTTCGGCTACTATATCGGTGGCGGCTCGACGATCTCCGAGATCGCGACCGCTCTCTATACCGTTGCTGAACTTCACGCTGGCGCCCTTCTCTGCGAGCTACAGGACTAGAATCTTGCAAGCGGGGAGATTGCTTGGAGCTAGAGAATTCTCCAGATTGAGCTTGGTATCTGGAATAATCTCCCTTCTCTCTAGGCTTGAATTGCTTGATTTGGGAGCCTGGACTTCCAACGGCTTTTGCTGGATGAAATAACCTGAACACTCGCAAGTTAGATTCCATTTCTCTATGTAAAACACAAAAGAAAATTTATGGTAGTTTCTTACGCTGAATTTTGAGAATAAAACTTTGTAATCAACGGCATAACACCCTCATCATGAATATCTCTGAACATTTGCAATCCGTATGTTAAAGCTCTCTGAGCAGCCATATATGGGAGAATTGCATAGCTATTATGAACTTCAACCCAAACAACACAGAATTTTTCCTCTCTCGGTTTTTCGAATCGGACTCTAAGGCCAGGAAAATAACGGTTAAATTCGAACAGAACCGCTCTTCCATGCCCTCGAATCATTTGAGCAGCATTTTTGTTTTGGAAAAGGATAGAGCCAGCTGGAAAGCCGGTATCTGGATCCCATCCATGGCGCGGAGGTGCCCACAGATAGGTAAGTTTAGGTGCTACTACTTGAACAAAAGTTCCTGCTGTCGATGGTTTCATGTTTTCCGGAAGTGATGTTGTCGTAGGCTGGACACTCGGCCATTCTGAATAATTGTGTTCACCAGGTGTGACTTCAGCGGAGAATGCTGGCAAGTTTTCGTTTGCACCTTTGACAGAATGCTCATTAGAGCCCACCGGAGGATTGTTAATAGTTGGGCGAGGGAATTCATGCTCGTTCTCAGCGCCCCCTATCTACCTGTTAGCATCACTTTGCGACCATAGACTCTGCACGTGATGAATAGTTCAAGAAAGAACTCACAGAATTGTTTGAATGTTCGGAGCTCGGCGAGGAAGAGCTGCATCTGAGATGAGTAGTTGGGCTTTTCCTCTTTCACTTTCTTCTCATTCTCATCTAACGCAACGACCAGATCATACTCGCTCACTGGTTGCCCCGCAAAGGCAGGTGGCTCCGCTCTGAGAACTGAGTGGGCTCTTTGAAATAGCCATTCAGCTTGAGACACATAGTTGAAGCTCATTTTCGGCTAGGTTCTGATGTTTCGGTATCTGTTTCTTCCTTGTTTCTGCCGTCTTGTACAAGGAGAGAAGTATTGTAACGTCACAACGTGTTTAAGAGAAAAATTCGCTGTGGGAAAACTACAGAAAGGTGAAATTGAAAAGGTTTTTAAGAAAAAAACGCGCTTGTGAATGGGAAAAGGACACTTGAAGAAGTTGAGCGTAATAAACTTTTGATCAAGTAACTGCTTGTTACGCTTTGTACCGCAAAAGCACACTAGCACCAGCACAGAAGAGTGAAGATAAAGCGAAAAATGATCTTAGAGAGGCACAATAAAGATCGATTTCCATGTTTGAAAGATTTCATTTCACAATTTAACTTGCTTAATTACAGGGCCATTATCCAATTAACGAGCTCTCAATAGCCTTCGCTTCTAATACAACTCCTTCTTGACGTCTATTTAACAAGACAGGGGCTCGGTTAACTGACTCTCCCCCTTTCACCCGCCACTCAGCTAATATTCGTCCCAAGTGGCTTCTTGGGTGAACTGATTATTACTAATTGACCTTACTAGCATAAAAGAGACAAATAACTTTAACTTTGTTCGAAAGTGAAATACTAAGTTTTTATTTTATTCTATTTTCTATTCACTAAACTGTGTATATAATCTCTCATTTCCAATTTCACCATTTCTTCCAGCACATTGTTATGCCGTCAATGTATCGGGTATATAAATCTTAGTTGAAATTTGATGCAGTCTATAGACCGTTCGTTCTAAGATTCTGATAATCTCTAGCGTTTTGATGGAAGCATAAAGGGTAATTTCCCGTACAGGCAGCTTCCATTCTGCTGAAGCTAGAGAATAACCTTCTCTAAACGGTTCTTCGGACATGATATCTGAAGTTCTCCGAGAAAGATTTTCTATGGCAAATTTTCCTTGAACCACTTTTAGACTAATTCGATTTTGACAGGGAAAGAGAACCCCACAACTCGGCCGAAACCCCGAAACTCGTATCTATGCCCCCTGCGTAAACCGAAAACGATGCAAGAGTCTCTAGAATGACGAGTTCACTCAAATTTTCGGTAAAATTGTTGAACCAAGTCAAAGAAAAAGCAGATCACAGGCGGACAGGCGTTTGAGGATATTACTATTACGTTTGTCAGGCAGACCATCCACCTACCTTACTAGTGACAGGAAAGCCGAGCTAAAAAAACTAGGTTTTAAGTCATAATATTGTGAGCAACTTGTAAAAAAAATAGTTCTGGTTCGACAAAGCCTGGCTAAAATTCATTTATTGGAGCCCAAGAGAGGAGAGAGGGTATGCATCCAATGCCGCTCAATAGCTAACTTCTCATTCTATAGTCGGCTGTACGATGCTACGGCTGGGTACTTCCTCGGCGTCTCTTTTTGGTAAAAGGTCGTTTATCCCAGAAAGCCCTATAAAATATTGTCCGATCCTAACCTAATAATGGGAGATTTCCAAAGGCTTAGGCAGTAAGCATCATGTGATCTTCAAGGAATATCGACGAAGCCTTTCCCGTAACCTTAAACTGTAGTTATAAGTTAACTTCCCGCTAGCCCCCATCTTCGATCGTATACTCCGTTAATCACCTGGTGCTCTTATGTAATAAAGCCGAGCTGTTTGATGTCCTGTGTATGAAAAACATATTGTATATGAAAATTAGAGAATCCATGAAAGATCCCTCAGCTCTCGGTCCATTAATACCCTATTGGAAACGATATTGCAAATCCCTGTGAAACTATGCTATGTCAATGACCTTAATCCAAGTAGGAATGCTGGAAAGCTTTGCAGTACTGTATGTTGATCTAGCTCTAGTTTGTTGACCCTGGATCCCTCCCTTATGGAACACGACATGTGGATCAAGTTCGGCAAACTCCCTGTCTTCGTCACTAGCTGAGCTGAAACCAGGCGTCTAAAAGGTCTATGATGAATACGAGTTCCCTTCTCATTCTTTGCGTCAATAGTTTTTGCTGCCTTTTCGCTACGAGTTGCATCTAAATTGAGACCTGATATATCCATCTGGATTCCTCCTCAGGCTCTCACCATGGAAAAATCTTGACATATTCGAACTCTGGGACCTTAACAGATGATTGATGGAGATACATTTCCTGATATCACTTTGAATAACTAGTTCTCTGAGCAAAATAGGATGTATAGAAGTAGGATATACTTCTCCAAGGCGTTGCATCTCATACTGCAATATCAAATACCTCCCCAGTCAACAATTGCCTGCCAGCGAAGGGCTGGAAATCAAAATAGAAAGGTGAGATGCAAGCCTAAGAGGTAATATTGCGGTGTCAGAGACCTTCGTCTATCTAGGTACTTCTAGTTGATTAGTGTCGAATAGTTGAATGAACGATATGAAGTTGTCTACCTTCTTTATAATCAATCACAGACCTGTACCAAATTTCCAAAGGATGTTCAAGGCTTTGTGCTTTGAAATTCAATTGCGTAAATAACAAGTGGAGAAGATATGCCCCTAAGCAGATTTTGAAAGTTCTTGATTGGATTTAATTCAAATCCAGTTGATATCGAATTATGAGGGGAGAGAATATTCTGATTCATACAGGGTCAAGGCCATATTGCTCCATACATGAATCAAAATACAAGCCAGCCAGTTTGTAGCTTGCGACAATTTTCGATCGTGCAACCTGCAATAGCATATACCAACGCCTCCAATGCAGAACTCCTCTATGCTTGTATGTCTCAGTATGCGCAACATTTGCCCTCTCTCCAAGAGATGGCCGCCAATACGAGATATAGGTCGATTCAGGTCAATTCGATTCCCATTTTATAGCCATAATCCCATCCTATTCATCATGAAACATTGGCCTCTCCATTTTCTCCTCTATTGCTCTCCTCCCTTAATCTCTTTTCTCTCAAAGACAACCTCTTCCGCCTCAGCCGTTCTAACTCACTCTGAATCTCCTCCCTTTCAAACGGAATCCTGTTCGTTTGATGTGGCTTGGGCCAAAAATCTGGTACGGTGAAGCGGGTTTCGAGGTTCGTTCCGAAGTAGTACATTATTCCTATTGGAAACATGATGTACATGCCAAACTGAAGCTCATGTTAGCAATTTTTCAATTGAAGATGATGGAGTGGCGTGATGCGAAAAGGATTGAGATTGGAGTTGACAAGCGCACTTTGAAGATTTCAAGATTAGGCCCTGCCATTTTTAGGGTAGAGAAGTGGAGTTTGCAGATTCTTGGGGCGGTGTCAGAAGAATTGATTTGATTGAAGATGCTCAATGTTGACATTGACATTAAAAAGATCATTCGAAAATATCAAGGCCTGAGGTGTCTTGCCAGGCAGGAACGGCGCTTCCGCTTTGACGTCTGGGTAGGACTGTACAGTAATCCTTGTGAGCCACACAGGAAACAGTAACCTTGTCGCGGACCGAGGCTTATCGGCTTCTGAAATTGAAGCTTACCCCTCGACGCCAGGCATACTGATAAAACCCGAATCTCTATTATTGATGGCATACGCGTGAATCGTTTCATGAATTATATTTCTATTTATTGCAGACTTTTCCTTTGCCATTCAGTCGATTAAAGCGATAGGAAGATTTTCAAGATGTCGAAATTTGTAAACGTCAAGTATACTGACAAGGTTGCTGTCATTACGATTGACAATGAGACCAAGCTTAATGCACTTAACGGCGATGGATATTACCAACTGGCGGCTTGTATGAGAGAAGTGGCCGACCATGATGAGGTTGTCATCACCGTTTTAACTGGGAAGGGTATGTTTCTCTCTAACTTATCGAAAGTTTGTCGTTTACCTAAGCTTATTTTTTAGGACGATATTTTTCAGCGTAAGTCCTACAATGTGAAGTTTCGCATAGCTTATTGATACAATTTCTAGAGGCGCCGATGTGGCTATCTCTGAATCTAAACCTGATGGCACAGACCTTGCCCGACACTGGCTCCACAACTTCGTCGTCAATAACCTTAATATAACCCAAGCCTTCTACTCCCATCCCAAGATCCTCGTTACAGCACTCAACGGCCCTGCTATTGGCCTATCCGCTGCTCTTATAGCCTTCTCAGATTTCATTTACTGTACTCCCCACACATTCCTCCTCACGCCTTTCTCGTCACTAGGTCTTGTGGCAGAAGGTGGTGCGTCTCGAGCATTCGTCCAACGGCTCGGAATCAGCAAAGCTAACGAGGCACTCATAATGAGTAAACGGATCTCATCCGAAGAACTTCTCCAAGTAGGATTTGTGAACAAGATATTTGACTGTGGGAAAGGAGAGGATGAGAAGTTCAGGAAGCTGGTTTTTGAGGAAATTGAGAACCGATTAGGTGCTCATTTAGTTAGTGATAGTTTGACCAAGATCAAGGCATTGATCAGGAAGCCGGAAAGGGATCTTCTGGATGCGCAAGGTGTGGCGGAGGTTTTTGCTGGACTGGAGAGATTTAAGTCTGGAATTCCGCAAGAAGAGTTCAGGAAGATTGCAAGCGGGGAGAAGAAGCATAAACTGTAAGCACTTAGATTTGATGCCGACTTGAAAATTAATTGGATATGTTCGCACCTTTCTCCATGTCTTTCATACTGTTTTGACAGAGAGCGGTCACGCTTTTCACGACCTTTTTCAAAGCCATTGAGTCTTGAAATCGTTTTGATAGCCATATCCTGCTCCAAAATATAACGCCGAGCATGCCAATCAACGCCATTGCCCCGAATCCTTAATCATTCCGGCCGTTCAGTTTCGTCCTTTTCCGCTTTCTCTGCTGCAAGCCTCAATCTTTCCTCCTGTTTCTTCCAATGGCTTCCCTCTTCATAATCCTTCCTGATGCCCAACGCACTCCTAAACCGATCATCCTGCTTGATCTTCGCCTCTGCTAACTCATGTACTTGATGCATTTTCAAGCCTTTCTTCGGTCCACCACCCCTCTCCATTTCCTTCAATAACTTTTTTCTTAATGCTTCTGTTTGTATTTCGATTTCTTCTTCGTCGACCCTAAAATATGTCCCGTTAGAATTCTCTCACACACATAGGATTACATAATTGGAGATAAAAATGGGGAAGACTTACCCTTCATCCTCAAGTCGATCTCTCAACTCAAATACCTTAACTTCGACATCGCGTTTTCGATCATGCTCCAAGATCTCTTTGTCTGGCTGCCGCTGGCGGTGCTTTAAGCTGTCAAGATCTGTGGAGTAGGGTTTCGCTTGGTCGCGGGGTCTGATATGCGCAAGATTTCGTTGGACATACCCAGATGTGCCACTGCCACGAGGAGTGGTAAGACCGACATTCGAAGACATGATATCCTTATGAATGAGAGTCTGGGGCAGATATTCTGGGACACTTGCAAAAATAGGGAATTTATTGGAAGGCTGAGGAACGAAAGAGGTTGACTACGCCAGAGGCGGTGTAATTTTAGCGTGGCAATATCCTTATAACAATTGCCCCTCATGGAACTTCAGGTGACTCAGTTTCTTGAAGAATTTCGAACAAAACCTATATCTTATCCCTCGATTTTTTCTCCTGGATCTCGAAAGCGCCATTCATAACTTCACAAGACACAACATAATGCCAGCTATAGAATCAGTGGGCGAGGCGCAACGAGAACCAGAACGGCTGACAAGACTTCCTTTCCCGCCCATCACCAAATCGCATATATTGCACTGTTCTTATGATTACTGGCACCCAAAGTAAGTACACAGAGCAAAAATCTTGAACTAAAACTGACCAACGTAAAGATACCGTTCATCAGCTCTGAAATCTCGAATAATACCTCTTAATCAAGGATTCCTCTCCTATCTTCGCGAAGATGGCATAGTTCTCCCTTCCGACACACCCACCTTCCCTCCTCCTTCTACCTATAACGACAACAGTACTAGCGATGGCTGGGACGAAGATCCAGACCCCGACCCCTCTCTTCAATTTCCAGCCATTCACCAAAAAGTCAAAGACACGATCGCAGAACTTGGAGGGCTGGTTGCGCCAAAGTTGAACTGGTCTGCCCCGAAAGATGCAACTTGGATCAGCATGAAGAAGAATAGCATGGAGTGTGCTACACCGAATGACATATACCTCTTGCTGAAGAGCTCAGATTTCATTACGCATGATTTAGAACATGCATTTGATGGCTGTGCTAATGAGGAGACATTAAAACAGGAAGATATATCTTATGTTCTCGTTCTTCGGAAATGGTTTAAAGTTAACCCATCCTGCGAGTTCAGGTGTTTTGTTAGAGACCGAAGAGTCATAGCCATCTGCCAGAGAGATTTAAATCACTTTGATTTTTTGTTTTCCATGAAACAGCAATTGCAAGAGACGATCTTGAAGTATTTTGAAAAGACTCTGAAGGGAACATTTCCTGATCAAAATTTTGTATTTGATATTTATATCCCAGAACCGTACGATAAAGTACGGTTAATGGACATCAACCCTTGGGCACCCAGAACCGATCCTCTGTTATTTTCCTGGCTGGAACTTTTGACCATGCCGCTTCCAAACCCTCTTCTCGGGATACCAGACTCGGGCAATAATCCGGTGCTGCATCAGATGAGCAGTGACGAGGATACACAAGATGAAGATATTGAGGAAGTTGAATGGAAGCCAGAAATCAGATTAGTAGGCAGGAATGACCCGGAAGCATATGCCTTTGGTAGCACCCAATATAGTGCCCATAAGTTGCCGAAAGAGGTAGTCGAGGCTGGGCTGAGTGGTGAGGGAGGGATGAGAGAGTTTGCGGATCAATGGAAGAGAATGATGGATGGGGATCTTGACATGCAAGGGCCAAGTGAAGATGAGGATGACGAGGACGAGGCAAGCAGGGTGGTTGGAGTGGTTGGGTCTTAGTTAAATATAATAATTCTTCTGCGACCATGACGTGTGAACACTCCACGTTGTTCGCGGATATACTCGATCTTATATAAATGAAAAATTTAGATTCAAAAGTTAATGCCAGCGTCTGAGTATCCCGGTCACATTTGAAACAAAATATACAAAGAATATTGGACACAAGATTCACTTATGGCTGTTATAAACTGGGTAAGTTAAGTTCTTTTGAAACAATATAGACATGCCGTGATACTAACGAAGCATGCCCATTGCGCTTTTCCTTTCCGCTCCCTCATATGTCCCCTTTTGCTTAAACCGACGACAATATCTCTCAATATAGGATTGCTCGGAATGGATCTTGAGGACATGGAAGGGAAATTTATAAATAGTGAGTTAGGATTTTGATCTTAACTCGTTTGGCGGTATGTAAGACCTTGTGGTTCTTTCATATATGGTATAAAGTATGGATTTGCAGTTATCTGAATCTGAAATCCGGATCTTGGAGAGCAAAATAGGGGCATTCAATAACATTCTGATTCTAATTCGGCCTTGCTCAAAGCGTTAAGCGAACGTTATACTGTATAAATCATAAGTTCATGAATATCATGAATAAAACAGCCTCCTAATCGTAATTTCAACACCCGATTACACAATACCATTATTGCAACGCCAATAGTGCAACTGTGCAGGGTCCGAAAAGAAGGCGCTCCGTGCTAGATGACCAACCCCCTCCGGCCTCCTCCCTATTACAAAATACCAACAATGTGCAACGCCGAACGCAAATGCTAACGAATGTGCACCCTTTTTCTCATACCGCATTCCTTTTTCTTCGTTCCACAGCATCCGGATTTTCTCCCAAAATTTGAGATCCTAGAGCAAACTCATTCCGAGGCCTACCAACAAGGATGCGGCCAATGCAAGTCTTCCGACAGTTAAGGTGGAGCCAGCACCGGATCCGACCTCCTTGACCTGGAGGTTATAACTCACGCCCGTAACAATGCTGGCGGCGGCGGTACCTGTAGCAGGAATTGTGCTGGTCCAGGTTGTGGAACCTGTCGTGGTAGCTGTACAAGCAGTCCAGCTCGTCCATGGCACCGCAGTGCCCCAAGGACCCGACGTCCATCCCGACCACGTTGCAGGCGGGCAATTTCCCAACTTTCCCGCCCACCAGCTCGTCCATGGGCCTGAAGTCCACGCTCCGGAGTCTGTCAATGAGCCCCAATTCCCGCCAAAAGGACCTCCTATCCCCCAAGGCTCAGTGCCTGTCCATGGCCCGCCAAAGGGAGGAGTCCCACTGCACCCGCTGGCATAGTTTCCGAAGGGGCCACCTGGTCCGCCTGGCCCCGGAAAGCCGCATGGTGTTGTGTCTGGCGAAGGGGTAATGGTGTTGCTGGGCGAGGTGACGATGGTGATAGGGGATCCAATTGTTGCTGAGGGTGTGATCTGTGGAACGGCAATCACGTGGGCATTAAGTACTCCCATAAGGACGAGGATTGAATTGAGGAACGACTTCATCTTGAGATGCGTGCTCGTGAATGATTGGCACCGGAAGTTTATGGAATAACAGAACTGTCGGCGACTTGGATACACGACGGTACAGTACTCTTCCTTATTTTCTTCAGCTTGACTCCTCTCGGGAATTGGACTTATTTATGAAGAGTTATACTCCCTCTCTATACATACGTTCTGGATAAATACATGTTGAATGACGACGGCATAAGGCTCAGTAGCAACAGTTCATCACCCATTACGCGTCGTTTCAGATAAAGGGGTATACAAGTGAGCTAATTCTGACCGGTGCGATATGCGGGAGTCTCTTTGGGCTTACGAGTCGAATCTACCTCCGCCATGAGGAACGAAGAGGCTGGGAAAATGTTGCTCGTCAGCCCGTTTTGGTTCGTTTTCTGCCTTGCGGACGCTGTGGACAGTGCAATTGGCGATCCAAAAAACTATCAAGTCAGGGTCGTTGAGCGAGCCAATCAGGCGGGCCCACCAACCAACCTCGACTAACCTCTACGGTGCGAGTACGTCAGTCTCTCATCCGCAAAGGGATCGGCACTTGTTAAGCTGCTGCTGTGATTTGTGAGGGATTGATGGCCCGATTTAGATCCTGAACATGCGCGGTGAGTTGGCGGGTTCCGTCATGCAGCCTGCAGAATCCCAGAGATATCTGTCGGCATGGGGGAGCTTTCTTCTTCCAACGTCGTCCAACAACCATATCGAAAAGCACATGATGGATGAGTGGGCAGCTCGGTGTCGCTGTGCCTACAGCTATATCCACATCCACCACCACCGCTCGGCGAAACACAGCTTCCCTGGGCGAAGCATCTGAATGAGCGAGATGTGCATTGCCGAAACTTGCATCACCGAGACCTGTATCGAAAATCCCATCTACCACCGAAGCCACACGTCTTTGACTGGCTAGCGGCACCGGGCAGCAGTATCGCAGCTCTCAACGGACCTCTCTGTGGTGTACCAAGAGCTACCAAGAGCTACCAAGAGCTCCTAGTTCTCTCAGCTAACAGTGCCACCAAGCTACGGAAAGCCACCGGGGCCACATCCACGGCGGCAAATGGGGTGCCCTCCCGAAGCCGTGCGTGTCCAGAATGCGGCTCACAGTTCGTTTAGGCAGGGCAATGTACCAGTCACTCGGGATATATAAGCTTGGCACCATTGCCATGATAATCCGCCCCGTGCTGGTACGGGTACTGGAAGTGTGATGCCAGGGCAATCCGGGGTGTAGCCAAGGGCTTGTGCATTCCATCTCGTTTGCATGGACCTATCATGGCTAGTTTGCTTTTTGTAAAGCTCTCATAATCTTCATCTTCAGCTCCTTTCCACCGGATTTCTTAATACGAGTTGAAATTGAGGCGGATGCTGGAGGCAGGAACAGGCACACATAGGTCACAAGAAATTCTGTCTTATCTCAGCTGTCGAAATAATAAAAAATGTCTAAATGGCCGAAAATATCGTGCATGGAGGATGTTTTTATAGCGGGGAAGCCCCATCCGTGAGAAAAGAAAAAAAAAATTGAATACCACTCTTTGTTGACAGTCCAAATTGAAAATTTAAAATGCATATCGGCATGATGAGATCTACAAACGCTTTCCTACTTGGTCTTCTAAGCTTCGCATCCATATCCCTCGCGGCTACTGTGACATATAATTGGAGTATTGACTTTCTTAGTGCAGCGCCAGATGGCTTTTCAAGACAAGTGATAGGGATCAACGGCGCATGGCCATGCCCGATAATCGAGGCCTCCGTGGGAGACACTGTAGTGGTCGTTGTAACGAATAACCTTGGGACAAAATCCACGGGGCTTCATTTTCATGGCATTAACCAATTCGGTTCCCAGGTTATGGATGGCCCATCCGGCGTGACACAATGCCCTATACCTCCTGGAGCAACTTTCACCTACGAATTTTTGGTAATGGACTTCTTGAAAACTCCGTAAGATGAAACTGATGGCCAATTAGGTGAATGACCCTGGCACTTACTGGTATCACAGCCATAACAAGGTATTTGCTTCCTCTTTTTGTGTTAGGCACACCTGCTAGAGCATGCCATGACATTTCCGTCTGAGAATATTGCGTTAACTTTTGTTCACAAAGGGTCAATATCCAGACGGTTTAAGAGGTAAGCCTTGCTTGACCTATCAACTAGAGGAGAAGAAAATTGACAATAATAGGTCCTTTGATTGTTCACGATCCTAATGACCCATACAGCGGTGAATATGACGAAGAATTGGTTCTCACAACATCGGACTGGTATCATGATTCGGTTCCAGTCTTGATACAGCAGATGCTTAGTCCGTCAAATGCCCACGCTCTCCCGCCTTTTCCCGACGGGCTTTTGTTAAATGATGCGAACTCAGTTAGTTTCCAATTTACGCCGGGAAAGAGTTACATGATTCGGATTATAAGCATGGCTGCACTGGCATCTACCTTGCTTCAATTCGACTCCCATACTATGGAAGTGATTGCGGTTGACGGTTCATATATTCAAAAACATGACGCTTATCAAATCCGGGTAGCCCCCGCTCAGCGATACACCGTTATTCTGAAAGCCCAACCAACAACTCAAAGGAACTATGCCTTTCTAGCCTCGCTAGATGAGAATAGAGACTTTACACAACCGGGCTCGATATATCCACTTAATATCACAGGTTATCTGGTCTATGACAGTTCGAAGCCACTCCCTGACCCCTATGTTGTCAACGATTGGAGTATTGTGAACGACTTCACATTCACGGCACTGTCTGTTCAGCCACTATTGGGTACTCCGGATAAGGAAATAACACTAGATTTCAATTTCGATGTAGATTCATCGGGAATACCAAGGTAATTTACGTTGAGCCATATGAGTGCGACGCTAACACAGAAACAGGGCATATTTCAACAATTTGACATATATCACACAGAAGGTACCATCTCTCTTCACGGCCTTCTCTACAGGTACTTCAAACACCAATCCGGTGGTATATGGCGCCGTCAACCCGTTCGTGGTAGATAAAGGAGATATCGTTCAGATCACTGTGAACAATCTCGATGCAGCAATTCACCCTTTCCATCTTCATGGGCATCAATTTCAAGTAGTGGAGCGGCCGTCTTCTGGCGCCGGAGTTTTCAATGGTCACACGAGAAATTTTCCAAGTATTCCCATGCAACGGGACACCATTACCGTAGACCCAAATAGCTATGGCGTCATTAGATTCAAGGCCGATAATCCTGGAGTATGGTTGTTCCATTGTCACATAGAGTGGCATGTTATCATGGGTCTCACTGCAACAATCATTGAAGCCCCAGAAGAGCTGCGTGGCTTGCCAATACCGGCGGACCATCAGGCTGCTTGTGCCGCTCAAAACATTCCAATAGCTGGAAACGCTGCTGGTAACACGGCGAACTTTACTGATCTGAGTGGAGCTATCACCACTAACCCCAATTCAGATACCGGGTAAGAGGGGAAGAGTAATGCTTAGATGGCAACTGCTGACAAGATGCCCAGAGCTAATTTGAAGAGATCGACATCAAAACTGGCCTGGAAGAATTCTAGCCTTAGAAAACGTATGCGGGATTTCCCCCATAACTACTATTTTGGGATGGCATAGAGAGTCTGTTGCTATTGTGTTGTTGAAGAGGGTGCTATTGAAATAAGTCGGAATTGTCTTCAGGTCGTTTGACCTCATTGTACCGTATGGGAAATGGCGGTAGTGTTGGAGGCTCTCGTACAGGTATTAGCGCTGGGAGGATCCATGTTTGTAATACGGAAGGAATTTGTTTATAATATCCCAAGTTATGAATTTGTTAATCGTCAATTTCCCGTTATGATTGAAACCTGTGTCGTGCATGAAGTAAGTGAGAGGACTTATTTTGTGTTTAGCTAAGCTGGAGCTCAGGCGTGTCTAAGTTACTTCGCACTTCGCTAGAACGACGGGTGACTGACTAAGCTGAGCTGACCTTTCTGGTGTTTGAATAAGGTTAGCGCTAACTCAATATTCAAATTCAACCTCCTTTGCTCCAAAAAATCTGTCAAGACGATCGCGGCTTGGCCTGTTCCTGTAAGACTGTGTTTAGGATTCATTTATCTCTCACCGCAAGGTCAGTGATCACCATGAAACTGTTTCTTACGATCCCAAGAGGTGGCTGGAAGTGTGGCTCGAAATAGCTCTGTCAATCCTGTGGCGACTCGGTGAATCTTTTTACGGATACACATTCATAGTTGCCAGGTAGGGTATGATTCCCAACCTCTCTTTCAAACATTGCCACATTTAATACGCAAATATGATAAACGATATAGTATAATTGCGTAGGCATCGTTTCATCAAATATCCTTCTCCGGGTAATTGAGTTTGATGGAGGTCACGCGTTCTTTTGTGTCGCAATGGTGCACTTTGCACAGTTCCTTTATCCCAGATCGAGAATGTACTTTCTTCACGGATATTTGATATTGACTTCCATATGATGAAAAGACTCATCTCATAATTTTGCATGCAATGATTACTTGTAAATTTGCATTTGTTATAAAATTATGATTTTTAGGGGGTCGCTCAAGTGGCGTTCGCCTATACAAAAGACTTCTTTTTTTCTGAAATCTTTACACAACCGACGGCGTAACTCAGGATCAGGACGGGTCAGGTCAATAAACAGAGATTATTTTAATCCTCCACCTCCGTTCAACATGTGATGAGTAGTTGATTTGGAATGCGAGTCAGTAAATATGGATCTCGATGCGTGGTACCGAAACAGAGTGGGGATGTCCGGCGGACAATGTATACAGGATCTCTGCGACATCCATCAATCCGATCTTGCTTACAAGACACTCAATGTAGGCGGACTGTCCAAGCTCAGTCCTTAAATCTATGCCTACAGGAGTCAATTTGCTCCAGTGCGCCTTCAACCCCGGAGGTAGACAGTGCGAACCCTTGCAACTCCGGACTTTGCGTTCAGATTTCGAGACGCGTGCGGCAAAGGATTGCCTAATACTCTATCATGAGATTAGAGCGGACCCATAATCCCTTCGGACCGGGATTTAGCCCAATACGAGCCAATTCCATTGGTACCTGACAGTTAATACTCCGCTTATTGCTCCAGCATACCTGAGCTGACCATTTGGCAGGAAGGACAAGCCTCCAAAATACATACCAAAACTAGACTCATCATCGGCGGCTCGGTGACGGACTACACATAGCCGGAACTGAATCCGGGAGCGTCTCGTCATCGGCGCAGCCCACTGCACATGCTAGTTAATGATCTCGCATGCCTTATATCCAAAGCCATTCTTTTTCCACACCACAAGACATGCAGTAGTACCTCGCCATACCACTACTCTCACCTACAAAAGATATCTCCAACCCTTCCGATAATACACGATCGATATCTACTAAGAAAGCTCATGAGCCTTCAACTTCACAACACTTCTTGTGCTCGTGCCCCAAGGTTTCCAAGATGATGGACAAAATGGCGTTCCTCCTCTTTGGAGACCAATCTCTTGATGTGCACGAGTTTCTGGCAGACTTCTGCCGTGACGGGAACCCAAGTGTTCTTACACAATCATTCCTCAAGCAAGTAGCCACCGCTTTGAGAGATGAAGTCGATCACCTCTCCACTCTGGAGCGACAGAGGGTGCCTAGATTCACCAGCATCCAGGAGTTGAACAAAAACTATCATAACACAAGCTTGAAGAGTTCTGCTGTGGATAGTGCTTTACTGTGCATTACACAACTAGCACATTATATCGAGTAAGTTTAGCCCCTTCAATCTGAAAATTCTTTGTCTGACTCTGTCATCAAGTCGATCTGAGAAGATGCCTGAGGATTTGACAGTTCCATCGGACACTTGTCTTGTTGGCTTTGGAACTGGTCTTTTCGCCGCGGCTGCAGTTACGTCGGCGCCGTCATTATCTGGGCTTGTGCCTATTGCGGTGCAAGTGGTTTTAATGGCATTCCGGGCTGGTGCTTATGTAGCCTCGCTAGCGAATCATCTTCATCGAGATTCGGAATCATCGGAATGCTGGACTTATGTTCTTCCAAGTGTTGCGGAAGCAACCGCAAGATCGACCATCAGCGATTTCCATAGAGAAAATGTAAGAGAATTGAAAGATATTCCTTATCCTTACTGACTTTTTATAGGGAATCTCACTCGCGAATCACGCATACATCAGTGCAATCACTCCAAATAGCGTTGCCGTGAGCGGACCTCCCGCTACGTTGCGAGCGTTATTCGGCTCAAATGTGTTTGACAGTCGCCCAACGGCCGTATCCATTCATGGCCCATACCACGCCCCGCATCTCTATTCGGATGTCAATGCTGAGAGAGTTATGCGTCTTGGAGATTCGAAAATACAGAAGATTCTAGGGAGCAGCAAGCCCAGATTCCCAATTATGTCTTGCACGACAGGCGCTTGGTACTCCGAGAAGAGTCCCATTTCTTTAATTGAAGAAATTTTCCGAGAAATTTTAACAGAGCCTCTACGATTCCAGAACGTGGTCGATGGGTGTATTGCCAAAGGCCAAACTTACCGAGGCGCGAAATGTCTCGTGATTCCGTTCGGCCCTATTAATTCTGCGACCAGCTTCGCTACTATCCTCAGAGAACAAACCGATCTCGAGGTTGTGTTGCGACGGGCAACTCCAACAGAATTGAAAGATGCTCCTTCAACAAATGAAGCGGCAGGGCGATGCAAGCTTGCGATCGTCGGTATGGCTGGAAGGTTTCCTGATGCTGCAAGCCACGAAAAGCTGTGGGAGCTTCTTGAACAGGGTTTAGATGTCCACAGAGAAGTTCCCAAGGACCGATTCGATGCCAGAACCCACGTAGATGCATCCGGAAAGGCAATCAATACCAGTCACACCCCGTTTGGGTGCTGGATCGAGAATCCTGGCCTTTTCGATCCAAGATTTTTCAACATGTCTCCCCGAGAGGCATTTCAAACAGATCCGATGCAGCGTCTTTCACTCGTCACAGCCTATGAAGCTCTAGAAATGGCTGGTTATATTCCAAATCGAACACGCACAACTAAATTGGATCGTATTGGTACCTTCTATGGACAAACTAGTGACGACTGGCGAGAAATTAATGCGGCCCAAGAGGTCGATACATATTTCATCACGGGAGGCGTGCGAGCATTTGGTCCCGGACGTATTAATTACCACTTCGGTTTCTCCGGGCCTTCTTTCAGCATTGATACCGCCTGCTCATCGAGTGCAGCTGCTATTCAATTGGCTTGCACATCGCTTTGGGCTGGAGACTGTGATACTGCCGTTGTTGGTGGTGTTTCCTGCATGACTAACTCTGATATTTTCGCTGGTCTCAGTCGCGGTCAATTTCTTTCGAAGACGGGGCCATGTGCTACGTTCGATAACGATGCTGATGGATATTGCAGAGCAGATGCGGTCGGCTCTGTGATTATTAAGAGATTGGATGACGCTTTGGCAGAGTAAGTTAATGTATTTTCTCCACCTAAGAAATGATAATTAACACCAATGTAGAAAAGATAATGTTCTGGCGGTAATCCTTGGGTCGGCCACGAACCACTCGGCTGATGCAATTTCAATCACCCATCCTCATGGAGGAACTCAAGAAATCCTTTATAGGAGCATTCTTGACAAAGCAGGTATCGACCCACTTGATATCGATTACGTTGAAATGCACGGCACTGGCACCCAAGCAGGAGATGGAACAGAAATGAAATCCGTTACCAACGTTTTCGCTCCTGCAAACCGTAAGAGAAGCCCGGAACAGCCACTTTATCTAGGTGCTGTCAAGGCGAATGTTGGACACGGCGAAGCAGCCTCCGGAGTTACTGCACTCATCAAGGTCCTGATGATGCTTCAGAAGAACGCTATTCCTCCACACGTGGGCATCAAGAACACCATCAATAAAGGATTTCCAAAAGATCTATCGGAGAGAAATGTGCATATTGCTTTCCACAAGACACCACTTCGAAAGAAGGTTGGGATGCCTCGTCGCATCTTTGTGAACAATTTCAGCGCTGCAGGAGGCAACACTGGACTATTGCTGGAGGAAGCACCTGCTGTTCCCAGAAAGGTCGTCGACCCACGTTCAACCCAAATCGTCGCTATTACAGCGAAATCGAAATCTGCCATGATGCGAAACGCTGACCGTCTTTTGGCGTATTTGGAAGGAAATCCTTCTACTTCTCTGGCAGACTTGGCATACACCACTACTGCTCGTCGTATACAGCACAATTGGAGAATGACCATCACCGGGTCAGATCTTGCTCAAGTTCAAGCCGGTATTAGATCAAAGTTGACAGAGACTTTCATCCCAGTCCTGCCAGAAGCACCGAAGGTTGCTTTCCTCTTCACTGGGCAAGGTTCCCATTATGCCTCGATGGGCAGAGAATTATATACCAACTCTACTCTCTTTAGAGACAGTATTGCCGAATTTGACAGAATCGCTGCCATTCTTGGGTTCCCATCTTTCCTCCCCTTGATCGATGGTAGTGTGACAGATGTTTCGACACTGTCTCCTATTGTCACACAGCTTGGCATTGTGTGCTTCGAGATGGCCATGGCTCGTCTATGGGACTCTTGGGGTATTAAACCTTCTGTTGTCCTCGGCCACAGCCTAGGAGAATACGCTGCTCTCAATGTCTCCGGTGTTTTATCTGTTAGCGACACCATTTATTTGGTTGGCGCTCGAGCCCAGCTTCTGCTAGAAAGATGCACTCCTGGCACACATATCATGGTTGCCACTCAAGGGTCAGTGAGCTCCATAACAGAAGCTCTCGGAGCCAGACCGACTCCGGTCAATATCGCCTGCGTCAACGGCACAAGAGAGACTGTTCTTAGCGGCAGCGTTACAGAGATGGCCGATGTTGTGAATCAACTAAACGAGGCCGGTATCAAGTGCACTCAACTCAAAGTGCCTTTTGCTTTTCATTCCGCGCAAGTGGACCCGATCCTTGATCAATTTCAGAAACTTGCCGAATCTGTACATTTCGGCGATGAAAAGGTCCCACTCATTTCTTCTGTTCATGGCCGACTTCTCGATGAAACTGAGACGATTGATGCGGAGTATCTACGTAACCACGCACGGCAGCCTGTCAACTTCTTGGGAGGACTTCTCGCTGCACAAAATGCTGGAGTTATTGACGAGAAGACTGTCTGGCTTGAAGTTGGCCCACACCCTGTTTGCCTCGGCATGGTCAAGTCGACACTTGATATCGCTACTATTCGAGCCCCAACACTTCGAAGAAGTGAGAGTGCATATAAGACCATCTGCGATAGTTTGAGTGCTATGCATACAGCTGGCCTCAGCATTGATTGGAATGAATACCATCGAGACTTCAACGATTCTGTCCATTTGCTCGATTTACCTACGTACTCTTTCGACGACAAGAACTACTGGATTCAATACGAGGGAGACTGGTGCTTGACTAAGGGACGCGTCCCAGCAGGAGAGGCAACTCGTACTCTAGAACCACCTAAACCAAAGCTCTCCACAAGTTCCGTCCACAAAGTTACCAGTGAAGTTGTGCAAGGGGATATCGTTACCGTCTCCATTGAATCTGATCTCTCTGAGCCGAAGCTTCGTGGAATCGTTTCGGGTCACGTTGTTAATGGAGCCTTCCTTTGTCCATCAGTAAGTTGTTTTGCGCAAATTTGAGTAACCGCCTGCTAACTTGATAACAGTCACTCTATGCTGACATGGCTGCTACTGTGTGCGACTATGCCTATAAACTTGCTCGACCCGATGCAACTGATCTTGGTATTGACGTTGCGAATATGAAGGTTGGCAAGTCGCTGATCGCCTCCCCTGAGGGATCAAGCCAAATACTTAGACTTACTGCGACTGTTGACGCAAAAGCAAATCGTGCCGAACTTGTCTTCTTCACTGGAACTGAGAAAAACAAGACCGAACATGCAACATGCACAGTTTTCTTTGGGGGCTGCCAAAATTATCTGTCAGAGTTCAAGCGTGCCGCTTATCTCATCCGATCGCGTATAGATTGGCTCAAGGATGCTGAACGCGATGGCAAAGCTCACAAGATCGGTCGTGGGCTGGCATATAAACTCTTTGGTGCATTAGTGGATTACAATCCCAAATTTCGCGGAATGGAAGAAGTTATCCTCCACAGTGATAATATGGAAGCAACAGCACGTGTGGTCTTCCAAACGACCGAAGATGATGGCAAGTTTAACATTAGCCCTTACTGGATCGACAGTCTCTGCCATATCTCAGGCTTCATCCTCAATGGCTCTGATGCGACAGACTCTAAGGAGTGCGTTTACATTTCTCACGGCTGGGAAACCTTCAAATTTGCCGAGAAGCTGTCCTCCGAGAAAGCTTATCGCTCCTATATCAGGATGCAGCCTACGGAGCCCAATGTGATGGCTGGTGATGTCTATGTTTTTGACGAAGATAGAGTCGTGGGGCTTGTCACGGGATTGAAATTTCAACGTATTCCACGCAAAGTTTTGAACATGGTCATGCCTATAGTCGGTTCAGGCGCTCCTGCAAGAGCAAGCCCGACCAGCCGGAATGCACCAGCAGCCAAGCCTGTCGCAGCGAAGAAAACCAAGACTGCACAAGTCAGTATGGAAACTATTGCCACCGTCAATACAAAACTGATGGTTTCTGTGTGCTCGAAAGCACTTGACATTCTAGCTGCTGAAATTGGTGTTGGGATCGATGAACTTGTTGACAACATCGGTTTCTCAGATCTTGGTGTAGACTCATTGATGTCCCTCACAGTAAGCGGAAGAATGCGAGAAGAGTTGGAGATTGATGTTCATTCACATGACTTCAACGATCATCCCACAATCGGTGCCTTCAAAGCTTTCTTGTCCAAATTTGAGACTGAGGCTCCACCAGCTGTTGTTGGCTCTTCTAGCCGTAACTCCTCGGTCACATCCCTCAGCCAGTCAACTCCTGATCTATTGGATGACTCTAATGTCACGACACCACTTGTCGAAGCTGAGGAGACTGGAGATGAAAATCTTGGTGATCTCATCAGAATCACCATTGCAGAAGAGATGGGTGTTGATACAGATGAAATTGCCGATACTGTTGATCTCTCATCTCTTGGAATGGACTCACTCATGAGTCTTACTATTTTGGGTCGCCTACGAGAGAAAACCGAAATCTCCTTACCATCTGATCTACTTACAAATAATCTTTCTATTCGCGACATCAAGAAGAGTCTTAATATCGATGAGCCCAAGAGGCAGGCAGCGCCTGCCCCAGCGCCGATTCAAAAACCAAAGGGAGAGGTTATTGCACCTCCATCTCAAAACATAACTGGCGGTTCTCAACAGATCAGCTCCTTGCCCCAACGATCTGCCAGTTCAGTTCTCCTCCAAGGAACTCTGAGAAAGGCAACCAAGCTTCTTTGGCTGGTACCAGATGGAGGTGGATCGCCCACATCCTACACTGACATCCCTGACCTGGCATCCGACATTGCCGTTTTGGGATTACAATCACCATACATGAAAACTCCTGAAGAGTACAAATGTGGTGTTATTGGCATGGCCGAACATTTCATCACGGAAATCAAAAGACGCCAACCATCTGGACCATACATTTTAGCTGGTTGGAGTGCTGGTGGAGTCATTGCATTTGAGGCCGTTAATCAACTCATCAAGAGCGGTGACTCTGTCGATAAGCTCATTCTCATCGACTCTCCCTGTCCCGATATTATCGAGCCTCTTCCATCTTCCCTTCATAGGTGGTTTGGCTCCATCGGTCTTCTCGGTGACGGTGACGAATCAAAACTTCCTTCATGGCTCTTACCTCACTTTGCCGCATCGGTCAACGCTCTGTCAAATTACAGTGCGGAGGTAATTGACCCCAAGAAGTGTCCACAAGTTACCACAATTTGGTGCGAAGACGGAGTTTGTAAATTACCTACAGATCCAAGACCCGATCCCTTCCCATATGGTCACGCGCAGTTCTTGCTAGACAACAGAACTGACTTTGGCCCAAATCTGTGGGATAAATATCTCAACCCCAAGAAATTTGTGTCCAAGCACATGCCGGGCAACCACTTCACAATGATGAAGAAGCCATATGTGAGTACTATCTAATTCCACCAAATCTCGTTTTTTGAATGCAAGCTAACGTACCCCAGGTTGGCAATTTGGGTGACATCATTAGAGAAGCAGTCATGAAGACGGTGTAATTAATTTCATGGTTGTTTCAGACAGAGCATTATTCCTCAGCATCTCATTTGTCAAGGTTCATGTATTTTTTTCTTGTTTTGGAGCGGGCAGCAAGAATTTGTTTATGTTTGTTTATTTGGCTGATCAAATGTTTATTGACTTATTTGTCATCCGGATAGTTTTATGAGTCCTATCAAGCTTTTAGATGAAAAATTTATTATCCTTAACCTAGACATTAAGTACTTCGTGATATAGATGTCTGGGAAATAAACCCTCAGGGGTTGACACGTCAGTCTCCTTCTGCACTCTTACTCCCATGTCGAGATGTATCCCACGACGGTTGTGCTAAACGGCTTCACGGGAGGATAGTCGGTACACTGAAGCCCAGAGCTGGGGAGGCATGACCTGTCGCATCTTGGCAGTTTCCCACAACTCAAACCGATTGTGATTACCCAGGAGCGATGCTCCAGCTTCAGCAGGCCGTATAGGCAGTACGACCGACATTCTGTACAGAAGCACTTCCATGTCGTAAGAAGTTCCCAGCACCCATGTGGCCTGATCAAGAACTCAAGGCATTCAGCACTTCGGTTGGCACCCAATACGGCAGCAGATGACCTTGGCGGGTATTATAAAAAGAATATATTTGTACGTGGCCCCATGTGCCACGGGGGCTAAACCAACAGCAGACGGGACACTAAGACTCAATCGGCTTGGTTTTGTTTTGGACGACGTCGCGAATCATTCTCTCGAATGATAGTCCAACCGCCTTTACGGAGGTTTTTGGATCTGCATCTTGACACACTTGCCAGCCCCTGCTGCCGATCTCAGCCACAAGACCAGGAACTGATGTGGCCCATTCTCTCGGTCTGTCGGTCTTATCGACATCGACCAACGTACATACAGTTCTAGGACAGGACATGACAGTACGGTACTGGCTAGTACGTGAGTCTTCCTGTCCACTTGACGGCCACTAACTGACGGGGCAGACCGAGCCAATCACTCCACCTTACAGAAGTCTAAAAGTCAAGCCGCAAGGAGCTGGCAAGAGAGAGAAGAGATAAGCCTCCGTAGCCTCGGATCACCAGAGTAATTATTTTATGTCTCTGCCCGCATTATCTTGATGGAAGTGGAGTGTGATATCATCCAACGGCTACGGTTGCACTCCGCCCTCCCACCCTTATCCTCTCTTTCCTCTCTTCTCTCCCTCTTAGGTTATCATTCGAGCTGCCAAGAATCTCCGGACAAGCCTTTGGAGCTTCTACGCATCCCTCAACTCTTTGAACTATTCCCTGATTTTTCATGGCTATGATCGAACTCCTTCAGCGCTGAACCATGTGGACTCATCGTTAGTGGAACACCACCAAGATAATTCCCGTGCCTCTGCGTCAAGTGGCGCTCGTATTTACCCACCAGAGCGACGTTGAACGCCATTGCATGCGGGGATACGCTGGACAGTATTGCCAGCCAAAAAGCTCCGATCCCTAGATGGGCTGAAGGGGGCTTCCCAATGATTTCCAATCACAGCTATCGGCACCAAAAATGGACATTTTGAGAGGCTCGGACCTCCGTGGGAGAGGACCTGGGAGCGAGCGGGGTGCAAAAAAAAGTCAGTGGTTTGATAATCGTATAGGATTCTCGTATCGTCATAATCCAACCATGCATTTGCAAAGGCATGTCTTGGTACCGGAGTCCTGGCGTCATTGATTCTCAGCACCAGTGTGCATTCAATTCTCTCCACTGTGTGGTCTTGGACTCGGCGCAGGGTCTCTTTGGGTATCAGGTCTTGTATCTTTTTAGAAAATGCGTTTCACTGCTAGATTGGGGATGCTTGACGCCGGAATACGCGCATTCCGCGCGCCTATGAGGAGAAACAGTACCCACAGCTCCTGTACCATCAACTGATGAGGCCGGAAGAGTGAGTCTCCACTAGCAGGCGTTTTCCAAGTTGACGCTAGCTGGTCCTTCCTCGACATATGTTCATGTTCCTTTTCATGAGGGCTGAAAACTTGCAAACTCTAGCCTGATCTTCACTTTCGTTATGTCCTCTCCCATTCGTTGACTCTCAGGCTGAACGTATTTTTCTTTCCGTCTCTAACTCTGTCCATCGTTCTATTCAATCTCCTGTCTACCTTTGAAGACAACTTTCTTTCCTCCCCCGGCAACTTATCTCATCAAGATGTTTGGGCAATCCATACGGCCTCCCTCAAAGGCCCAGCAACCAAAATTGAGAGCCGCGTGTGATACTTGCTTTCTGGCCAAAGTCAAGTGTAGCAAAACTCGCCCGGTATGTTCACGATGCCTCACATGCGGAACGGACTGCAGATATAGTCCATCGTCGCGAAGTGGCAAGCCCAAGTCAGAAAATAGCAAAAGCAAACGAGGGTCGTCATCGTCAAGGCACATGTCGATGTCTTCAGATCCGGGTCCGGTCCAGTACACACCACAGTCGTTGAGTGGCGATACAGATGATTCCTCAGCATACAGCCTGGAAACAGACTGGTCTACCATACCTGGCTCCCCACACGAGAGGATAAAAAGACGCTCGACATCCTCGGGCGTAATGCCCATGATAAGGGACGAAGAAACCTCAGAGCATATCGGCATGGAAGCTGATACCGACATCTACGATCCCTATGGTTCGTGGATGCATAACCCACGACCTGATCCTAATAATATTCAATATACTACAACAGTCCTACCCCACTCCAAGTCTCTCGAAAATGTCCCCATTGCCAATCCATGGTACGAACAGGCGGACTCGACATATTATTCAAGTTCGTCTCCCAGCATCGACCTCGCACCTAGTGTTTTTATGTCAAACTCCCACTCCCACCCTCACTCCCCCATGGCCAGATCAGCAACATGCAATTGCTTCAATACATGCTTGCAAGCCCTCCAGGCCCTCCACAATTCAGACACAGCTATATCCTCATCCACTTTCGACGTGATATTGACCGTCAATCAAAAAGCTGTTGAGACGTGCTCGACAATGCTTAACTGTCCTATATGTATCAACACCTCGGGCTCTAGTCTACGTACGATGCTCCTTGGCACTATCCTGGGGCGGATAGTATCAACGTACCAGGATGCCTCGAGGAATTATTTTGGCCTAACGACCACGGGACAGGGTGGTTCTAGCCAACCACTGCCCCTCACGTTTGGAACGTATCGGGTAGCCACTGAAGACGTCCGCTGGCTCCAGGTTGAGATATTTCTGAGGGACTTGGAGAAATTGAAAGAGCTCTTTGGAAAATTTCAAGAGGCCAGTTTGAAGAGCGACGAGGACGCCGATGCCGTCCACAGTGTCGTTACGAACCGCCTCTGTCAGAGTTTACACGCCACGAGCGAGGCATTGAAGAAGCATAAAGACTTCCTCTATGGCAGAATCGACTAGTCAAATTTCTATTTTCTTCTACTTAATGGATAATGGAAATGGCTCTTTCCACTCGATGAAAGCATACTTTTCTGGGCTCTGGCTCCACTTTTTATTGGAAATTATTTTAATATTATTTTTGATTTTCTTTTGTTTTGGCATTTTGGAGTAACACGTGAGGGTTCGGGTCCGTATAGACATGGCTTTTCATAACTTCAACGTCATGATTTACGAAATGTCTAAACTAAAGATTTTGATTTCGGATCAGGCTAGGGAGGGGGATATTGGGGGAGGGGATTAGGTATGTAACTCACGATTACGCCTTACAGCTCCGGTTGTACCTACACATTTCACTGTTATCATTTGGAAGGGTGCTGGTTTTCCCTTTTCCTAAGAAAAATCGCTCGCTTTCGCACAGAAGTTTAGATTAACACCAAATCGAGGGAAGTCTTTTGTTGTACCATCTGTTTCGGGATAGATTGATCGGGTGTACTTCTGAATAGAGAAAGTATCATCTCACGAAAACTAGAATATAGCCAAATCATGCACTGTTTTTTCCGTACACACAAATGAAAATGCGCTTAAACACAAACCGTTTGCCTTGTACCAGTCATTTTGTGTATCAATTCCGCCAACGGGCAGCCTCTTCTTCAGCATATGCAGATCTCGTCACTCGTGAGAAAAGAAAATCAATAGTTTGTAAATTTGCGGCTCGGTGCAGCTTCGGGCTGACGTTCCTCCATCAGCCGCCTGTGACCGGCGGTGTGATCAGCCGCTCGATTGCTCTCTTTGAACTGAATGATGAAGTTGAAGAATGTTCTAATCTCCAATTCAATCCCGAGGTCACGAGCCCTAACGAGCTATCAAGACGAAGCAGCCGATGCCGGATTACTAATTTCGCGAGATCGACATAGCGAAGCCTTATTATCTTTCATTGCTATATCAACCTGGCCCATTTTCTTCACAACAACTGGTCCTTTTGGAAATCGTCACAGAAGATCTGCCTCGCGTCACTATCTTAGGCGCTGATCTCATTCCCAGAACAACGCAGAACCGATGCTTCCTCTACCTTGCATTCCGAACCACGGTAGCGGTGCCTTCTCCCTCCCCCAATACGTTCGGTACGACTGTTACTTCGTGAAGGATCTAATCTTCCTGAATCTCCGGGACCCGGAACTCCATAGCGATCAACACAAGAAACCATTTTATTGTCCGTCTGACTTTCAGCACAATCCTCCTCTCCTATACGAAACACCCCGCTGAAGCTCTTGTACTATCAAAGATTATTTTCTCTCCGAGATGCCCGACCACACACGAAAATAGAAACAAAAAGGTAAGCGGTCTCTAACATACTCACCGGCACCATCTATGCCGTCATACGGAACGCTCCTTCTTGTGTACCCGTTGGTCTCGTCCTATCCCACCACGCTATGCATGTGCAACGCAACTTCACATACTGCCTCAAGCCTAACAATCCTGAGCAACCAGCTCTCAATTTCACATTCGCAGACAGCCTGAATGCACGCAGATCTGAATGCCACCTCACCTTGCGTCCCATTCTGGACCCCTTGTGCTCGCGCCCTACCAAAGTGGTAACGCTCGTCTGAGCCTCATCCTGCTTGCCTGACCTCTAGCTTGAAAAATATACAAAAAGCTTCTTGAACTAGCCTTTTTGATTATGCGCGCTCGAAAGCGCTCGAGCTCGAACTTATTAAGCTGCGCGTGAGTTGTTAGACCCTATATCCCGTTTCCACCTTGATCGCTTGACCGCTCCTAAAGTTATTGTCTGCCATGCGCGTGGCTTTTAATGTTTTGCTTTTTTTTTTTGGCTTCCTTTCTTGCCACCTGTGTTCTGCAAAGTTTTTAATCACCAAACCAAAAACTTGGCAGCATAAGGCAGCTGGGCAAGAAACTTGGCAGTGGAGTCTTGGGCGTTCCTGGTCCTGTCTTCGATTCCGCGAGCTTTTCTCCACGCTGTTGTCTTCATTTTCTTTTTTTGGGATGGGTTTTAAGATCTGCGATCGAGTAATGTTACCTTATCGTGCTAGGCTATTTCACAAATTCCCTTTCTGGAATTTGTGTGAGTTACAACGGTACGATACAGTAACATCGTGGCACTTTTCCATCGAAGATACCTAACCTCAAACCTCTTTCCCCGCATGGATGGCACGGAGTTTTGTTGTCGACAAGTCTGCGCAGCGACTGGACCGGGATTTTTCCTCGACGAGAGGTTGAAGTAGTGATCTACTTTCCCTCCGATACGTGGATGAGCGAGCACTGGACGTCGTTCTTTGAGGCTTCCACTTCCACTTCCACCCTCTCCCCTCTCCGCCTGCTCTGCCTGAGTTTGTTGTGCAATACCCAAATGCCATTGCCAGCTCCAGCTCCAGCTCCAGCTCCGAGCCAAGTTAACTCTGAGTTCGTCCTCCCCCAATCGCAACCCACCCTGTTGTCATTTCCTTCCTATCATTTCTCTCCTCTTCCTCCTCCCTTTTCCGCCCGTCCGCTTTCCATTCCACCCCATGTGCCGCCCTTCGTCACGCTTAGGAGCTTGCAAGCTACTCCATGTACCCCTCCACACCAAAAGAAGAGAGATACTGTATGCTGCGGAGGGCCTCATCTTACCTTACCTCTCACTACTCTACTCGTATATTTTTCTTCTACTCTTCTTCCTCTCGCCACTCTTAAACATCTTCCTAGCCCTCATCTTTATTTTTCTCCTTCCTGTCCTTGTTCACATACCCTCGTGCTCTATAACCTCATCCCTATGGCTTTCTGGCCTCTAGCCAAAAGTCCAATCCCCAATTCCAATATACAAACAAAGCCCGAACCTGACTTCCAACCCCGCTGTCCCCCTCCCTCTCCCACCACTACTCACTCACTGCGTCACGATCCCGCTACCCCCGATCGCCCACATCATGCGCCCCCTTGGAGTGCTGGAGGGGCAGAATCCCAACGCCCCGGGTCCGTCCTTTCGCTTCTACCGTGCCGTGCCCTGTCCTACCCCTCCGGCGAACGTGGCTCGTGCCGTCTGTGCTTCGTACATTTGACAGCGAGCCTTGTCCCTGTCCCACCCCAGCAGCCATACCCTGTAGACGCGTGCAACTGGGGCTTTAGATGTAAAGGGGTGTGGGATAAAGATACGAACGCAGTACTGTAAAGTAGGGATGGTGATGACGAATTGTGGGTGTTGGGATGATCCGCAACGCTCATCCTGCCCTGGCCTGTGCTTTTCTTCTTTCCATAGCTCTCTCTCTTTTTCCTTTCATCCATTCATTTATTTCCTTCTTTCGCTCCTTCTTTCCTTCGGCTGGTCGTGCCTAATCTTCGGAGCTGTGCTGCTGTACGAAAGCTTGGCTGTGACCAGGGCCACTGTTATCCTGATGAGGCTAATTACCTTAATGCAGGATTCGGGATAAGGCTGAATGGAAGTGAGCCTCCGTCTTTCCATACCTCCCTCTGACAAAAGTAGCCTACCCCACCTGCCGCACAGTAAAGAAGATCACTTTAAAATATATTGAGAGATTAAAGATACTATGGTACGATAAAGATAAGATAAAGATAAGATAAAAGTAAATCACACAGATAGAGGTAATGTAGCAAAAAAACGAAAAGAATTCCCCTTTGAGAATTTAGCGAGGAGCGGGAGCGGGGTGGGTTGGTGCTTTCGGCACGGTCAGCTTTTGCACAATATACAGTTACTTTATTTTACGCTCTATCATATTTCCAATTCTTTTTTTATTAATTATATTTAATCTCGTTTGTTTCCCATTTTCCTCCCTCGTATTTTATTTATATCCTAATATGACCTCTTACTCCGACTCTATCTACACGGAAAACACGGCATGCCTTGCGAATTCGGGAGATTGGCCTCAGACACCTATCCACCGTCTCAGAAAAACACATATCATACTCAGACACACATATACATGTACATGTACATGCATATATACATACAGTATACACACCAAGTATATCCCGGCTTGGAGGGAAAAGAATAATCACCTTAGCGTCGACTTATCACAAGTTTTTTTTTTTTTTTTTTAACCCAGAATACTACAGTAACTCGTAACCCACCCCGTGGGAAGTCCTCCTCTCTGCGCGCTGCAAAATCACACACTGTAACCTTGTCCAGCGTGGTAGGCGGTAAGCGGTACGTGTAAGTCGGCGAGTTGCCCGAGTGGTGTAACTGTTACAGCGCAATGCACAGAGTACATTGTACATATAGCCCAGTTCGCATGCGGAACAATCTGTACAGCACTATGCAGCACAGCACAAAAACACACTCACTTGGTAGTACCAGCACCATAGTCATGACAGTTAGGTAGGCTACTGTTTTGTATTCAGATATATTACCAAATAGCACAGGTATTAAATCCAGCCGCAGCGCCATTTTTCCTTTCTCTTTTCCTCCAATATTTTTGCGGTTTCGGATTTTATATCTTAGAAACGTCATGCATTGTACTATTCCGTACAAAGTAGCCTTTAAGGTTCTCTCAGGTACCCGTTTTGTACCGATCTAGAAAAAGACACTTTCTTCAGAAACATGGGCTAAAATAAACCCCCCTTGCACTAACGAAGAATCTTAATTTCGCTCACTTATTCCTAAAAGGATTTAAGCTTAAGAGAGACTCGAGTAGCTTAAAAAATTCCTTGGAGACATGTCTTAAAAATGGGTTTTTTCCCTTCCCACTTGCCGTTTCTTTTTTTCCTGGGGGAGGGGTAGATTTTCTTTTCCCGTCATCGGGCAAAATAACGATCAGTGCTTTGAGACAGGAACTTTTTTTTTTGCAGTGGGGGGGAATCTCTAATTTTTCTCCCACTTGCCAGTTTCGAGTTTAGTAGAAAAACACGAATCGTTACTGAACGTGAGAAAATAAAGTCCCATGCCGTGCCAAGTCGCAAGCTATGCCCCACTAGCTTCAGTAGTGGACTGGAAAACTCGGAATACAGAATAGGCAAAATAAGGTTATAAACTACGGGGATTATATGCAAATCATACCCCCTTCACCCCATGCCCTGTTCCTTGCCCGAAATAAACCCCATTTACCCTCTAATCCCACCTAGAGCCCCCTGACACCTCCCCGACAACGATCCCAGCGGTCCATCAGTTGTCAAAGTCCATGGCGCCACAGCAATGTTTGGGATGTGTACACTCTATTTCACTCTTGCAGGGAAACTAATAACTTAATATTAAACTAACAATTTATGCTGAGGAACCACCGCTTAGTTTGATGACTTGGCCTATTTTTAGATTCGTTAGCCAATTTCATTTCCCTTTCCGTGACCGCAAAAGTCGGATTCGATCCAAAACATCAAAAGTAGACGGGATACAGAAGCGGAAGAAAATTGCACAACGAAAACAGAGAAGGGAAAAAGGACACACTCACCATTGATCCACTCGCTGTCCTCGCTCACAAGCAAAGCAACCGCCTTGGCAATATCGCTAGTAACACCGACACGCTTCAAGGGACAGAAGCTTGCAATACCCTTCTCGATGATTTCCATTGGCATGCCCGGATAGCCTCCAGGGGCATAATGCCACGCATTTGCATCGAACATGTCCGTCTTAACTCCGCCCGGGGCGATGGCATTAACGGTAATGCCCTTACCACCGCAGTCAACAGCGAAAGATCTGGTGAAGCCTTCAACGGCTGCCTTGCTACCAGCGTACAGAGCATGATTGGGGACACCAGTCATGGTGGCTGCCACGCTGGAGGTGAGAATGATACGGCCGCCACGATTAAGGTACTTCAGCCCTTGTTGTGCAACGAAAAACTGGCCACGACAGTTAAGGTTGAAAATGTAGTCAAAATCGGCCGGTGTGACATCCTCTTCATTGCTCCAAACTTCAGTACCGGAGTTGGAGATAACGATGTCGAGGTGACCGAAATGGGCAAGTCCTTTTTTGAACAGGGTGAAGATTTCTTCGGGCTTGGATACATCGGCTTGGATGGCAATGGCTTGAGAGCCGCTCTTGATGATCTCATCAACAACTAATTGTGCTGCGCCGGCAGACTTTGCATAGTTGACGATGACGGAAGCGCCACGTGCTCCAAGCCTGTCAAAAAGCAGTTCGGGTCAGCAACGATGCTTGTTCACAAGGTATGTTGTGAAGAAATTAAACCCAAATGTCGTGCAGGAGAAATGACCCGAGGTGGGGGTTGCAATGCCGGAACGTGCATGCCCAGTGGCAAACTAGTTGCACAGACTTCAGGACCAAAGGAACGGAAGAAAAAAGCATCAGCTAATAAAAAAGCCAATATATAGAGTGCCTTAGCTTAAAGGCTCTTGATATTGACCCAAGGAGAGCAATGGACGAAAACAGAAGAAAATCGCGGTCTGAAATGCAAACTGACGGGACGAAGTCTCAAAACTTACTCAAGTGCAATTCCCTTCCCAATCCCCCTCCCACTACCTGTAATCAATGCAACCTTGCCTTCCAATGGTCTAGATAGAGTCGGAGTCGCCGCACTGGACACGGCTAACGGCTCAGGCGCAGGAGGGGCAGCAACGGGAGCATCAACATGAGCAGGAACAGCAGGTGTTGTTTCGGTGGTGGCTGCTCCGTTCTCTGCCACTGCTGGAGGGGCAACAGGCAAAATAGAAGGTTCCGTCATTCCGTCCGTTGTGGCGCTTGGAGACATAATTCTGGTCTTCTGGAACACGTAGTAATCTCTGATAATCAAATCAATCAAATCTGATCAGGATCTTGTTGTATGAAAGTTTTCCGTCGTGTGCAACCCTCCACCAAAAGAGCCGAGGCGCAAATAACAAGAGTAAACGAAGGAGATGAAAGATAGAGAAAATAGATAGTGGCGCTTTTCGGAATGATGTCTGAGGTTGCGTGATTTTTTTTTCCTGACAGCGATGGGGTGGGGGGCGAAGTGTGATCAAGCAAAGATTGATTAGATGCAACTCGTTTCTTGCGTGCGTCGTCTCTCTTGGGCACCAGGAAAAGGAGAGTTCGTGGCCCGATGTTCTTATATCAGCAGTTCTACGCAGTTTGGGACCCGGGCCGGGGATTCTGTTGCTGGAGATGGGGAATAGTAATGGAGATTGAGATATGTGGACGTTCCATTGTGGATATGCGTCGGTGTCACGGCATTATCGTGGTGAACAGATGGATCTGGGAACTGCGATCCTGGGTCGGGGACGAGCCATTCTCGACGCAGATTCGTCGGGTTGTAAAGGCTCGAGCAAATGAACGATGAAAATGAGTCAAAAGGCAGTGTTTGCCATGGTGGGAGAGAGATGTTTCCCCAACGGACGTCCGTGAAGTTTAGTGGTGACCAAGGCCTGTACTGTAAGGTTTGGAAGTTCAGGGGAGTAAGAGGTTCGGTTCGGTTAAGGTTAAGGTTAATAGTTAGTCAGGATCAAAGAAAGGGCAGGTAAACCCGCAACAAAAATGGTCCCGGAAACCACAATATATGATACGGCCCTGTATTGTCCTATCCTGTACGGAGCGGTACGGTACAGTACGGCTACACTGGATATTCTCTAACTGATTCAAACTAATCTCTAGTCTGGGAGCACTTAGCAGAGTTGTATTCCGCTAGTCCATCCAGTTCGTACTAAGTCATGCGACTCTGCCTAGGGCCGGTACTCTGTTCATCGCATCAGGTCCGGAGAGTTTGGATTCAAGACGTAAGCCCGTGTTCCATGTTGATGAGAGCCGGATAGCAAAGCCAAATTTTCAATCATTGCGCCTGAACCGCGAGAATGGGACACGCAATGAATGGCAGAGATCGCTGGCGGAGTCCTTCTCCTCCACTTGTCCTAAGTCATGCAGCAGCTCTGATGGAATAGGTGGGAGTCCGTGAACTCAATGCAGGCAGAGCTTTTGTGGGGATTTTTGAATGGTTGAAAATCTGCATGCTTCTTCTCCTTTTGGATGGAACGAATTTTACCTTTACTTGGAGGCTACAAATTCGGACAGAAGCACTTTTGATATTTAATTCGCAGACATTCGGAAAGTAGATCTTTGCGACTGTTGTTAAAATGTAGATTGTAAGGCTGTACATATACTGAAGGGAAAACATAAATCATAAAGTCCCTATTTGAGGTTTTCTCTCGATCATAGTGATGATCGAGTTTCCCAACCTATCCCGAAAAATGCTTGTATACAGCCAAACCATACTCCTCTTCAAACCAAATGACGCCTTGTAATAATAGACAATATCCTCCATCACCCCCTCCATTATCAACTCCCAAGGACAACGAAAGAAGGACTTTCTACATTAGCTGTATTCCCCAATTGTCGGCCAACATCTGCAATTTCCTTCTGATACCGTCCGAGACCCTTAAGGCTACGCCATCATCTAATAAACCTATACAGTGGCTCAGGACCTGGTCGGGGCGGAGTCGGAAGTGTCGGTCCCCCTTTGTAAGCACCGGAATGCCTTCGCCCCCGCATAAGAACGCGACCACCGAAGGGTCGTCCGCCGGCACCGCATCAATAGCAAATATTTGACCTTTCTCCATCATCTGCGCATTCTGGTCCATTCTTGATAGGCTGTCGACCCAGAGAATCATCGTCGCCCTATAAAGAGCAGCAGACCACCAGTGCGGTCGAACTTCTCTCGGCATATTGCCAACAAGGCGGATCACTTGACCACAGTGAAACAAGGCTTCTTCTGGCTGTTGAATACATCGTTTATGACGAAGAGATATATCCCGACTTGAGCCGTCAAATCCCTCTCTCCGTGCCAACCGCTCGACCTCTGCGAAAGAGGTCACGGCGTTGAGGCTGATAAGATGATAGAGGATGAGATTCGCTTGAGTGACAGGGCTGCTTGGATCGGCCTTGGCGTGTGCCAGGCACAATTCATACCACTTCTGGAGTAGCGATTGGACTTCTTCTAATCTCAGCATGGTGGAGGCTTTAGTTATGGTCCTCGTCCCACGGCGCGAGCCGTAGAAGTCGGAAAAGCAACTCAACACTTGGCGAAGATGACAAAGCAGAGATTGGAGAGGGTGAAGAAGCAATTTTAATTGGAGCGGAGTGAGTCGATCACATCTCCTGTTGATGTTGTCATGGAGCATGTCTTGAAACAAGTCACATAGAGAGGAAGTCGTTGGTGCATTTCCTAGTGTGCCGTTTGTCCACTCCGAGCCGCCGTTCAACTTCTGAACCGCCGCGAACCATTCCGTTGCATCTTTCGCCATCCATAGGGAGTCCTCTCCTGGCAAAGGTGCCTCGAGTTCCGTAATTGACAGGATCGGAGCCGTATCGTAAAACAGACTTAACTCTTGATCTACCATAACCCAATTGTAGACAAGTCTGGCTGATGTCAGCTTGCTACGTTAAAAATGCGGGCGTGAAAATTCAGTGCTTGTTATTGGTTTCCGTCTTACAAGTGACCACACCACTCGCGGAAGATCGGCTAACTAAAGGCCGCGTACCAACATAAAGGGGATTGAAAAGAACACAGAAGTAAGTCTTACCTGCTTTTGCTTTCTCGTTGTTGCCATGCTCTCCATTGGAGCTCCACGCTCGTTGAGTTATCAACCATGCTGGGCACCGGGATTGGTTCAAGCATTCCGCCATGCTTCAACATCTGCATCATATTAGCGAGGACTTCAAATATCATCTAGTTGCACACATACCGCTAGATACATTGCTCTTTGGCCCATGGCGATGTTCATATGCCACGCATCTCCACTCCAGGCCCCCAAGATAGTGAAAAGAAGTGCGCATCTCAAAACAACTGCATCGGCAGAGAGCTCAACGTCTTTCTCGATTACTTGAAAGAGGGAAATGCGACATGCTTCAGTCAAACCTGCCGTCAGACATCTTGCCTCTGCTGTAGGGACACTATTCGCGCCCTGTGCGATCATCAAGAGCAGTAAGAGCGTGGAAGCTTGGTTGTTAAGCATTAATTCGTTGGGATCCAGCATGCCACCGCAGGTTAATGAGTAGTAGCAAGGTATAAGACTCTGGACATAATTCTGGAGAAAATACTCCAAGACTTTAGAAGGAGGTAAGACGAGGAAGTTAAAGCTTCCATCAAAGCTGGAACCTTTGTTCCATCCCTTTTGCCCTCCTCTGTGAATTTCAAGGGCGGTGTGCAGGAAGCTCTGAGTGATGGCGAGTATTCTATCCCTCGTCCCTGTATTCAAAGGCACCACTGATATTACATTTCTGTAAGGACCTTGAGGCTTGTTTTCGGAAATGTTTTGCTCAAGTAACTTCCATGTGTGTTCATGTTTGGAATGTTGCTCCAGAGACTCGAGATGCACGATCGCGGTGCGAGGACATGATCCGGTGAAGAGTTTGCGATTACATCTTGCGAGTGGCCATGCCGCTTCGGCAGCGATCATTACCTCAAACTCAGGTATCATTGAATCTCTTGCTGTTGGCGTATTCGCTTCGACTATCTTGAATACGGGATCTAAGTCTTGATGTGAAACCACGCTGGTGCTTCGGGTGTGCGATATGGAGTGGGCGTTCACGGACCCTGAAAATACGCCCTCTGAACTCGAAGACGTCTCTGTCAATTCAGGAAACCCGTGGATGCCAAGGTGGTTTGGCATTCCTGTGCCACCCATGTCAAGCTCTGGTGGGATGGAAGGATATTGGTTCCACATCATGAAGTCCTGGTAATTAACCTCGCTGTTAAGCACGTCGTCATTGAAACACATGATAGTGTCCATTCCACGAAGACTGCCGTCAGGAGATGAGCCGAAAGTACCAGCAGGGAATTGTAGGGGAGGTGATGGATATGCAGTTCTGTGTTTGGCATCCTGTTGATTGCTGGTAATGAGGATAGTGTCGGTATTAGAATCTTGGGTGACCATCGGGTCATTGTTTGTGAGCTCGTTATGTTGGTGGCTCGGGGATGTGTGAGGAGACCGTTGAGGGGAGTGGTGAGGAGGCATCGGCCTCGAGGCGCTTGCTGTTCGCCCTTTTCCTGAACGTCGTGCAAATCTGGCTTCACAAGACAAACCCTTCTCTGCACATCGAGAGCAGGGAACTTTCTTGTCACAACCGGTCTTCGCGCTTGCGCAGTTCAAACAAGCAATCGGTGTCCGTCCAGCTACTGGCGGCATAACGCTAGGTAATGGATGCATTGGGTCTTTTATCTCGTGATAGGTGAAGTGGTGTCTTTGGAGAAGATCTCTGTTTTTATTGATACTCAGCATTGCACAAAGTGGACAATAACAAAGAGGCTGGCGCGGAAACTGACCTTCTGGGAAAGGATAACTGGCACAAGGTACAACGATGCGGCTTGACATTTGTATCTGAGGAAAAATGTCAGTCAGTATGTATAACTCCAATTTTTTAAGCTCTGGTAATAGCAGTACTGGCGGACCAATTTATGGAATGACTTACGCCGCGGGATATGCCTTTCCAAATGCTCCTTGCGAGTGAAGCTTTTCCCACAATAAGTGCAGAAGATCATGGTCCCAAGAAGACACACAGAGAAATGCCCGCCTTCGCCTCTGCCTTATCTAATCACCTATGACCAGTACAGTAGCTCATAGGTTGTTGGGGGTTTCGGTCTAGTTATGGAGTTGGTGTGTTGTGTGTTGGTGTTGTGATATGTTGGGAAGAAGTATTTTTCGAGACGTTTATTCGTGCTTTCTGGTTTGACTTGCGAGGCTGAAAGTGATCTCCGGGTACGAGTAAACACTAGAGAGGAATGGGCGAGGTATTTCTCCAAAAATGGATAAGAATGACTTTGGTGGGTGACGGGGCTGGTGCCAGTTAAAAAGACACTTAAGCTCGAGAGTGTCTTAGGATTGGGTCTTGGGAAGGAATAGTGCCATCAGCCCACACAAGGGCGAAGCAGCGTGTTCCGTCAGAGATGATCTCCCTCAAACGGCATTATACTGGAGGTAGTATACGATACTATGCTTTCCCGGCCGACGAGATGCGCAGACGTGGGTAGACTGGGCCGACCGCGTTAGCTGCGTATGGAAGGTAACGTGCGGATCCTCCTGCCGAGGTGCCGGAACATGTGCTAGATTTGGAATTAGATTATTTTAACTTGAGGGACCCTTGACGAGGTTGACGGCGATATGATATTTTCCAACTGAGAGGAATTGTTGGGTGGATCGTGGGTGGATTACCATGGTGGGTGGATTACCATGGTGGCGTTCGGGAGTGATCATGCAGGTTTCGGTAATGGGGGGGGGGGGGGCTGTGTGTTATACCAATAGCCTGGCCCCCGACACTGACACACGAAGTGCGGTGGCGGGGTGCTGGTTTAAAAAAAAAAGGGGGGGGGGGGGGGGGGGGGGGGGGGGGGGG